>LR738710.1:124233080-124261188 GCA_902687465.1 Secale cereale | reverse complement strand
GGGGGGGGGGCTTAATGCGGTCTATTGTCATGCCTCTCGTCGGTTCCTCCAACTAGGGAAGGTTATGTGCGCTCGCTACCCTGATCAGGTAGGTGGCCATAATCCTTGTGTGCTCGAGTTGTATGGATGCATTGTCCCCATTTGGGCACATTTTTGTTTTGCCACGACTGTGGCCGGCCACGAAGGTGGAAGATGTCCAGAGTGGGCATCCGAGGCCACCCGTGACTTAGCCAAAAGGGGAGTTTGTCGGAGTGGCCAGGAGAGTGCCATGCAATAGATTTTTTTGTCGGAATGTCGTTGGTCCACCCGAATGGAAGCATGACGCCATGAATTCCGTGGTGTCGGTACAATGTACCAACCTCTATGGAGTGTATAATCTATCGATAGCCGCACCCCCGTTAATGGGTCCAGTTCGCAGTAGGTCACACTATGGGTCAATAGTAATAATATTAATTTGACTAATAAACAATACCGGTTCGATGATGAAAGAAGCGGGTTGAGCTTTATGTGTTCCGGAGATGATCACGAAGGTATTACTGATGATGGGTTATTATGCGGTGATCGAGTGATGATCACTATTGTAAGTAAGATGGATATCTATGGTGGTTATGAGATAACCTTCGAGCAGAGTTAGTTGGACCATGAGACCTTAAGCACCGACCCCTTGCATACTAGTGTTAGTATCATCATGTTCATATCATGAGTAACATGCCATTTTCATTTCTTATGGTTCTAGTTGTGCTATGTTCAACATGTTCATGCCATGCTCATCTCATATTTTTCTTGTGGTATCATGCTCATCGTTGTTAGAACTGTAAATGCCATGCTATTGTTTGTTTTGAGTACTTTGGTTGCGGTGAGCTTGCGAGTACAATCAAAGTACTCACCTGGAGTGTCATGATAGTTTTTAGGTCATGCCATGATTGATTGCTTGTCGAGGATCCCGATTTTGGGAGCTAGGATGTGTTCCAGCCTGAGTCCCTGTGGAATGGAGTTCACCGCCGTCGTCATTGTTCCACTGCTAGAATTTATTCCACTTCCTCGAGTCGTTCTGCTGCTGGCATAGAGCTACATTGGCAGGCATACTGTTCTAGTGCCTAGGTGATCCTTTGTATATCTGAACCCTTGTACCTATTCATTTGTAATAGAGAGCTGATTTGTTCTATGCCAAGCAATGCCGTATTCTAGAAGACTTGATCTCTGGGCTGGAATACAGTCCGGTCTCTCTTAGCCGGGGTGGCACATGCTTTGGTATTAGAGCAGGTCTGGCTGTAGGACGTCCTAGTTCGCACGAACATTAGAAAACGGTAGTATAGAGTCTAGTCGGCCTACTACATTTAATTGTTGCATTTGTTTGTCGCATAGCATGCATATAGACTTGGTAACTTGCCTCTAATGGTTGATCTTGTGAGTTTATGTGGCACTGGTTTCGATCCACTACATGCACCCTCTAACTTTGCATACCCGCTCTTCGGTGTTTGGCGTCATCTCTGTCCCATCAGAGTGATGTCGAGGTACCAAGTGGTGCTGAACACTTGCAAGAGTTATGCTTGGGTATTGCATTGATATCTTTCCGCCAGTCACACCTATTGTTTCAGTGATAGACATGTTTTTACCCCGGGTCGTGCCATCCAACTCGCCGCCTTGGCAACCATTGATAATCTTTGTTATGAGAAAAGGGCAATGTCAGCAAGCCTTGTTTTTCACCGCTATCCTACCCTGTCAACCGTTCTCTAGACGTGTACGGTTCCCTTCCGTCCGCTTAATGATGATGTGGTTGTGACCTCCGTGTTCTGCTTCATGAGCACCAAGTTTGTCCTCACCTCCGTGTCCGTCTAGCTACAACCGGTGTTAAAACATCGCTTGGTGTAGCTTTGTTTACACCAACCTCTCCACACGTGGATCCACCTTTGTGCACACCATCACACCATATTAGACCATAATACGGGAGTTCCCACAAGGTTTATTTGCTTAAGTAGGCATGCATGTTGTTGTGTATAGCAGTAAAATGTGATTTTGTTTGTCTGTAATCCTGACGCTTTGTGTGCTTTTATTTGAGTCATTTCTTTTGCTTCTTTCTTTGGGCCTTCCGTGTCACATTACTTCCCCTTAATTAAATTGCTCATCAACCAACACCGAACTCGAAGAATCAGCAATGATTTCAAATATTTGGAAGCTCAACTAAACATTATGGGATTCTCAGCAGACTGCATTATATTGGGAATATCTGGCCTGAAGCTGAAGACATCCATGATTGATTAACATCATTAATGGTACATTAGTGTGCAATCTTCACAACAGTAATAATGAAATCAGCCAGAGGACGAATGATGTTCCAGACCAGCTGTATATTTTGAGTCCAAGTACTCGGAAAGAAGGACGGTCCAACAAATTATTTCATACAGGTAACCAGCAGCAAAAATATTATGGGTATGTATATGACAACCAGTCTGCATATCATAGTAAACAATTTGTGGTATAAGGAACTCTAGTCTTACTCTGCATGCAACCAAAGAAGTTGATGCTGCAAAAATCCTCAATCTTCTCGAGTATGATATGTGGATGACTACCCGTGCAATATACTCAGGCTTCTTCGGTAAGCTACCACAAAAGCTTCTTTAATAAGGTACTAAATATTCCCTAGCAAGCAACGAGGAGAGGAAGCTTGTGAAGTACAGTAAACAGTCTTATTCAACAAGCTGCCCGACAAAAGATTCGAGCACAAGCTATCCAGTCTTCCTCAGCATGATACTCTCGATGGCTCCCAACACAAGCCATCCAATCTTCTTTAGTGCGATACTATACAGTGGACGACGTTGGTACAGGATATTACAAAGTGAGTATGGCAGTGCATCCCAAGGACCAGATTCGTAACATTTTTGTAAGAAGAAAGAATCAATCAGGACACAAGTCTGCCTTGGGAATCAAATGCTCATCTATACATACATCCTTATATATTGGGAGCATGCTGCCAGGTTCATGCAAGTCACTCGTATAAGGATGCAATTATGTTCAAGCTAATCCACCGAAGGAAGGTGAGAATCCAACATCACATGATTGATGCAAGAAGAAGAAAGCCAGTTATACACCTCAGTGTGATGCAAGGACCAACAAAGTATAAGATGCTACTTCTCGAGCTTGTGTTGTATTCCCTCGTAGAGGAAAGAGAGATGCATCACAGTAGGGTAAGTATTTCCCTTAGTTTTTGAGAACCAAGGTATCAATCCAGCAGGAGACCACGCGCGAGTCCCTCGCACCTGCACAAACAAATAAGAACTTCGCAGCCAACGAGATAAGGGGTTGTCAATCCCTTTAAGGTCACTTACGAAAGTGAGATCTGATAGAGATGGTAGTTTATATTTTTGGTATTTTTAGTTTATTAGAACAGCAAATAAAAGCGATAAAAGTAAAGTAGATGTAGATTGATATGTTGAGAATAGACCCGGGGGCCATAGTTTTCTCTAGTGGCTTCTCTCATGATAGTGATATTCTACGGCGGGTAAACAAATTACACTCGAGCAATTGATAGAAAAGCGAATAATTATGAGACTATCTAGGCATGATCATTGTATATAGGCATCACGTTCGAGACAAGTAGACTGACTCCTGCCTGCATTTACTACTATTAATCCACACATCGACCGCTATCCAGCATGCATCTAGTGTATTGAGTTCATAAGAACAGAGTAACGCCTTAAGCAAGATGACATGATGTAGAGGATAAACTCAAGCAATATGATATAAACCCCATATTTTTATCCTCGATGGCAAAAATACAATACGTGCCTTGCTGCCCCTACTATCACTTGGAAAGGACATCGCAAGATTGAACCCAAAGCCAAGCACTTCTCCCATTGCAAGAACTATAGATCTAGTCGGCCAAACCAAACCAATAATTCGAAGAGACTTGCGAGGATATTATGAGCACACATAAAAAGTTCAGAGAAGAACCAAATATCTTTCATAGGTAACCTTGATCATAAACTCACAATTCATCGGATCTCGACAAACACACCGCAGAAAGAGATTACATCGAATAGATCTCCTCGAAAACCGAGGAGAACTTTGTATTGAGATCCAAAGAGAGAGAAGAAGCCATCAAAATACTAGCTATGGACCCGAAGGTCTGTGATAAACTACTCACAACTCAAGGTGAGGGCGATGATGATGATGATGAAGAGCTTCGTGATGGATCCCCCTCCGGTGGAGCTCCGGAACAGGCTCCAAGATGGGATGTACATGGGAACAGAAGGTACGGCGGTGGAATTAGGGTTTTCTCTCTGTTCATGGAGGTTCTGGGGTACATATACCTATATAGGAAGAAGGAGGGCAACGGGGGACGCTCGAGGGGGCTAGGAGGCAGGTGGCGCGCTATGGGAAGGGGGGCGCGCCCCCACCCTCGTGGGCCACCTCTTGATCCCCTGACGTGGTTCTCAAGCTCCGCATGCATGATTTTCTCCAAAAATATCTCTCACGAAGGTTTCATTCCGTTTGGACTCCATTTGATATTCTTTTTCTGCAAGACCCTGAAACAGGCAAAAAAAAACAACAATCTGGACTGGGCCTTTGGGTTAGTAGGTTAGTCCCAAAAATGATATAAAAGTGAATGATAAAGCCCATTAAACATCCAAGACTTCATAAATAATAGCATGGAACAATCAAAAATTATAGATACGTTGGAGACGTATCAAGCATCCCCAAGCTTAATTCCTACTCGTCCTCTAGTAGGTAAATAATAAAGAAAGAAATTTTGATATGGAATGCTAACCAATATAGTTTTTGAATGTAATTCTCTTAATTGTGGCATGAATGTTCAGATCTGAAAATTTCAAGATAAAAGTCTATATTGACATAAGAAACAATAATACTTCAAACATACTAACAAAGCAATCATGTCTTCTCGAAATACTATGGCTAAAGAAAGTTATCCCTACAAAATCATATAGTGTTGGCTATGCTCCCTCGTTATCACACAAAAATATTCATATCATGCACAACCCCGATTTTGGCCAAGCACTTGTTTTCATACTCTATCTTTTCAAACCTTTTAACTTTCACGCAATACATGAGTGTGAGCCATGGACATAACACTTTGGGTGGAACAGAGGTGGTTGTGGAGAAGACAAAAAGGAGGGAGATAGTCTCACATCAACTAGGCGTGTCAACGGGGTATGGAGATGCCCATCAATAGATATCAATGTGAGTGAGTAGGGATTGCCATGCAACGGATGCACTAGAGCTAAGTATGAATGGAAGCTCAACAAAAGAAACTAGTGGGTGTGCATCCAACTTGCTTTCTCACGAAGACCTAGGGCATTTGAGGAAGCCCATCGTTGAATATACAAGACAAGTTCTATAATGAAAATTCCCACTAGTATATGAAAGTGACAAAGCATGAGACTCTCTACAATGAAGAACATGGTGCTACTTTGAAGCAAAAGTGTGGAAAAAAGATAGTAGCAATTGTCCCTTTTTCTTTTTTTTTTCTTTTTTGGGCCTTTCTTTTTTTCTTTGGCCTTTTTTTTGCGGATGGGCTTTATAGATTTAGCCTTTCCTCCCATGGGACAATGCTCTAACAATGATGATCATCACACTTTCATTACAACTTGATATTACAACTCGATACTACAACTACAAAGTATGACTCTATATGAATGCCTTCGGCGGTGTACCGGTATGTGCAATGAAACAAGAGTGACATGTATAAAAATTATGCATGGTGGCCTTGCCACAAATACAATGTCAACTACATGATCATGTAATGGCAATATGACAATATGATGCGTGTCATATGAACGGAACGGTGGAAAGTTGCATGGCAATATATCTCGGAATGGCTATGGAAATGCCATGATAGGTAGGTATGGTGGCTGTTTTGAGGAATAATATGGTGGTTGTTTTGAGGAAGGATATATAGTGGGTTTATGGTACCAGCGAAAGTTGAGCGGTAGAAGAGAGGCTAGCAATGGTGGAAGGGTGAGAGTGTGTATAATCCATGGACTCAACATTAGTCATAAGAACTCATATACTTATTGCAAAAATCTACGAGTCATCAAAACAAAGCAATTAACGCATGCTCCTAGGGGGGGAGGTTGGTAGGAGTTAACCACCGCGCGCCCCCGACCTCCACACAAAGGTTTACACTTTACAAATACCTCATGCTCTAACTCCGTCACATAACGGTTCACCATACGTGCATGCTACGGGAATCACTAAACTTAACACAAGTATTTCTCAATTTCATAATAACTCCACTAGCATGACTCTAATATCACTATCCTCATATCTCAAAACAATTATCTAGCATCCAACATCTCATCATATTCAATGCACTTGGTGTGATTTTTTTTACTACATTGACATTGGATGTCTATCATGTGAAGACTAGTTTCTTTAGCCTAAACACATAACCATGCTGTTTTAATAGACTCTCAGAAGGATATAAGTGAAGCATGAGAGTTCAACAATTTCTACAAAATATTACCACCACCGTGCTCTAAAAGATATAAGTGAAGCACTAGAGCAAAAACTATTCAACTCAAAAGATATAAGTGAAGCACATAGAGTGTTCTAACAATTTCTAGGCCATATTTAACTCTCTCAAAAAGGTGTGTCCATCAAGGATGATTGTGACAAACTAACAAGAAAAGACTCAAATTATACAAGACGCTCCAAGCAAAACACATATCATGTTGCGAATAAAAATATATCTCCAAGTATAGTTACCGATGGATGAAGACGAAAGAGGGGATGCCTTCCCGGGGCATCCCCAAGCTTAGGATTTTGATTATCTTGAATTTACTTGGGGTAACATGGGCATCCCCAAGCTTAGGCCTTTGCTACTCCTTGTTCCATAGTCCATCAAAGCAATACTAAAAACTTTAAAACTTCACAACACAAAACTTAGACAAAGATTCTCGTGAGCTCCGTTAGTATAAGAAAGAAAACCACTAATAAAAAGTGCAGAAATGAATTCATTCTTTGTTTATATTGGTGTTAAACCTACTGTATTCCAACTTCTCTATGGTTCATATCCTCCAATACTACTCATAGATGCATTGAAATAAGCAAACAACACATGAAAAACAGAATCTGTCAAAAACAGAACAGTCTGTAGTAATCTGCAGGTTTCGCCTACTTCTGGGAGTCCAACAAATTCAAACTAAATTGGCAAATTTGCGGAATTTGTATACCAATTATCTGCAAAAATAATCAACTAAAAAGCACGCTCCAGTAAAAACCTAAGACTACTTTAGCTAGCGCTAACGATTCTGTTTTTCACATCAAGATCACATAAACTTCACACATGTCTTCCCAAAGGTTCTACTTGACACAAACACTAAAAAAACATGAAACCACATCTAATCAGAGGCTAGATGCAATATTTATTCCCTAACAGCAAGAAAAACAAAAAAAATATAAATTTGGGTTGCCTCCCAACAAGCGCTATCGTTTTACGCCCCTAGCTAGGCACGATACAAGATAGATCTAGGTATTGCCATCTTTGGAAGGCAATCCATATGTGGCTCTCATGATAGATTCATATGGTAGTTTGATTTTCCTTCTAGGAAAGTGTTCCACGCCTTTCCTTAATGGAAATTGGAATCTAATATTTCCTTCCTTCATATCAATAATTGCACCAATCGTTCTAAGGAAAGGTCTACCAAGAATAATAGGACATGAAGGATTGCAATCTATATCAAGAACAATGAAATCTACGGGCACATAATTCCTATGGCAACAATAAGAACATCATTAATTCTTCCCATAGGTTTCTTAATAGTGGAATCCGCAAGATGCAAATTTAAAGAACAATCATCAAGCTCATGGAACCCTAGCAAATCACACAAAGTTTTTGGGATAGTAGAGACACTTGCACCCAAATCACACAAAGCATAGCATTCATGATCTTTTATTTTTATTTTAATAGTAGGTTCCCATTCATCATAAAGCTTTCTAGGGATAGAAACTTCCAACTCAAGTTTTTCTTCATAAGATTGCATCAAAGCATCAACTATGTGTTTGGTGAAAGCTTTATTTTGACTATAAGCATGCGGAGAATTTGGCATGGATTGCAACAAGGAAATACAATCAATCAAAGAGCAATTTTCATAATTGAATCCCTTGAAATCCAAAGTAGTGGGTTCATCACTATGCAAAGTTTTAATCTCTTCACAACCACTTTTAAAAAATTTAGCATCAAGATCTAAAAACTCCGAATCATTGGGACACCTTAAAGCAGAATCATCTCCAATCCTATTTTCATCAAGATTTATACTAGAAAACAAGGATCTAATAGGAGACACATCAATAACTTTCAGATCTTCATCTTTATTTTCATGATCTTCCGATTTAGCAACCATCTTATTGATCAAGGTGGACTATTTATCCGAAATTTGGGCAATTAAGTTCTCAAGATGAGAAAACTGAGATTTCAAGCCATAAAATTCCTTAGACATATAATCAAGGTCTTTATTCATAAATTCCATAAACTTTTTCCATTCTTTAAGCTCACTCCTGAAAAAGTCATTATGCTCAAATTGTATAGTCATAAAATGTCTAACATTGTTTTCGATCTCCTCCAACCTCTTGAGGTGAGGGTCAACACTAATAGGGAAAGCCATAGTGATAAGAAAGCAAGCAGCGCACACAAGCAAACAAGAAGCAAGCGAACGATAAACACACGGCGGAAGAAGGGCAAACAAAACGACAAGGGTGAAGTGGGGGAGAGGAAAACGAGAGGCAAATAAATGTAATATGAAGGATAAGAGTTTGTGATAGGTACTTGGTATATGACTTTTGCATAAGCCTCTCCGGCAACGGCGCCAGAAATTCTTCTTGCTACTTCTCGAGCTTGCGTCGTATTCTCTCGAAGAGGAAAGGGATATGCAACATAGTAGCGTAAGTATTTCCCTCAGTTTTTGAGAACCAAGCTATCAATCTAGCAGGAGACCACGCGCGAGTCCCTCGCACCTGCATAAACAAATAAGAACTTCGCAGCCAACGCGATAAGGGGTTGTCAATCCCTTTACGGTCACTTATTAAAATGAGATCTGATAGAGATGATAGTTTATATTTTTGGTATTTTTAGTTTATAAGAACAACAAATAAAAGCGATAAAAGTAAAGTAGATGTAGATTGATATGTTGAGAATAGACCCGGGGGCCATAGTTTTCTCTAGTGGATTCTCTCATGATAGCGATATTCTATGGCGCGTAAACAAATTACTTTCGAGCAATTGATAGAAAAGCGAATAATTATGAGACTATCTAGGCATGATCATTGTATATAGGCATCACGTCCGAGACAAGTAGACCGACTCCTACCTGCATCTACTACTATTACTCCACACATCGACCGCTATCCAGCATGCATCTAGTGTATTGAGTTCATAAGAACAGAGTAACACCTTAAGAAAGATGACATGATGTAGAGGGATAAACTCAAGCAATATGATATAAACCCCATCTTTTTATCCTCGATGGAAACAATACAATACGTGCCTTGCTGCCCCTACTATCACTGGGAAAGGACACCGCAAGATTGAACCCAAAGCCAAGCATTTCTCCCGTTGCAAGAACTATAGATCTAGTAGGCCAAACCAAACCAATAATTCGAAGAGACTTGCAAGGATATTATGAGCACACATAAAAAGTTCAAAGAAGAACCAAATATCTTTCATAAATAACCTTGATCATAAACTCACAATTCATCGGATCTTGACAAACACACCCCAAAAAGAGATTACATCGAATAGATCTCCTCGAAGACCAAGGAGAACTTTGTATTGAGATCCAGAGAGAGAGAAGAAGCCATCGAGATACTAGCTATGGACCCGAAGGTCTGTGATAAACTACTCACAACTCATGGTGAGGGCGATGATGATGATGATGAAGAGCTCCGTGATGGATCCCCCTCCGATGGAGCTCCGGAACAGGCTCCAAGATGGGATCTTCACTGGAACAGAAGGTACGGCGGTGGAATTAGGGTTTTCTCTCTGTTCACGGAGGTTCTGGGGTACGTAGACTTATATAGGAAGAAGAAGGGCACCGGGGGACGCTCGAGGGGGCCACGAGGCAGGAGGGCGCGCCCCCACCCTCGTGGGCCACCTCTTGATCCCTTGACGTGGTTCTCAATCTCCGCCTGCGTGATTTTCTCCAAAAATATCTCCCGCGAAGGTTTCATTCCGTTTGGACTCCGTTTGATATTCTTTTTCCACAAAACCCTGAAACAGGCAAAAAAACAACAATCTGGACTGGGCCTTTAGGTTAGTAGGTTAGTCCCAAAAATGATATAAAAGTGAATGATAAAGCCCATTAAACATCCAAGACTTCCTAAATAATAGCATGGCACAATAAAAAATTATAGATACGTTGAAGACGTATCATAAGACAGCATTGGGACTTGGCAGTGATTATCAAGGCCAACTTCCTCACTCCCGACAAAGTGATATCATTTACCTTTGTAACTGTCTTGTATGATTGACGACAACAATGAGCTCAGTACAAGCACACGTGGACCGGGTGTAACATCCCAAATTTTCAATTTGGAATGTTATACATTAGATCATTATGCATATCATATTTTCTTCCTTTTGGTGATCCGAGAAAATCCTAGGCAACTCAAGGACCCTTGGAGAGAGTTGAGGATTTCTAAATTTTCATATTTGATGTTTCTCAAATTTTGAAAATAGGATCGTTTGATTTTATTTATTTTTTCTTCAAGTATTTCTATCATAAAGATGTGAGAGAGGGAGTAAAATGACTCTCCCAAAATAAAGCAATACGGAAGATTTAATAAAAAGATCAAATAAGTTTTATTTGGATTTTATTTGAATTAGAAAAAAATTGCATGTTTTCAAAAAAATGCATTTTAGTGCCAAGAAAATGTTCATCTCGTTCTAAATATTCTATTTAGACGGTGAAATTTTGTTTTGGCAATTTCTAGATTTTATTTTATTTTCTACAGTTATTTTAGCGTCGGGTCGGGTCCCCCTATATATATATATATATATATATATATATATATATATATATATATATATATATATATATATATATAGGGGGACCCAACCCGACTGGGCCGAAGCCCAGCCGAGCCAGGCCCGTCGCCCGCGCCGCCGCCCGTGGCCGCATCGGACTCCACCGCCGCCGCCATGGCTTGCCCCTCCCCCAAGCCAGCCACCCCCTCCTATATATATAGCTGCACCCCCCTCCAACCACGCCAGCCACCGCCGCCGCGACGCCGCGAGCCCCGCCGCCTCGACGCCAGCCCCGCCGCCGCCGCCAGCTGCCGCCTTCGCCGCCGCCGCCCACCGCCACCCCGCAGCAGCCCCGCCGCTGCCCGCCGTCGCCGGAAGCCGCCGCCGCCGTTTGTTTCCGACGAGGTAGCCGCCGCCCGGTTTTCTTTAGAAGACCGTTGGTTTTTTTAAAACCCCTAGTCGTTTTTTTATTTGATCGGTTTTCTGTTTTTATTCTCTGGTTTAGTTAAGCAGTAAAAATTCACCCGACCGTTCGTTCTAACGAACGAATTCGTCGTTTAGTCTCAGCTAACGAATGTCCGTTCGTTAAGCTGTTTTAGATTTCTTTTTCGCAGTTATTTTCTGATCGCGATCTCTGATCCGATCTTCGTTTTAGTTTATCTTTTCGCTCGTTTATCGGAATCAGGTGATTCAAGCGCCTGGAGTTTCATCTCGAAATTCGATTTCCGTTTAACCTAGTCGCCTAAGTGTTTGCCTCAGCTAAATTTGGACTTAGATCTAGATTGGTTCGGTAGTTGTTTCTCTTTCGCCGTTTGTCTTTCCTTGCTTTTCTTTTGCCGTTCTTTTGCAAACCGGAGTTCTTAAGTTGAACTTTCTGGTTAGATCTCTTATTCGAGTTTTACCCGTGCATTAGTTAAGTACGTATTGTGTGCTTGTTTGATTGCGATAGAGTACCCGGTGTGCGCCGCTTGCTACTTTGAATCTCTAGGTTTTGCGGATCATCAGCAAGGCAAGTAACACTTTGATCATACTTTCCAATTACCCAGTTTTCATTGCATTAGTCAAACCCTCACACATTGCATGAGTAGGTTCAATTAATTTATGGGACTGGGAAGTAGATTGAGGTAGTACCTATTACCTGCATTACATTCAAACCTTTGGGAGTTACTTCTACGTTTGTTGTTAGGACATGCTATGCTCGTAGACGTGGATTGGGTGAGTGTATCCATGACAGATGTGAGTTGTTAATTCATGGTTCAACTTAAGGTGGCAACTTTAATACACATCTGGGTGGATTGAGGCATCTGGGTATTCCAGGGATTGCCTGTTTTTCTTTTGGACCGCCACCCAGGCTCAAAGGGATCATGAGATTATACATACTAGAAACTTCCGTGTGCAGCCACAAGCTATTATGGGCTCTAGCATAGTATGAGTAAGTCGTGCGAACTCTTACAGTGGTGGACTAGCAGATGTAGGGGATGTAGGTTGGTACGGTCCACCCGGGCGTAAGGGCTAGCGCTTCTGAAAGACTATGTCTCGGTCATCCGTTTCTCAAACATCATGCAGTGCGAGAAATCAAACGGAGGAGATCGGGTCTTGTGGGGAAAAGTGCTCAAACCTCTGCAGAGTGTACAAACTGACCATGATTAGCCGTGTCCCCGATTACAGACGTCTTGAGTATCTAGTACTTGGATATCATGTGAATCTCATCATGTTACTTTAATTAATTTTGTTGGGTTTGATGATGAAATTTAATTGGGGTTGAGAGGATGTCTATCTTCTCAACGACGTTTCAACTACCATGATAGTTAATTAAAATTTATTCCTTTGAAGTAGGGAAAAACTGGCTTTACGCAAAAACGGTAACCATAGAGCTTTCCACCAGCCATATTGCATATAGTATAGCTTTACTTTCTTTTGCTCTCTTGTGTTACTTTGCCAGCATATTCCATGTGCTGACCTGTTTTCGGGCTGCAACATTTCATGTTGCAGACTTTTCAGACGACGAGTAAGGTGCCTTTTAGGCCGTGGTTCTATACTCAGTGATGCCGTTGGAGTTGAAGGACTCACTTATCTTCCAAGCCTTCCACTATTATCGTGTTAGATGGCCTTCAGCCATTTTTATTGTAATAAGTTCTTCGCTGGAACTATCGATGTGATAAGTGTGTGATTGCTACTCTGTTATAAATCCTTCAAGTACTGTGCGTGTCAGCATTAATGATCTAGGGATGACACTGATGCACAGAGATCAGACTGTTTGAGGTCTGGTCGCTACACCGGGTATATATATTCGATGACCCGAGACATGAATGAGGATAAAGTATGATTGCCGGGATATTACACTTGATGGTATCTATGGTCACACGAAGAAGTTAAAGCCAAGTTATTTTCAGCAAAGAACCCAAACAAAGAGAACAACAAGGAAGGGGCCAGACCAGCAATACATGTAAGATAATTGTTGCATAACCAACATGCTACAGTTACCCAAGATAGTCTGATTCAGTATCGATCACCATGAATATAGACCAAAGAAGTCTAATCTGTTTATAAGGACTCCATACTAAGGTAACCCGCTCTCAACAGTATACGCTCAGAATTGTTAGTATTGAATATCCACGTCTATCATGTCAGACCAAAGGCCATCTCCGTAGATTGACTTCAGTGACCGTGTTATGGCATCGCATGGCCTACTATCCACATGGGTATACTGACATGATGAGTAATCAGAATGTTGAACTACAGTCTCAAAGCAGGTGCCCTCATATATGTGAATCATGTAATGCCCAGTATGAGATTATACCTCCTACATGTCGAGGCACGACTTAAAGGCATAAGCTCATACTAGCATTTTCCTTTAATGCGCCTACATGGAGCCTAGGCAGGAGCATGGCAGCCCACATCGCTATGGGAAGGATTGGAGAAGTCTACAAGCAGGAGCTAAAGGACACCATCTACCAGATTTGTGGACGCCGAGATGAGAATTGGGATATGATCAGCACCCGGAAGGATAGATCCATTGTAGCCTTCATCCAGGAGTTGAACCATCACATTCGTCGCCAGGAGCACCAGATGTGTGCAGGGATGATAGATTTGAAGAAAGCCCTAAATAGGAATTTGGAACTAGAGGAAGAACTCAAGTCTACACGCGACAGATATGAGGAGGAGATGCTAATACTTGTGGAGAAGAACGATGACTTGACACGGAAGTTAGGGATATTCATGGGAGAAGAAGACGAGGAAGAAGAACCCAAGGAGATTCCACCCGAAGACTACATTATCATCGACGTCATGGATTCAGAACCCGATGATAGCAAAGATGAAGACTATGAAGATGAAGCTGGAGCAGATATCATGGAATCCTCTGTTGATCAAAATTTCTAGAAGACCTTCCCTTGACTAGTAGTTTTTCCATTTAGTAGACTTAGATTACTTTTGTAAATGATTAGATCCGTGTAAGCCCTTGTTTGAAATTGATTTTGATGTGATGAATTGTGTGTTTGCCTCATGTGCATATGGGTAGTGATTTTCCCTTAGACCTTTTTTTCTATTCTAATCTCTTCCCTCTACACCCATCAGATGCCCCCAAGACGTGAGCCCAGATTTGAGTTTCCCCCTGAGCTCACCCAGTTGATCCAGCAGCAGAACACCCTAATGCAACTTCTTATCCAGAATACTCAGAACAACCAGAACAACAACAACAACCCTCCACCACCACCACTCGTGGACAACCTGACACGTTTCTTAAGGTTACAACCACCAGTGTTTGCTAGCAGCATCGAACCAATAGTGGATGATGACTGGCTACGCAAGATTGGAAGGGATTTGACCGCCGCCAATTGCTCGGATGCTGAGAAGGTGCGATTTGCCGCACACCAGTTGTCTGGACCAGCCACAGCATGGTGGGAGAAATACACAGCCACTTACCCCATAGCCAATGTGACTTGGGATCAGTTTCAGCAAGCTTTTCGTACCGCCCATGTCTCAACTGGAGCTATGAGTATGAAGAAGCAGGAGTTTTCGCAATTTGCGCCAAGGCAACCGTACTGTGGCCCAGTACGTGGATGAGTTTAGTACCCTATCTCGTTATGCCCCAGATGATGTGGCCATATATGCCGCTAAGAAGGAGAGATTCAAGGAAGGGCTGAATGATGAGATGAGTGTGCAGTTGATGGTGGCAACTTTCAATAACTATTAGGAGCTGGTTGATCGCGCCCTAATGATTGAAAGGAAGCATCAACAGATTGAAAGTCGCAAGAGGAAGTATGGGCAAGGAAAGTATAACTATGGAGCACAGCAGAAGCCCCGTTTTACCCCTAAAACGGTAGGACAGTTTCAACATACCCATCGAGGAGGTAGCTCGCATAATCATAATGGCCCTAAGAATGGAAATGGGAATGGAGCAAATGGTAACCAGAGCCGCCCTACCCCATCCACACCCACCAAGAAGGATTTCAGCCATATCACTTGTTTCAAGTGCGGGAAGAATGGACACTATGCCACTGACTGCCCAGAAGCTAAGAATGGGAACGGAAATGGAATCGCCACGAAGAAGCCCAACCCCTTCAACAAAGGACAAGTGAATCACGTTAGCGTGGATGAGGTTGAAGCTCAGCCAGATGCAGTAATAGGTAAGTTTTTAGTTAAGTCCTTTACTGCACTCGTTCTTTTCGATACTAGTGCATCGCATTCATACATTTCAAGGGGATTTGTGGATAAGTATAAGCTGCCAACCCAAGCCCTTAGGTCGCCCATGCCAGTAACCTCACCAGGAGCGGAGTATATGGCTAATTATGGTGTGATCAGTTGCCATTGAGGATTGATAACTACATTTTCCCTTCGGACCTAATAGTATTGGAATCTCAAGGATTGGATGTGATATTAGGCATGGATTGGTGATCTAAGTATGAAGGGAATATTGAATGCACCAGTAAGTCCATTTTGCTTACTACGCTAGAAGGGAGAAGGATCAAGTATGTATCCCGGCATGAGCCGAAGAGGAACAGATTAAATTCCTTATCAGGAGTTGTTCAGGAGGAAGTACTAGTGGTGAAGGATTTCCCTGACGTATTTCCAGAAGAACTGCAAGGAATGCCACCTGACAGAGATATAGAGTTTTTGATTGAGCTTTTGCCAGGCACCAGGCCAATTTCTAAGAGACCATATAGGATGCCAGCAAAGGATTTGGAGGAAATTAAGAAACAGATTAAGGAGTTACTAGATAAAGGATTCATATGCCCAAGTTCTTCATCTTGGGGTTCGCCAGTACTTCTAGTAGACAAGAAGGATGGATCGTTAAGAATGGTTGTTGATTACCGAGGGCTAAACGAAGTAACGATCAAGAACAAGTACCCATTGCCGATGATCAATGACCTGTTCGATAGATTGCAAGGAGCTAAGGTATTTTCCAAGATCGATCTGCGATCAGGGTACCATCAATTGAAGATCCGAGAGCAGGATATACCTAAGACGGCCTTTACCACTAGGTACGGGTTATACGAGTATACCGTTATGTCTTTTGGTCTGACTAACACACCGGCATACTTTATGAACCTGATGAACAAAGTGTTTATGGAGTATTTGGATAAGTTCGTCGTAGTGTTCATAGATGATATATTGATCTTCTCGAAGGATGAAGAGGAGCATGCAGAGCATTTGCGTTTGGTATTGGAGAAGCTCCGAGAACCTCAGTTATATGCCAAGTTTAGCAAATGTGAATTTTGGTTGAAGGAAGTCGGATTCCTCGGACGCGTTATATCTGGAGAAGGAATAGCAGTAGATCCCGCCAAGGTGGACACTGTGACCCATTGGGAAGCACCGACAACAGTTGGAGAGATCCGAAGTGTTCTTGGACTTGTAGGATACTACCAGAGATTTATCGAGAATTTCTCAAAGATTGCAAAGACAATGACGGAGTTGTTAAAAAAGGACACCAAGTTCATTTGGACATAAGAATGTGAGGCCAGTTTCCAGGAATTAAAGAAACGTTTGGTCTCATCACCTGTGTTGATTCTGCCAGATCAACATAAGGACTATGAGGTGTACTGCGACGCTTCACGTCGAGGACTTGGAGCAGTTCTTATGTAGGAAGGAAGAGTTGTTTCGTATGCTTCACGACAACTGAAACCTCATGAGTTGAACTATGCCAGTCATGATTTGAAGTTAGCAGCCGTAGTGCATGCCCTGAAGACGTGGAGACACTTTCTCATTGGAAACCATTGTGAAGTATATACGGATCACAAGAGTTTGTAGTATATATTCACTCAGAAGGAGTTGAATCTCAGGCAAAGGAGATGCTTGGAACTCATTAAGGACTATGACATGAGATTGCATTATCATCCCGGAAAGGCTAATGTAGTAGCCGATGCGCTAAGCCGCAAGAGCCATGTCAATACCCTAATGACGGAAGAGTTTCCAAAGGAGTTAGCCGAGGACTTACGAGAACTATGATTGGAGATAGTTCCGAGAGACTATGTAGCAACACTGGAGATTCAGTCTACCCTGATGGATAAAATCAGAGAAGCTCAGAAAACTGACGAGGAGGTTGCCTCTATAAAGGAGAGGATGAGCGAAGGTAAAGCCAAAGGATTTCGTGAGGATGAACACGACACCTTATGGTTTGAGGACCGCATTTATGTGCCAAATGACTCGGAGATCAGGAAGTTGATTCTACAGGAGGCCCATGATTCACCATACTCGATTCACCCAGGAAATACTAAGATGTATTTGTATTTGAAGGACATTTTCTGGTGGACCGGTATGAAGAAGGATATTGCGGAGTATGTAGCAGTTTGTGATGTATGTCAGAGAGTGAAGGCAGAACATCAGAAGCCGGCAGGATTGTTACAACCATTGCCAATACCCGAATGGAAGTGGGATAAGCTAGGCATGGATTTTGTTACGGGATTACCCAGAACTCGTTCTGGCTATGACTCGATTTGGGTCGTAGTCGATCGTTTAACAAAGGTAGCTCATTTCATCCCCGTAAAGACTACCTATACCAGTGCAAAGTTGGCAAAGATATACATGACCCGAATTGTATGTCTGCATGGAGTTCCGAGGAGCATCGTATCAGATAGAGGAACGCAGTTTACCTCAAAGTTCTGGAATCAGTTACATGAAACTTTGGGTACCAGGCTAGAGTTTAGCACAACTTTTCACCCGCAGACAGATGGACAGACTGAAAGAGTCAATCAAATTTTAGAGGATATGCTGAGATCCTGTGCACTAGATTATGGATCTAGTTGGGACGACAATTTGCCGTATGCCGAATTTTCTTACAACAACAGTTATCAATCTAGTTTGAAGATGGCCCCTTTCGAAGCGTTATACGGAAGGAGGTGTAGGACTCCGTTGTCGTGGGACGAAGTTGGAGACCGACAGTTGTTTGGACCAGATTTGATCAAAGAGTCTGAGGAGAAGGTGAATTTGATTCGAGATAGACTGAAGGTAGCTCAGTCCAGGCAGAAAAGTTATGCAGACTCGAAGCGTAAGGAGATAACCTATGAGATCGGAGACAGAGCATACTTGAGAGTATCGCCTCTGCGAGGAGTCAAACGTTTCGGAGTTAAAGGAAAGATAGCCCCGAGATTTGTGGGACCCTACCGTGTTTTGGAATGCATGGGAGAGGTTGCCTATAAGTTGGAATTGCCCGAAGGATTGTCAGGAGTACACGACGTGTTTCACAGTTCGCAGCTTAAGAAGTGCCATGCGGAGATGGCCGATATACCACTTAGAGACATAGTACCCCTGGAAGCGATTCAGTTGGACAGTGATCTGACCTACGAGGAGAAGCCTGTTAAGATCCTTGAATTTTCGAGCAGAGTTACCCGCAGCAAGGTTATCCAGTTTTGCAAAGTTCAGTGGAGTCACCACACCGAGGAAGAAGCCACCTGGGAACGAGAAGATGATCTACGCAAGGACCACCCTCACCTATTTTCTAGCCAACCCGAATCTCGAGGGCGAGATTCATCTTAAGCGGGGTAGGTTTGTAACATCCCAAATTTTCAATTTGGAATGTTATACATTAGATCATTATGCATATCATATTTTCATGCTTTTGGTGATCCGATAAAATCCTAAGCAACTCAAGGACCCTCGGAGAGAGTTGGGGATTTCTAAATTTTCATATTTGAGGTTTCTCAAATTTTGAAAATAGGATCGTTTGATTTTATTTAATTTTTCTTCAACTATTTCTATCATAAAGATGTGAGAGAGGGAGTAAAATGACTCTCCCAAAATAAAGAAATACGGAAGATTTAATAAAAAGATCAAATAAGTTTTATTTGGAGTTTATTTGGATTTTATTTGAATTAGGAAAAAATTGCATGTTTTCAAAAAAATGCATTGTAGTGCCAAGAAAATGTTCATCTCGTTCTTAATATTTCATTTAGACGGTGAAAATTTGTTCTGGAAATTTCTAGATTTTATTATATTTTCTAGAGTTATTTTAGCACCGGCGATATATAATAGCGGGACCCGACCCGACTGGGCCGAAACCCAGCCGAGCCAGGCCCGTCGCCCGCCGTGTCGCCTTCCCCGCGCCGTCGCCCGTGGCCGCATCGGACTCCACTGCCGCCGCCATGGCTTGCCCCTCCCCCAAGCTAGCCACCCCCTCCTATATATATAGCTGCACCCCCCCTCCAACCACGCCAGCCACCGCCGCCGCGATGCCGCCAGCCCCGCCGTCGCGACGCCAGCCATCGCCGCCGCCGCCAGCTGCCGCCCTCGCTGCCGCAGCCCACTGCCACCGCGCAGCAGCCCCTCCGCCACCCGCCGTCGCCGGAAGCCGCCACCGCCGTTTGTTTCCAACGAGGTAGCTGCCGCCCGGTTTTCTTTAGAAGACCGTTGGTTTTTTTTGAACCCTTAGTCGTTTTTTTTATTAGATCGGTTTTCTGTTTTTATTCTCTGGTTTAGTTAAGCAGTAAACGTTCACCCGTTCGTTCATTCTAACGAACGAATTCGACGTTTAGTCTCAGCTGACGAACGTCCGTTCGTTAAGCTGTTTTAGATTTCTTTTTCGCAGTTATTTTCTGATCGCGATCTCTGATCCGATCTTCGTTTTAGTTTATCTTTCCGCTCGTTTATCGGAATCAGGTGATTCAAGCGCCTGGAGTTTCATCTCGAAATTCTCTTTCCGTTTAACCTAGTCGCTCAAGCGTTTGCCTCAGCTAAATTTGGACTTAGATCCAGATTGGTTCGGTAGTTGTTTCTCTTTCGTCGTTTGTCTTTTGTTGCTTTTCTTTTGCCGTTCTTTTGCAAACCGGAGTTCTTAAGTTGAACTTTCTGGTTAGATCTCTTATTCGAGTTTTACCCGTGCATTTGTTAAGTACTTATTGTGTGCTTGTTTGATTGCGATAGAGTACCCGGAGTGCGCCGCTTGCTACTTTGAATCTCTAGGTTTTGCGGATCATCAGAAAGGCAAGTAACAATTTGATCATACTTTACAATTACCCAGTTTTCATTGCATTAGTCAAACCCTCACACATTGCATGAGTAGGTTCAATTAACTTGTGGGACCGGGAAGTAGATTGAGGTAGTACCTATTACCTGCATTACATTCAAACCTTTGGGAGTTACTTCTACGTTTGCTGTTAGGACATGTTATGCTCGTAGACGTGGATTGGGTGAGTGTATCCATGACAGATGTGAGTTGTTTATTAATGGTTCAACTTAAGGTGGCAACTTTAATACACTTCTTGGTGGATTGAGGCATCTGGGTATTCCAGGGATTGCCTGTTTTTTTTTGGACCGCCACCCAGGCTCAAAGGGATCATGAGATTATTCATACTAGAAACTTCCGTGTGCAGCCACAAGCTATTATGGGCTCTAGCATAGTATGAGTAAGTCGTGAGAACTCTTATAGTGGTGGACTAGCAGATGTAGGGGATGTAGGTTGGTACGGTCCACCCGGGCGTAAGGGCTAGCGCTTCTGAAAGACTATGTCTCGGTCATTCGTTTCTCAAACATCATGTAGTGGGAGAAATCAAACGGAGGAGATCGGGTCTTGTGGGGAAAAGTGCACAAACCTCTGCAGAGTGTACAAACTGATCATGATTAGCCGTGTCCCCGGTTACGGACGTCTTGAGTATCTAGTACTTGGATATCATGTGAATCTCATCATGTTACTTTAATTAATTTTGTTGGGTTTGATGATGAACTTTAATTGGGGTTGAGAGGATGTCTATCTTCTCAACGATGTTTCAACTACCATGATAGTTAATTAAAATTTATTCCTTTGAAGTAGGGAAAAACTGGCTTTACGCAAAAACGGTAACCATAGAGCTTTCCACCAGCCATATTGCATATAGTATAACTTTACTTTCTTTTGCTCTCTTGTGTTACTTTGCCGGCATATTCCATGTGCTGACCCGTTTTCGGGCTGCAACGTTTCATGTTGCAGACTTTTCAGACGACGAGTAAGGTGCCTTTTAGGTCGTGGTTCTATACTCAGTGATGCCGTTGGAGTTGATGGACTCACTTATCTTCCAAGCCTTCCGCTGTTATCGTGTTAGATGGCCTTCAGCCATTTTTATTGTAATAAGTTATTCGCTGGAACTATCGATGTAATAAGTGTGTGATTGCTACTCTGTTATAAATCCTTCAAGTACTGTGCGTGTCAGCATTACTGATCCAGGGATGACACTGATGCACAGAGACCAGACTGTTTGAGGTCTGGTCGCTACACCGGGTATATATATTCGATGACCCGAGACATGAATGAGGATAAAGTATGATTGCCAGGATATTACACTTGATGGTATCTATGGTCACACGAAGAAGTTAAAGCCATGTTATTTTCAGCAAAGAACCCAAACAAAGAGAACAACAAGGAAGGGGCAAGACCAACAATACATGTAAGATAATTGTTGCATAACCAACATGCTACAGTTACCCAAGATAGTCTGATTCAGTATCGATCACCATGAATATAGACCAAAGGAGTCTAATCTGTTTATAAGGACTCCATACTAAGGTAACCCGCTCTCAACAGTATACGCTCAGAATTGTTAGTATTGAATATTCACATCTATCATGTCAGACCAAAGGCCATCTCCATAGATTGACTTCAGTGACCGTGTTATGGCATCGCATGGCCTACTATCCACATGGGTATACTGACATGATGAGTAATCAGAATGTTGAACAACAGTCTCAAAGCAGGTGCCCTCATATATGTGAATCATGTAATGCCCAGTATGAGATTATACCTCCTACATGTCGAGGCACGACTTAAAGGCATAAGCTCATACTAGCATTTTCCTTTAATGCGCCAACATGGAGCCTAGGCAGGAGCATGACAGCCCACATCGCTATGGGAAGGATTGGAGAAGTCTACAAGCAGGAGCTAAAGGACACCATCTACCAGATTTGTGGACGCCGAGATGAGAATTGGGATATGATCAGCACCCGGAAGGATAGATCCATTGCAACCTTCATCCAGGAGTTGAACCATCACATTCGTCGCCAGGAGCACCAGATGTGTGCAGGGATGATAGATTTGAAGAAAGCCCTAAATAGGAATTTGGAACTAGAGGAAGAACTCAAGTCTACACGCGACGGATATGAGGAGGAGATGCTAATACTTGTGGAGAGGAACGATGACTTGACACGAAAGTTAGGGATATTCATGGGAGAAGAAGACGAGGAAGAAGAACCCAAGGAGATTCCACCCGAAGACTACATTATCATCGACGTCATGGATTCAGAACCCGATGATAGCAAAGATGAAGACTATGAAGATGAAGCTGGAGCAGATATCATGGAATCCTCTGTCGATCAAAATTTCTAGAAGACCTTCCCTTGACTAGTAGTTTTTCCATTTAGTAGACTTAGATCACTTTTGTAAACGATTAGATCCGTGTAAGCCCTTGTTTCAAATTGATTTTGATGTGATGAATTGTGTGTTTGACTCATGTGCATATGGGTAGTGATTTTCCCTTAGATCTTTTTTTCTATTCTAATCTCTTCCCTCTACACCCATCAGATGCCCCCAAGACGTGAGCCCAGATTTGAGTTTCCCCCTGAGCTCACCCAGTTGATCCAGCAGCAGAACACTCTAATGCAACTTCTTGTCCAGAATACTCAGAACAACCAGAACAACAACAACAACCCTCCACCACCACCACCCGTGGACAACCTGACACGTTTCTTAAGGTTGCAACCACCAGTGTTTGCTAGCAGCATCGAACCAATAGTGGCTGATGACTGGCTACGCAAGATTGGAAGGAATTTGACCGCCGCCAATTGCTCGGATGCTGAGAAGGTGCGATTTTCCGCACACAGTTGTCTGGACCAGCCGCAGCATGTTGGGAGAATTACACAGACACTTACCCCATAGCCAATGTGACTTGGATCAGTTTCAGCAAGCTTTTCGTACCGCCCATGTCTCAACTGGAGCTATGAGTATGAAGAAGTAGGAGTTTCGCAATTTGCGCCAAGGCAACCGTACTGTGGCCCAGTACGTGGATGAGTTTAGTACCCTATTTCGTTATGCCCCAGATGATGTGGCCATAGATGCCGCTAAGAAGGAGAGATTCATGGAAGGGCTGAATGATGAGATGAGTGTACAGTTGATGGTGGCAACTTTCAATAACTATCAGGAGCTGGTTGATCGCGCCCTAATGATTGAAAGGAAGCATCAACAGATTGAAAGTCGCAAGAGGAAGTATGGGCAAGGAAAGTTTAACTCTGGAGCACAGCAGAAGCCCCGTTTTACCCCTAAAACGGTAGGACAGTTTCAACATACCCATGGAGGAGGTAGCTCGCATAATCATAATGGCCCTAAGAATGGAAATGGAATGGAGCAAATGGTAACCAGAGCCGCCCTACCCCATCCACACCCACCAAGAAGGATTTCAGCCATATCACTTGTTTCAAGTGCGGGAAGAATGGACACTATGCCACTGACTGCCCAGAAGCTAAGAATGGGAACGGCAATGGAAGCGCCACGAAGAAGCCCAACCCCTTCAACAAAGGACAAGTGAATCACGTTAGCGTGGAGGAGGTTGAAGCTCAGCCAGATGCAGTAATAGGTAAGTTTTTAGTTAAGTCCTTTACTGCACTCGTTCTTTTCGATACTGGTGCATCGCATTCATACATTTCAAGGGGATTTGTGGATAAGTATAAGCTGCCAACCCAAGCCCTTAGGTCGCCCATGCCAGTAACCTCACCAGGAGCGGAGTATATGGCTAAGTTATGGTGTGATCAGTTGCCATTGAGGATTGATAACTACATTTTCCCTTCGGACCTAATAGTATTGGAATCTCAAGGATTGGATGTGATATTAGGCATGGATTGGTTATCTAAGTATGAAGGGAGAATTGAATGCACCAGTAAGTCCATTTTGCTTACTACGCTAGAAGGGAGAAGGATCAAGTATGTATCCCGGCATGAGCCGAAGAGGAACAGATTAAATTCCTTATCAGGAGTTGTTCAGGAGGAAGTACTAGTGGTGATGGATTTCCCTGATGTATTTCCAGAAGAACTGCCAGGAATGCCACCTGACAGAGATATAGAGTTTTTGATTGAGCTTTTGCCAGGCACCGGGCCAATTTCTAAGAGACCATATAGGATGCCAGCAAAGGATTTGGAGGAAATTAAGAAACAGATTAAGGAGTTACTAGATAAAGGATTCATATGCCCAAGTTCTTCGCCTTGGGGTTCGCCAGTACTTCTAGGAGAGAAGAAGGATGGATCATTAAGAATGGTTGTTGATTACCGAGGGCTGAATGAAGTAACGATCAAGAACAAGTACCCATTGCCGATGATCAATGACATGTTCGATAGATTGCAAGGAGCTAAGGTATTTTCCAAGATCGATCTGCGATCAGGGTACCATCAATTGAAGATCCGAGAGCAGGATATACCTAAGACGGCCTTTACCACTAGGTACGGGTTGTACGAGTATACCGTTATGTCTTTTGGTCTGACTAACACACCGACATACTTTATGAACCTGATGAACAAAGTGTTTATGGAGTATTTGGATAAGTTTGTCGTAGTGTTCATAGATGATATATTGATCTTCTCGAAGGATGAAGAGGAGCATGCAGAGCATTTGCGTTTGGTATTGGAGAAGCTCCGAGAACATCAGTTATATGCCAAGTTTAGCAAATGTGAATTTTGGTTGAAGGAAGTCGGATTCCTAGGACACGTTATATCTGGAGAAGGAATAGCAGTAGATCCCGCCAAGGTGGACACTGTGACCCATTGGGAAGCACCGACAACAGTTGGAGAGATCCGGAGTTTTCTTGGACTTGTAGGATACTACCAGAGATTTATCGAGAATTTCTCAAAGATTTCAAAGACAATGACGGAGTTGTTAAAAAAGGACACCAAGTTCATTTGGACATAAGAATGTGAGGCCAGTTTCCAGGAATTAAAGAAACGTTTGGTCTCATCACCTGTGTTGATTCTGCCAGATCAACATAAGGACTATGAGGTGTGTTGCGACGCTTCACGTCGAGGACTTGGAGCAGTTCTTATGTAGGAAGGAAGAGTTGTTTCATATGCTTCACGACAACTGAAACCTCATGAGTTGAAATATGCCAGTCATGATTTGGAGTTAGCAGCCGTAGTGCATGCCCTGAAGACGTGGAGACACTTTCTCATTGGAAACCATTGTGAAGTATATACAGATCAAAAGAGTTTGTAGTATATATTCACTCAGAAGGAGTTGAATCTCATGCAAAGGAGATGCCTGGAACTCATTAAGGACTATGACATGAGATTGCATTATCATCCCGAAAAGGCTAATGTAGTAGCCGATGCGCTAAGCCGCAAGAGCCATGTCAATACCCTAATGACGAAAGAGTTTCCAAAGGAGTTAGCGGAGGACTTACAAGAACTACGTTTGGAGATAGTTCCGAGAGACTATGCAGCAACACTGGAGATCCAGTCTACCCTGATGGATAAAATCAGAGAAGCTCAGAAAACTGACGAGGAGGTTGCCTCTATAAAGGAGAGGATGAGCGAAGGTAAAGCCAAAGGATTTCGTGAGGATGAACACGACACCTTATGGTTTGAGGACCGCATATATGTGCCAAATGACTCGGAGATCAGGAAGTTGATTCTACAGGAGGCCCATGATTCACCATACTCGTTTCACCCAGGAAATACTAAGATGTATTTGGATTTGAAGGACATTTTCTGGTGGACCGGTATGAAGAAGGATATTGCGGAGTATGTAGCAGTTTGTGATGTATGTCAGAGAGTGAAGGCAGAACATCAGAAGCCGACAGAATTGTTACAACCATTGCCAATACCCGAATGGAAGTGGGATAAGCTAGGCATCGATTTTGTTACGGGATTACCCAGAACTCGTTCTGGCTATGACTTGATTTGGGTCGTAGTCGATCATTTAACAAAGGTAGCTCATTTCATCCCCGTAAAGACTACCTATACCAGTGCAAAGTTGGCAAAGATATACATGACCCGAATTGTATGTCTGCATGGAGTTCCGAGGAGCATCGTATCAGATAGAGGAACCCAGTTTACCTCAAAGTTCTGGAATCAGTTACATGAAACTTTGGGTACCAGGCTAGAGTTTAGCACAACTTTTCACCCACAGACAGATGGACAGACTGAAAGAGTCAATCAGATTTTGGAGCATATGCTGAGAGCCTGTGCACTAGATTATGGATCTAGTTGGGACGACAATTTGCCGTATGACGAATTTTCTTACAACAACAGTTATCAATCTAGTTTGAAGATGGCCCCTTTCGAAGCGTTATACGGAAGGAGGTGTAGGACTCCGTTGTCGTGGGACGAAGTTGGAGACCGACAGTTGTTTGGACCAGATTTGATCAAAGAGTCTGAGGAGAAGGTGAAGTTGATTCGAGATAGACTGAAGGTAGCTCAGTCCAGGCAGAAAAGTTATGCAGACTCGAAGCGTAAGGAGATAACCTATGAGATCGGAGACAAAGCATACTTGAGAGTATCGCCTCTGCGAGGAGTCAAACGTTTCGGAGTTAAAGGAAAGATAGCCCCGAGATTTGTGGGACCCTACCGTGTTTTGGAACACATGGGAGAGGTTGCCTATAAGTTGGAATTGCCCGAAGGATTGTCAGGAGTACACGACGTGTTTCACGTTTCGCAGCTTAAGAAGTGCCATGCGGAGATGGCCGATATACCACTTAGAGACACAGTACCCTTGGAAGCGATTCAGTTGGACAGTGATCTGACCTACGAGGAGAAGCCTGTTAAGATCCTCGAATTTTCGAGCAGAGTTTCCCGCAGCAAGGTTATCCAGTTTTACAAAGTTCAGTGGAGTCACCACACCGAGGAAGAAGCCATCTGGGAACGAGAAGATGATCTACGCAAGGACCACCCTCACCTATTTTCTAGCCAACCCGAATCTCGAGGGCGAGATTCATCTTAAGCGGGGTAGGTTTGTAACATCCCAAATTTTCAATTTGGAATGTTATACATTAGATCATTATGCATATCATATTTTCTTGCTTTTGGTGATCCGATAAAATCCTAAGCAACTCAAGGACCCTCGGAGAGAGTTGGGGATTCTAAATTTTCATATTTGAGGTTTTCTCAAATTTTGAAAATAGGATCGCTTGATTTTATTTATTTTTTCTTCAAGTATTTCTATCATAAAGATGTGAGAGAGAGGGAGTAAAATGACTCTTCCAAAATAAAGAAATACTGATGATTTAATAAAAAGATCAAATAAGTTTTATTTGGAGTTTATTTGGATTTTATTTGAATTAGGAAAAAATTGCATGTTTTCAAAAAAATGCATTGTAGTGCCAAGAAAATGTTCATCTCGTTCTAAATATTCCATTTAGACGGTGAAAATTTGTTTTGGCAATTTCTAGATTTTATTTTATTTTGTTTGCGGCGGTGGATGGGCGGCGAGGAGAAGGTAGGTAGGAGGGTGCACCGGGCCGACGTGCCAAAGGAGGGAGGTTGTGGGGTGCCGGGGAGTGGCGGCGGGGGTGTTCTTGGGGTCAGCTGCCGCAGAGGAGAGGAGAAGGTGGAAGGAGTGGTGGGTGGTGGCCGGGGTGGGCGGAGAGGGAGTGGATCCGTGGAGGCGGGGCCATGGCGCGGCTGGGGCGGAGCCAGGAGGGGAGTGGGGGATAAGGTCGAGGGAGTGGGATGTGGTGCGGGAGAAAGAAG
>LR738710.1:124133532-124232904 GCA_902687465.1 Secale cereale | reverse complement strand
GCCATGGATTGCCCCTCCCCCAAGCTAGCCACCCCCTCCTATATATATAGTTGCACCCCCCCTCCAACCACGCCAGCCACCGCCGCCGCGATGCCGCCAGCCCCGCCGCCGTGACGCCAGCCGCCGCCGCCGCCGCCAGCTGCCGCCCTCGCCGCCGAAGCCCACCGCCACCGCGCAGCAGCACCGCCGCCGCCCGCCGTCGCCGGAAGCCGCCGCCGCCGTTTGTTTCCGACGAGGTAGCCACCGCCCGGTTTTCTTTAGAAGACCGTTGGTTTTTTTAGAACCCCTAGTCGTTTTTTTATTAGATCGGTTTTCTGTTTTTATTCTCTGGTTTAGTTAAGCAGTAAACGTTCACCCGTTCATTCGTTCTAACGAACGAATTCGTCGTTTAGTCTGAGCTGACGAACGTCCGTTCGTTAAGCTATTTTAGATTACTTTTTCGCAGTTATTTTCTGATCGCGGTCTCTGATCCGATCTTCGTTTTAGTTTATCTTTTCGCTCGTTTATCAGAATCAGGTGATTCAAGCGCCTGGAGTTTCATCTCGAAATTCTATTTCTGTTTAACCTAGTCGCTCAAGCGTTTGCCTCAGCTAAATTTGGACTTAGATCCAGATTGGTTCGGTAGTTGTTTCTCTTTCGTCGTTTGTCTTTCGTTGCTTTTCTTTTGCCGTTCTTTTGCAAACCGGAGTTCTTAAGTTGAACTTTCTGGTTAGATCTCTTATTCGAGTTTTACCCGTGCATTAGTTACGTACTTATTGTGTGCTTGTTTGATTGCGATAGAGTACCCGGATTGCGCCGCTTGTTACTTTGAATTTCTAGGTTTTGCGGATCATCAGCAAGGCAAGTAACACTTTGATCATACTTTCCAATCACCCAGTTTTCATTGCATTAGTCAAACCCTCACACATTGCATGAGTATGTTCAATTAACTTGTGGGACTGGGAAGTAGATTGAGGTAGTACCTATTACCTGCATTACATTCAAACCTTTGGGAGTTACTTCTACGTTTGCTGTTAGGACATGCTATGCTCGTAGACGTGGATTGGGTGAGTGTATCCATGACAGATGTGAGTTGTTAATTAATGGTTCAACTTAAGGTGGCAACTTTAATACACATCTGGGTGGATTGAGGCATCTGGGTATTCCAGGGATTGCCTGATTTTCTTTTGGACCGCCACCCAGGCTCAAAGGGATCATGAGATTATTCATACTAGAAACTTCCGTGTGCAGCCACAAGCTATTATGGGCTCTAGCATAGTATGAGTAAGTCGTGCGAACTCTTATAGTGGTGGACTAGCAGATGTAGGGGATGTAGGTTGGTACGGTCCACCCGGGCGTAAGGGCTAGCGCTTCTGAAAGACTATGTCTCGGTCATCCGTTTCTCAAACATCATGCAGTGCGAGAAATCAAACGGAGGAGATCGGGTCTTGTGGGGAAAAGTGCACAAACCTCTGCAGAGTGTACAAACTGATCATAATTAGCCGTGACACCGGTTACGGACGTCTTGAGTATCTAGTACTTGGATATCATGTGAATCTCATCATGTTACTTTAATTAATTTTGTTGGGTTTGATGATGAACTTTAGTTGGGGTTGAGAGGATGTCTATCTTCTCAACGATGTTTCAACTACCATGATAGTTAATTAAAATTTATTCCTTTGAAGTAGGGAAAAACTGGCTTTACGCAAAAATGGTAACCATAGAGCTTTCCACCAGCCATATTGCATACAGTATAGCTTTACTTTCTTTTGCTCTCTTGTGTTACTTTGCCAGCATATTCCATGTGCTGACCCATTTTCGGGCTGCAACGTTTCGTGTTGCAGACTTTTCAGACGACGAGTAAGGTGCCTTTTAGGTCGTGGTTCTATACTCAGTGATGCCGTTGGAGTTGATGGACTCACTTATCTTCCAAGCCTTCCGCTGTTATCGTGTTAGATGGCCTTCAGCCATTTTTATTGTAATAAGTTCTTCGCTGGAACTATCGATGTAATAAGTGTGTGATTGCTACTCTGTTATAAATCCTTCAAGTACTGTGCGTGTCAGCATTACTGATCCAGGGATGACACTGATGCACAGAGATCGGATTGTTTGAGGTCTGGTCGCTACACCGGGTATATATATTCGATGACCGGAGACATGAATGAGGATAAAGTATGATTGCCGGGATATTACACTTGATGGTATCTATGGTCACACGAAGAAGTTAAAGCCAAGTTATTTTCAGCAAAGAACCCAAACAAAGAGAACAATAAGGAAGGGGCAAGACCAGCAATACATGTAAGATAATTGTTGCATAACCAACATGCTACAGTTACCCAAGATAGTCTGATTCAGTATCGATCACCATGAATATAGACCAAAGGAGTCTAATCTGTTTATAAGGACTCCATACTAAGGTAACCCGCTCTCAACAGTATACGCTCAGAATTGTTAGTATTGAATATCCACGTCTATCATGTCAGACCAAAGGCCATCTCCACAGATTGACTTCAGTGACCATGTTATCGCATCGCATGGTCTACTATCCACATGGGTATACTGACATGATGAGTAATCAGAATGTTGAACAACAGTCTCAAAGCAGGTGCCCTCATATATGTGAATCATGTAATGCCCAGTATGAGATTATACCTCCTACATGTCGAGGCACGACTTAAAGGCATAATCTCATACTAGAATGATCTCAAGTATGGTATCTTTGCACGACTCATGTAAAAGAGGGATGAAATTGCAAAAGAGTAGTTGGTTTACACTCGCCACGTCACACAATGCATTACATAAACATTCATCATCCAAAACATCAGAGTCCGACTACGGACGAAGATCCAAATGAAAGATACCATAAATAAATAACAACACGAGGTCCCGATCATCCTAGTAAGAGCCCTACTGATCCTCTGGATAACCCACGTAGTATCGCCCACGTTCTTCGTCGAGCTCCCAGTACAACTCTGAACCACCAGCTGTGTAGTTCTCCATGGTACCTGCATCTGGTGTTGTGTAGAATCTGTGAGCCAAGGAGGACTCAGCAATCCCATTCCCGGGTAGCAAAACTATCTAAGCCTTGGGTGTCGAACAAGGCTGAAGAACAAGGTTGCAGCTGTACTAGCACTAGCTTACGTGTTGTGTTTAGAGCGAGAAGAGAAGTGCCAACGATCGACAAAGTGATCACGAAGTGATCCTATCTAAGCACGTCAAACATAACCCCACCGTGTTCACTTCCTGAACTCCCTTCGGAAAGCGACCATCACAGTTACTCACACTGGTAGTGTATTATGATCATAGTGTCAAGTTTTCTACAACCGGATATTAACAAATTCCCATCTGCCACATAACCGCGGGCACGGCTTTTGAAAGATCAATACCCTGCAGAGGTGTCCCAACTTAGCCCATCACAAGCTCACGATCTGTGGAGTCGCAACTCCAAGGTGGGCAGACCCGAGTATTCTCAAAATCCCGTGCTCAAGATATTCCGACTAAGGTAAAGCTAATCCAGCAAGTCCTCCCGGCGTGCCGACACCCTGATAGTAGCCGCGCGTATCTCGTCTCAGGCCACGACCGGATGGGTGATGCTACAGGTTTTTACCAGCCCTCGGGTTCCCCCAAGGTGGCCCTGCAGGACCCCCAGTTTGGACCAACACTCATGTGGAGCACTGGCCCTGGTTGTTGATTAAGAAAAGGGTTTATAACTCCCTATGCAAGTTTTAGTTATTAGGAAAATGTAAAACCAAAGTTGGGCCTTGCTGGAAAAGCTTTAGCGCTAAGCGGGTTATCGAGGGGGGCCCATAAACCCCAACCGTGTTAGGGACGCAAAATCAAGGAACATAACACCGGTTTAAACGGTTCCTAGGAAGGCATGAGTGGAACAAAACACCAAGCAAAGGCTTAGCCTTCCACCCATTGCCAAATATATAGGTGCTTTAGTTTAACAGATTATATAGTGTGATATCCCAACAATAACTTCATCATGAAGCAAGAATCTTCAAATCTTCTCCTGCAACTAACAATGTTATAAGAGGGGCTGAGCAATGCTTACGTAGCCAATCAAAGGTTTGCTATGTTGGGTGGTTAGAGAGGTTCATGGCAACAATAGGAGGCTGACAAACAGACATAGGCATCGAGGCAACAAGCTAAAGAGCGAGACATCTAGCAATAGGCAAAGATAGTAAATATATCTGGGTCAGGTCATCTTCCTGTTGAATCCTCGGAGGGAACGTAACCTTGCTCCTCACACTCAACCTCGGTAGAAACCTCGTACTCAGTATATTCACCAGGCTCTAACCAAACACAACAATGCAACAACGGAACAAAATCAATCAACATGCAGTGCTCAATCACATGATGCATGAACATGAAGCAAGTGAACAAGGAAAACATGATGCATGGCCTAGGGGTCATAATAGTTCAATATCATCACAACCAACAAGATCAACCACACATTTGCAACAAGTAAGGAACATTTAACAAGTTTATGTAGTTTATCAAACAAGCAACCAACAAGGTTTTAAAGAGGTTGGTTAACATGGCAAGGTGCAACTTAACATAACAGCAACATGCTAGCACATTTAAATGGGCTGGACACAAATACAAAAATATCCAGAAAATCGCATATTCATTTATTTGCATTTGGGACAGATTTGCAAAACTTCCGTGAAAGAGTTGTCAAACATGCTAAACAACAGCACCAAAATATTCTAAACATTTTTCTACCCCAAATGCATATAAAGTTTGTTAAATTTGGAGTTGTAGATATGTAGTTATGATTTTTGCAAGTTTAAACATATTTAAAACAAGTTTAAAATCAAACAGCATTTTAAATGTTTTTAAACATGGCAGCAAGTGACATATTCATAATCTACACAAAATTCTAAGCACTTTCCATATAGGACTCAAATTCATCTGAAATATAAATATGCAGATACTAAATAAAACAGAAAAACAGAAAGAAATGAAAAACAGAAAAAGAAAATAAACTAAATAAGCGCCAGGGTCTAAAGTGACCGAGGCTCAGCTAGCCACAGACACTGACAAGGGGGCCAGGCGGAGCTGAGCTGGCGAGCAGGTGCGCGAGGGGGTTGGAACTGGAGATGAGAGGCTAGCAGGTGGGGCCCTGCTGTCAGCCTCACACAAAAACTAAAAAGGGGCGAATAACCACAGCGCCCGCGGGGGATCGAACCCACGCTATACTGACGAAACTGACGGAGACAAACCACTATGCCGCTGCATCGATCTCGACAGATAGCAGGTAAGATAACAAAAGTATATACAGCAGAAGTAGAACAGGGGAGGCACTAGCCCTCGTCGGAGCCGCTCCGGCGACCATTAGGCACGGCGGAGGGGTGCGAGAGACTCCTTGCAGAGTTTCGCATCGAACCATCCTACTAGTAGCAACTAAGGGGCACTGCATCGCCGACGGCGAGCAACTATAGCACGGCGGCGACGGGACGACGGCGAGGCGAAGCAAGGCCCTAGGCGGCACGACGATAGCACAGAGAGGTCCAACGCGACTAGGCGAAGCGAACGAGCACCACATCAAGGGCTAGAGAGGTCGGAACACTCGCCGACGACGAGGTCCGACAGCGATGCGATAGGGCACATGAGGAACTAGGGCTTAGAGCATGCGTAGAAAGGGGAAAAGGGCTTGGGGAGAGAGAGGAGCTCACCACGAGCACGACGGTGTGCTCGGCTGGCCCTGTCGTGGACGGAGTCGACGACGGTGCGCCTCGAACACCTAAGGCCACCGTAGAGGAAGAAGAGGAAGAAGAGCTCGACGGAGAGGCGCTCGGGTCTGCGTGATTGACGTAGAGGAAGAAGACGACGTCGAGGAAGCAGGTGGACAACTTTGGCGAGGCCGAGGACGACGCGGAGCTCGCCGGCGACGAGTGGCTACTCTCAGATGCGCTCGGGCGTCGATGGGGGCGGCGGATCTGGACGATCCCAGCTCTCCAGACGGTGAGAGGGGAAAGGGAAGACCTAGAGAGGAGTGGAGGACACGATTTGGGTTTAAAAGAGGGGCTCGACGCATGGCCTCGACGTCCGTGAGCTGACGGCGCGACTGTGAGCGCGGCGCGGCTATGCTTTTCTGATGGAGGAAGATGGAGGCGCTGCACTGGGTCATAGACAGGTGGCACCCTGCGCTCGGAGTGGCTACGGCGCGACGGCTACGCCTGTGGCTGGGCCTACGTGGAGTTGGGCTGTGCTACGCTGCAGGTGGAGAAGGAGATGGGTCTCGGTGAGAGAGAGAGGGAGGAGGAGGCCCAGGTTGTGCTGCAAGCTGCTGCTCTGCTTCTTTTTCTTTTATTTCTTTAGGCAGAAAAAGAAAAGAATGCACAGAAATAAAGAAGAAGAATTAGGGGAATAGAAAAATACCCCTAAGCTCAGTGAATTATGCTCTATTTAAATAAATTGACTTGGACATTTTTAGAGGCAGAAAAATAAAAGGAGTTTGAATATAGACCAAACTCTTGATATTTTAAAACCCAAGCAAATCATTTTCATCTGAGGTGATATTTGGTGGAGAGGTTGCTCACATGGTGCAAGATTTGAAGGAGAAGAAAGAAGCACTATGCACTTGGCTAGGTGGCTTGCATGATAGATCAAAGAAAAGGCTAGAAAGAAAGAAGGAGAAGAAGAATAAGAATAAGAAGAAGAAGAAGAAGAAGAAGAAGAAGAAGAAGAAGAAGAAGAAGAAGAAGAAGAAGAAGAAGAAGAAGAAGAGAGAAGAGGGGTAGGGTTTTAGCTAGGCTTAGCTTAACCCACACACAACAACATCACAAAGTATCACACATGCACAAAAATAAAGTAAACTATGATGCCATGATGATATGATGATGATCAATGCAAGGATGCAAAATAATAAAAGGTATGACAATGCAATTAAAATAAATGAGAAGGACCCCCAAAGATAATGACAAGGATCAAAGAGGAAGCTTTATTGCCATTATAGGAAAGTGTTACATTTGGGGCATTACAAACTCTCCTACACTACAAAAAGATCTTGTCCCAAGATCTAGGACTATAAGAAGGAAGGATACTCGGAACGAAGGTGATCTTCTCATTCCCACGTAGCTTCTCGGTCGGTATGGTGTGACCACTTTACTTTCAAGAACTTGATTGACTTGTTGCGGGTTTTGCGCTCAGTTTCCTCAAGAATAGCAACAGGGTGCTCACGATAAGATAAGTCTTGTTGAAGATCAATCTCCTCAAACGGAATGGTGCGTTCATGTGTCTTGAAACACTTGCGGAGCTCAGACACGTGAAACACATCATGAACATTTGCATAGTTGGAGGGGAGCTCAAGTTGATAGGCTAGATCGCCTATTTTGCCAAGAATCTTGAAAGGGCCCACATATCTAGGAGCAACCTTTCCTTTGATACCGAATCTTTGGGTTCCTTTCATAGGAGAAACACGGAGATAGACATGATCCCCAATGTCAAAAGCCAAATCACGATGCTTGCCGTCATAGTAACTCTTTTGACGCGATTGAGCGGCTTTGAGATTCGCACATATTACTTTGCACATTTCTTCGGCTTCTGAGATCAAGTCATTGCCAAGAAGTTGACATTCACCAGTCTCGGACCAGTTGAGAGGGGTACGACACTTTCTGCCATAGAGAATTTCAAAAGGAGCTTTGCCGGCACTTGCTTGGAAACTGTTGTTGTAAGAGAACTCGGCAAACAGGTGACAATCTTCCCACTTCATGCCAAAAGAGATGACACAAGCTCTGAGCATGTCTTCGAGGATCTGGTTCACTCTTTCGACTTGACCACTAGTCTGAGGGTGAAAGGCAGGACTGAAACAGATCTTATTGCCCATGGCTGACTGAAAGGAGTCCCAGAACATGGATGTGAACAAACTTCCACGGTCTGAGGAGATGACTTGAGGAATGCCATGCAACGAAACGATTCTGGAAGTGTACAACTCTGCCAACTGAGCAGCATAGATGGATTGTTTGACGGGAAGGAAGTGAGCTACTTTGGTTAGCTTGTCAATGACTACAAAGATAGCATCATTCCCCTTCTTGTACTTAGGAAACCCAGTGACGAAATCCATTTCAATGTGGTCGAATTTCCACTCGGGAATAGGTAGAGGTTGGAGGAGACCGGCTGTATGTTGATGCTCTGCCTTCACTCTTCTGCAAACATCACATTCATTCATGAATTGGGCAATCTCCCTTTTCATGCGAGTCCACCAGTAAGATTGCTTGAGGTCTTGGTACATCTTGGAACTTCCGAGATGAATCGAGAGGAGGGAGTCATGTGCTTCGTTCATTATGAGTTTTCTGAGATCACCCTTAGGAACGGCAATTCTGTCCTCAAAGAACAAGGTGTCTTTCTCATCAACGCGATAGCACTTGTATTTGGGAGTACCCTTAGCAATACCATGTTTCACTTTCTGCACCATAGCATCACTGAGTTGGGCCTCACGGATCTGATCTTCCAAGGTAGGAGCCACTTGAAGGTTTGCAAGAAAGCCTTGCGGAACAACTTGGAGGTTTAGCTTCCTGAATGATTCACAAAGCTCGTGCTGGAACGGCTTGAGAAGGAGACTGTTGCAATATGCCTTTCTGCTCAAGGCATATGCAATGACATTGGCCTTGCTAGGTGTGTACTCAATGCTTGGATCATACTCTTGGATCATCTCAACCCAACGAGTCTGGCGAAGGTTCAGGTTAGGTTGTGTGAAGATGTATTTCAAGCTCTTGTCATCAGTGAAGATGTCCACTTTTCTGCCCAACAGAAGGTGTCTCCACGTGATCAAGGCATGTACCACTGCTGCTAGCTCAAGATCATGTGTGGGGTAGTTCTTCTCATTTAGCTTCAATTGACGAGAAGTGTATGCCACAATCTTCTTGTCTTGGATGAGAACACCACCAAGTCCTTGTAAAGAAGCATCACAAAAGACTTCATAGGGCTGGGACTCATCCGGAGGAGTAAGAACCGGAGCAGAGATGAGCTTCTCTTTTAGTGTTTTGAATTCCACGTCACAATCAGGAGTCTAGTTGTACTTGACATTCTTTTGCAGCAATTTTGTGAGAGGCTTGTCAATCTTGGAGAAGTTCTCAACGAACCTTCTGCAATAGCTAGCGAGACCAAGGAATCTTCGGAGTTGCTTGACGTTCTGCGGGGATTCCCAGTTGACAATAGCTTCAACTTTCTTAGGGTTCACAGAAATACCCTCAACAGAGATGATACGGCCAAGATATAAGACTTTATCCAGCTAGAATTCACACTTGGAGAACTTCGCATAGAACTTGTGTTCACGGAGCATGTCCATAACCAAACGGAGGTGCTTGGCATGATCTTCTTCATTCTTCGAGAATACCAAGATGTCATCCAGATAGACGAGAACAAATTCATTGGTGTAGGGGTTGAATATGAAGTGCATCATCCTCGAGAAAGTGGGTGGAGCATTAGCGAGGCCAAAAGACATGACCGTGTATTCATAAGAGCCAAAACTCGTTCTGAATGCGGTCTTGGAAATATCTTCTTCACGGATACAGATCTGGTGATAACCCATCCGGAGATCGAGCTTTGAGAACACCTTTGCTCCTTTGAGCTGCTCGAACAATTCATTGATGTTGGGGAGCGGATACTTGTTCTTTGTTGTCTTCTTGTTCAATTGTCACATCCCTAGTTCTGGTCTGCTCTGGTCTAGTTAGTCTTGTGATGCATCATGTTTAATTTTTCTCTTAAACCTGAAATGGGGTTTGCCTAAACCCTAGCATAAAAGGAATTCACTAGGTTCACCTAAAATATTTTTCAGTAAATCCAAATGGCTTTAAAAAATGTTCATCATTTATGGGAAATACTGTAAACAGTAACCAGAGGTGATGCACATTTTTCCATGACATATTTGGGCTCTGAATTAAATCATACTCTATTTGCATTTGGGCATTTAAAAACTATAAAATATTTTAAATGCTCAAATAATCATAAACTAACATGTTTACTGTTGGATTTATTCTAAACAGTAGCCATGACTAGTTTTATGATTTTTTTGAAATGCTCTCGCATTTTTCTAAAGCCAAAACAAATATCAAAAAATAGAAAACAGAAACAGTTTTAGAAAAGAGGAGAGAGAGATAGACTCACCTGGGCCTTACCTGGCTTACCTATGCGGCCCAGCACTTTAGCGGCCCAGCCCACCTCCTCACCGTGTCGTCTTCCTCCTGCCAGTAGTAGCATCTCGCTATCGTGCGCGCTCTCGCCCCTGGCCAGCTCCTGCTTGCCACCTCCTGGCTCTTCCTCGCGCCTGGAGACGTCCACAGACTCCCTGGTCCCTCTCTCACTCACCCCGTGCTCTTCCCCCTCCTCTGTCTCTCCCGCAAGCTCCCACCCGAATGCCCGTCGCCGTCGCTCGTCGTGGCCACGGCCACCGCCTCTCCCTTACCCCCCGGAGCTGCCCACGAGCTCCGCAACATCGTCCTCGACCCTCTCACCGAGCCACGCCCCGCCGGACGCCCTGGAGCCTCGCCAACGCCGTCGTTTCCTCCCTCGGGTGCCGGCGATCCCCGCCGTCGTTTTGCCAGACCCCGTGCCTCCCCTGCCTTGCCAGCAGTACCAGAAGAACCGCGATGAGCTCCGGTTTCGTTTCCCCCATGCCTCGTTGCCTATCTTGTCCCCTAGCCGCATCAACCACCGGAGCCGAGCGCTCCTCGCCGCTGGCCATGTCGCCGCCGTGGCTGCGGCCGTGCTAGCACACTCCTGATGACCCTCAACCGTAAGGGATCTGTTGCAGCATTTTCGATAAGTAAGAGTGTCGAACCCAACAAGGAGTAGAAGGTATTGATAAGCGATTCTGAGCAAGAAATTACTGCAAGCACTGAAAGATAACTTTTTAGGGGTTTTCTCGATATAAGCAACAGGAATGTAAAGGCAAGTAATGTAAAAGGTACTGAGAGTAACAAGTGGCCCAATCCTTTCTTAGCAAAGGAGAGGCCTAGCAACTGAACTTATAAAGACTAAAGAGTTCTTGAGGACACACGGGAGAGGTAGCCATGTGCTTTCGCCATATTCCGTATCGATACTATGTTATGTGTTGATAAGTGTTGGTGGGTGGATCTATGCTAGTGCACTCTCTAGACTAAGATGAATGCACTCTTATGATTAAACACCTTGCAAGCATCCGCAAATACAAGATAGAATTTAAGGCAAAAGCCTAACCATAGCAATACGATCGAGGATCCATTATTCCCTTATGCAAAAGCGTGCGAACTGGGGTTCAGGTTTCTGTCACTCCGGCAACCCACCATAAGCATTCTTTATACACAATGTATTCTCCTAGGTCCTTAATAAGGCGAAGTGTTGGGTGTTCGACTCACACAACACCACTAGTAGAATGACAACGCAGCTTAAGTATCAAACAACACATATTACTTCAACATCATATGACTACTAACAACAAGACTTTCCCCATGTCCTCAAGAACTAAGGTAACTACTCACAAGACATAAAAGAGATCATGATCAGTGGGGATAAATATGTGATAAACAATCTGGACATAATAATATTTCTCCAACAAAACTCAATAGCATTCACCACAAAGTAGTAATCAACACCGATGGAATAGAGAGGATAGGTAGTACAAGTTACAACACGAGTTGCGATGGAAAGATGAGATTTGGATGAAGATGGAGATGGTGCTGGTGTCGGGGATGATGTTGATGATGATCTCGATGATGCCCGTGACGATGGTGATGACGATGGCGACGATCTCCCCTTCCGGGAGGTGATCTCCTCGGCGGAATCTGCCCGCCGAAGATGCCCTTTTCTTCTCTGTAGGTTTCCGCCTCGAAGCGGCGGCGGAACTCCGTAAAAAGTCCCATGCCTAGGGTTTTCGGGGGTCGGAGAACATATATGCAAAAGGGGGCGACCAGAGGTCGGCCAGGGGCTCCAGGCGCCCCCCCCGGCGCGGCCAGGGGGGGCGCCCCCAGGCCGCCTGGGCACCCTGTGGCCCCCTCTGACTCCCCTTTTGCGTGTCTTCGTTATTCTTCTGAAAAATACCTCCTGTCAATTTTCAGGTAATTTGGAGGTGTTCTTCTTCAGCAACTCAGCATCCACTTTTTCCTGCTGAATCCTGCGTCTGCTGTTTCGGTATCGGAAAGTTGCAAACTGTGTAAAATAGACCAAAACAACATAAGAACATCATCATAACGTGAAATATATCAATGAATAAGGATAAATTATAATACAAAATAGTGATCTGTTGCAGCGTTTTCGATAAGTAAGAGTGTCGAACCCAACGAGGAGCAGAAGGTATTGATAAGCGATTCTGAGCAAGAAATTACTGCAAGCACTGAAAGATAAATTTTTAGGGGTTTTCTCGATATAAGCAACAGGAATGTAAAGGCAAGTAATGTAAAAGGTACTGAGAGTAACAAGTGGCCCAATCCTTTCTTAGCAAAGGAGAGGCCTAGCAACTGAACTTATAAAGACTAAAGCGTTCTTGAGGACACACGGGAGAGGTAGTCATGTGCTTTCGCCATATTCCGTATCGATACTATGTTATGTGTTGATAAGTGTTGGTGGGTGGATCTATGCTAGTGCACTCTCTAGACTAAGATGAATGCACCTTTATGATTAAACACCTTGCAAACATCCGCAAATACAAGATAGAATTTAAGGCAAAAGCCTAACCATAGCAATACGATCGAGGATCCATTATTCCCTTATGCAAAAGCGTGCGAACTGGGGTTCAGGTTTCTGACACTCCGGCAACCCACCATAAGCATTCTTTATACACAATGTATTCTCCTAGGTCCTTAATAAGGCGAAGTGTTGGGTGTTCGACTCACACAACACCAGTAGTAGAATGACAACGCAACTTAAGTATCAAACAACACATATTACTTCAACAGCATATGACTACTAACAACAAGACTTTCCCCATGTCCTCAAGAACTAAGGTAACTACTCACAAGACATAAAAGAGATCATGATCAGTGGGGATAAATATGTGATAAACAATCTGGACATAATAATATTTCTCCAACAAAACTCAATAGCATTCACCACAAAGTAGTAATCAACACCGATGGAGTAGAGAGGATAGGTAGTACAAGTTACAACACGAGTTGCGATGGAAAGATGAGATTTGGATGAAGATGGAGATGGTGCTGGTGTTGGGGATGATGTTGATGATGATCTCGATGATGCCCGTGGCGATAGTGATGACGATGGCGACGATCTCCCCTTCCGGGAGGTGATCTCCCCGGCGGAATCTGCCCGCCGGAGATGCCCTTTTCTTCTTTGTAGGTTTCCGCCTCGAAGCGGCAGCGGAACTCCGTAAAAAGTCCCGTGCCTAGGGTTTTCGGGGGACGGAGAACATATATGCAAAAGGGGGCGACCAGAGGTGGGCCAGGGGCTCCAGGCGCCCCCCCGGCGCGGCCAGGGGGGGCGCGCCCCCAGGCCGCCTGGGCACCCTGTGGCCCCCCTGTGACGCCCCCGATTTGACCGTACACTAATCATGCACGCAAATGTGTACGACCAAGATCAAGGACTCACTAGAAGATATCACAACACAACTCTAGACACAAATAGAAATAATACAAGCTTTATATTACAAGCCAGGGGCCTCGAGGGCTCGAATACATAAGCTCGAATACACAAGAGTCAGCGGAAGCAACAATATCTGAGCACAGACATAAGTTAAACAAGATTGCCTTAAGAAGGCTAGCACAAAACATCAATGATCGAAAAGGCAAGGCCTCCTGCCTGGGACCTCCTAACTACTCCTGGTCATCAGCTGTCTCCACGTAGTAGTAGGCTCCGTCGGGGTAGCAGCAGTCGTCAAACGTGGCATCTGGCTCCTGGGCTCCACCATCTGGTTGCACCAACCAGCAAGAAGAAAGAAGAGGGAAAAGGGGGAGCAAAGCAACCGTGAGTACTCATCCAAAGTACTCGCAAGCAAGGATCTACACTACATATGCATCAGTATCAATGAAAGGGGGGTATCTGTGGACTAAGCTGCAGAATGCCAGAATAAGAGGGGAGAAGCTAGTCCTATCGAAGACTAGCATCTTCTGGAAACCACCGTCTTGCAGCAAGAGGGGGAAGTAGAGTAGTATATCATAAGTCATATTTATGTTGTTGTTCCAACGCTCCGGGATCCTTTCTCGACTCCCGAAGCAACATATCCAAACAATGCCTCAGCATCCAGTTCTAGTTGTAGCGATCGGGATACAACTCCAAGTGTCCGTTACCGTAGGACAGGCTATCGATAGATGTTTTCTTCCCTGCATGGGTGCACCAACTTACCCAACATGCTTGCTTAACTCCGGCCGGACACACCATCAGGTCATGCCCGCCCTCGGCCAAACAATACGCCGCAACCCGACCTAGGCTTAATAGAGAGGTCATGCACGCCGGACTAAACCCTATGCCCCCAGGGGTCATGGGCCAATCGCCCCGGGAACTCCTGCACGTTGCGTGGGCGGTCGGTGAGCAGACCTGGGCAACCTCCTTAAAAGGTAGGTGCTTACGCAGTCCAACCCGGCGCGCGCCTCTCAGTTGCAATGACGTCAGTTAAGCTTCGGCTGATGCATACGACGCAGAACGCCCATACTATGCCCACGTGATGGTTAGTGCTATCAGGCCAGAGGCCCCTCGGATCAAATATCCAAACCGTTTAGTGTCTTGGGAACGCGCGGTAACGAGCAGAGACTCACGAAAGATGTGACCCCATCGCCCCGTCTCGAGAACTTGCGGCAAGGGCGAGTGCCCGGCCACGCCTCGTATTATATCGCGGGTACCTTCTAGGTCAACCCGACTACACATCACTCGCAATTAAGCTCGCGCGGGTACCCCTCGGGGTCGACCCGTCTTTAGTAACCAGGTTCAGTGTAAAGTCATAGTAACCAAAGTAACTGTGTGTCTGACACCAAAGGAAAACCTGAGGAAATCACCCTCGATGGAATTCCACCTGATATTTATCGTCAAGGTGAACGAAAGAGGAGTCACCCTCGAGGTCCACTCTTGAGGAGTTGCATGACAATGTCGTTATCGGGAGTGGAGAAAGAGGAATCACCCTCGATGACCACAACCGATGAACTAACCTACAAGGTTAACATCAGAAGTGCTGATGAGGTCTCACCCTCGGCACTCGATAGTAACCCAGTAGTGTCGAGCAACTAAGGGGAAAGTGATGTGTGGTGCCGGGTCCTGGTCTTCGATCCCGTTGAACGGGTCTTCTGATAATCCAGCGAGGCAGTCGGGACAAGGTAGGGGGGTCACTGGTGGATCTCTAACCAGCCTATACTAAGCAGTTTAGTATAAACATATAAGGTATGAAAGCAGTATCATCAACAGGCTATGCATCAGAATAGGATCATACAAAAAGCAGTAGCAGTTCTTATGCAAGCATAAGAGAGAAGAGAATGGGCGATATCGGAATGATCAAAGGGGGTTGGCTTGCCTGGTTGCTCTGGCAAGAAGGACGGGTCGTCAACACCGTAGTCGATCACCGGGGCATCATCGGTCTCGGGGTCTACCGGAGAGAAGAGGGGGAAGAAACAGTAAATATAAAGCAAACAGTTGCAACAGAGAAGCACGAAGAGTCAGCACACAGTGCTAGGGTGCTCTAACGCGGTGATACACGGTACCGGCGAAGGGGGATAACATCCGGGAAAGTATCCCCGGTGTTTCACGTTTTCGGACAGGTGTATCGGAGGGGAAAGTTGCAGGTTCACTATGCTAGGGACGTGTGGCGAACGAACGGACCGCGTATTCGGATTCGTCTCGTCGTTCTGAGCGATTTTCATATATAAAACATTTTCATCCGAGTTACGGATTATTTTCTATGAATTTCTAAAGTTTTAACAATATTCTGAAATTATTATTAATTCGAAAAAGGACTTAATGCGCCAGCATGACGTCATGCTGACGTCAGCATAGTCAACAGTCAACTTTGACTGTTGACTGGTCAAAAGGGGCAGTGGGGCCCACTGTCATAGACTAATTTAGTTAACCAGATTTAGTTAGACTAATTAGTAATTATTTTAATTAAACATAATTAATTATGGTTAATTATCAGGATTAATTAAGTTGATTATTAATTAATTAACTAACTTTTTATTTATTTAATTAACTTCCTTTTTTTAAAGGGCTGGGCCCCATTTGTCATAGGCCCACCCGGGAATGGGTTAACGGGCGCGCGGGCGTGGGTGCCTGGGCGTGGGCGCCCGAGCGAGCGCTCGCCCGCACGACGGGACGAGGCCGCCGGGGCGCCGACGGCGGGGCGCCGGGGTCGCGGGGCGCAGCCGTATGGGCGCCGGACCGCGCGGCGGCGCTGGAGCAGCGCGGCGCCGACGAAGGGGGGTGGGGCGTACGGCAGCGGCGGGGCTCGGCCGGGGCGCGGGGGACGACGAGCAGGGCCGCGGCGGTGGGGCGGCCGTGGTAGTGGAGCGGTGGGGCGGGCACGGGGCGCCGGCGGGGCCGCAACCAGCCCGCGGTGGCTGGGGCGGAGGCCTAGGCCGCGACGGAGGGTGCGGGGCGGCCGCCGGGTGCGGCGTTCGTGCGGGGCATCGGGCACCAGACCCCGGGCGGTCGTCGCAGAGAGCAGGGCCGGTAGGGTCGTACGGCCGGTCGAGGGCAACGGCGGATGCGACCAGGCGTGGCCAGCAGCGGGGCGCGCAGGCGGCCAGCAGTGGCGGCGCACGGCGGCGCGGCCAGAGGGAGGAGGGAGGTGGCCGACGGCGGAGCCGCAGGCGCGGCTGGGCGCGGAGCGGAGCAGGCGGGCGGGGTCACGTGGTTGGCCGGACGTGGCTGCGGCCGGGGCCTGGGCTTCGGCCAAAGTGGCACGGAGCCAAGCTCGGGCCAGGCGACGGCGGGACGCGGGCTTGGAGAGCGTGAGGCGCGGTGGGCGGCAGCGCGCTCGGGACAGGGGAAGAGGGGGGAGGGCATGGCCCTCACCGGCGTTGCCGAGAAGAGGGGGTGGCGAGGCTCGGTGGAGTCCGGCGAGGGAGAGTTGGGGACGGGGCAGTCCGGCGACGGGCAGTGGCGACGACGGGCGATGGCGTCGGGTCGGTGACGAGTCGAAGCCGAGGCTTCAGGTAGGCGCCGCGCGAGGGGGAGGGGATGGGTGAGGAGGAAAGGGAGTGGGGCTCTAGGGTTCGGCCCGGGGCTTCGGGGGTACTTGTAGGGCGCCGGGAGGGGTGGATGGCCGCCACGCCCGGCCATCGCCGGCGGATGGGCGCCACGAGCCCCCTGCCTCCCTGTAGCAGAGGGAGGGGACAGTGGGGGAGGAGTTGGGCCAGATTCACTGCGGCCACCAAAAGCCCAGTTGAAATTTACTTAGCTAGGCCCTTTTCTATTTTACTTTTGTTTTGTATTGCACTTTTACAGCAACACCCTTTTATTTTATAAAGCCATAAAAAATGACTTTTGCAAAAATAGGGAACCTGGCCACATATTAACTTTGCATTAATAGGCACTGCCACCAGTTATTTGATAGGTATTTAAAATAGTTTGCATTTTCATAATTTACAAAAGACATTATAAATAAGATTTTGCCAATGTTTTATTTGTTTTAGGGCACTTAACCACTGTAAAAAAGTAGGTCCCACCAAGACATTTATCCAAAGATTATTTGCATCACCTCGAACAACTTAGTTTTGACATTTGAAAATTTTAAATTTTGACTTCAACTTAATTGGAAATTTAAACCGGATGAAATCAAAGAGGGATTTAGCAACAGTGAAAACGATGACGTGGCACCATTAACTTGGGGGGTTACTGTAGCTTAATTATCCGGGCGTTACAAATCTCCTCCACTACAAGAAATCTCGTCCCGAGATTTAGGAGGTAGAAGGAAAAAGGTCGGGATACTCTGCCCGAAGATTATCCTCGCGTTCCCAAGTGGCTTCAGCTTCAGAATGATTTGACCACTGCACCTTGAGGAACTTGGTAACCTTTCGGCGGGTTCGACGTTCAGCTTCTTCAAGAATGCGGATCGGATGCTCTTTGTAAGTGAGATCATCTTGAACTTCAATCAATTCCGGATCCACTTCACGTTCCGGATCCTTGAAGCAACGACGAAGTTGCGATACGTGGAAGACGTCATGAACGTGAGAGAACTGAGGTGGTAACTCCAATTGATAAGCCACCAGTCCACGACGGGCGAGAATGCGGAAGGGGCCGATGTAGCGCGGAGCTAGCTTGCCCTTGACTCCGAACCGATGGGTGCCTCTCAAAGGAGTGACACGCAGATAAGCTTGTTCACCAGGTTGATAAGTTGAACCCCAGTGTTTCCGGTCATAGTTGCTCTTCTGGCGGGACTGGGCCGCCTTGAGATTATCCCGGACAATGCGAACCTGCTCTTCAGCTTGTTGAATAATGTCCGGACCAATGAGCGTCCGTTCCCCAGTTTCTGACCAATTCAGAGGGGTTCGGCACTTACGTCCATAAAGCACTTCGAAGGGTGCCATCTTCAAGCTGGCTTGATAACTGTTATTATAAGAGAACTCCGCATAAGGGAGAGATTCTTCCCACTTCTTGCCGAAAGAAATAACACAAGCCCGAAGCATGTCTTCAAGAATTTGATTGACTCGCTCGACTTGGCCTTGGGATTGGGGATGATAAGCAGTGCTCCAGGTTATATGAGTCCCCATTGCCTCTTGGAAACTATCCCAGAACTTCGAAGTGAAAATACTACCACGATCTGAACTGATCTCTTTCGGAATGCCGTGGAGTGACACAATTCTGGAGATATATAAATTTGCTAATTGACTAGCAGTGATTGTCTCCTTGACTGGCAGAAAGTGAGCAACCTTCGAGAATTGGTCGATGACGACAAAGATAGCATCATTACCTTTCTGAGACTTAGGAAGGCCAGTGACAAAGTCCATCTGAATCTTATCCCACTTCCATTCAGGAATCGGAAGTGGTTGTAGAAGTCCAGCTGGTTTCTGATGTTCAGCTTTGACGCGACGACAAACATCACATTCTTCGATATATCGAGCAATGTCTTGCTTCATGTTAGACCACCAGTACTTCTGACGGATGTCTAGATACATCTTAGTACTTCCCGGATGAATAGAGAGAGGGGTGTCATGTGCTTCTTTCATCACCTTCTCGATCATAAGCTCGAAGCGGGGTACCACTATGCGATCTTTGAAGTACAAGGTCCCATCTTCAGCAAGTGAGAAATCTCTGGATTTCTCTAAGGCAAGATCCTTTTTCATTATATCAACGTGAGCATCTTTGGCTTGAGCAGACTTAATTGCTTTCAATAGAGTTGGTTCCAGGACAAGGTTATTCAGAGAACCCTGTGGAACTAGTTGAAGGTTCAGCTAGCAGAGCTCTTCGTACAGGCGGGGTTGAGCTTTATGAACCATGTGGTTATTGCAATAAGACTTGCGGCTCAGGGCATCAGCCATGACATTAGCCTTGCCTGGGGTATAGGAAATACCCACGTTATAATCTGCTATAGCCTCCATCCATCTCTGCTGACGGAGGTTCAGATCTGGCTGAGTAAACAGATACTTCAGACTCTGATGATCGGTGAAGATCTCGCAACGATTACCGAGAAGGTAATGTCGCCACAGCTTCAAAGAATAAATAACCGCTGCAAGCTCGAGGTCATGAACCGGGTAGTTTTCTTCATGAGAACGCACTTGACGAGAGGCATACGCAATCACCCTGCGCTCTTGCATTAGGACACAGCCTAATCCTTGACGTGAAGCATCGCAATATATGACGAAATCCTTCTGAGAATCCGGAGGAGCAAGCACTGGGGCAGAAGTTAGCTTGTCCTTGAGAGCCTGGAAACTTTCCTGACATTTTTCTGTCCATTCAAACTTAACGCCCTTGTGAAGCAGGTTAGTCAATGGCTTGGCGATCTTGGAAAAGTTCTCAACGAAACGACGGCAGTAGCTGGCGAGTCTGAGAAAGCTTCTGACTTGCTTGACATTCTTGGGAGGGGTCCAGTCAAGAATACCCTGAACTCGCTCTGGGTTAACGGCAATACCATCCTTGGAGATCACATGCCAAGGTAGGTTACTTCGGGTAGCCAAAATTCACACTTAGAATACTTGGCATATAGCTGATGCTCTCGAAGCTTTTCCAGGATAAGACGAAGATGTTCAGCATGTTCTTCTTTATTCTTCGAATATACCAGGATATCATCCAGATATACCACGACGAACTTGTCGAGGTAATCCATGAATATATAGTTCATCAGACGAGAGAATGTCGCTGGAGCATTGGTCAAACCGAAGGACATGACGGTGTACTCGTAAGAACCATAACGAGTGACAAATGCGGTCTTTGGAATATCCTCTTCACGAACACGGATCTAGTGGTAACCCAACCTCAAGTCGAGTTTAGAGAAAACTGATGAACCAGCTAGTTGATCATACAGATCATTGATCCGAGGAAGCGGATATTTGTTCTGAATTGTAGCTTGGTTGATAGGACGGTAGTCTTGGACCAAACGGTTCGTGCCATCCTTCTTCTTCACAAAGAGAGAAGGTGCTCCCCAAGCAGAGGAACTTGGACGAATGAATCCACTGCGAAGAGACTTGTCGATTTCCTCCTTAAGTTCAAGGGGCTCATGAGGTGGCATCTTGTAAGGTCGTTTGGCGATAGGAACGGTGCCTGGTTTCAAGTCGATGACAAATTCAACAGCCCGTGTAGGAGGTATGCCTGGGAGTTCTTCGGGAAAGACATCTTGGAAATCACGAACGACTGGAATCTTCTCTATGCCCTCAAGAGGTGCTGCGTTCAACGCATTCAAGGCATAAAGTCGTGCCTCGGCATTTTGAACAACTTGAGCATGGTAGCTTACTATCTCATTCGATGGATGTAGGAGATGAACGACTTTGGTGGCGCAAACGATAGAGGCAGTATGTGCTTTCAACCATTCCATTCCCAGAATGAGATCAATATTAGAAGACTCCAATATAATGGGAGAAACATGGAATTCCAACCCTTCAATTTCAACGGGGACGTCGCAACCAATCATGGTGGTTCGACACTGACCCGCAGGGGTGCGTACCACTATCAGAGTGTTCATGGGCTCGCATCGGATGTCGTGTGCGTAAGCAAAATTTTCTGACATGAATGAATGTGATGCTCCTGAATCGAATAACACAGAAGCCGGTACTGAGTTCACGAGAAGAGTACCCATCACAGTAGCAGGCTGGTCTTGAGCTTCATTCAGGTCAACGTGGTTAGCCTGACCACGACCATAAGGTCTGGCATTTTTATTGCGGGGCTGATTGTTACCATGACCAGCAGAGGGAAGAACAAGTTGATTCTGATTCTGAGGACAGTTTCTAGAATGGTGACCCGGAAGGCCACACTTGAAGCATAGACCATCCTTGGGGTTGGAAGCAGGTGCTCGGGGCGGTGCAGTCTGAAGAGGCTGCCTCGGCGGTGGGGGAGGCAGACGAGGTGCAACATAGGACTTTCTTGGTGCAGGTGCAGTTGGATGATACATGCTGTGGGGGATCCAAATCCGACGCTTCTGTGAGGACGGGCCCGAAGATGAGCCAGCGTCACGACTGCGCCTGAGGGGTCCCTGGTGTTCCTGAAAACCAGTCTCAACCTGAATAGCCTTGTTCGCCAAGGTGGCGAAGTCGGCAAAGTCATGAGCGAGAAGTGCTAGCTTGATATTAGGGTGAAGTCCATCACGAAACTTTTCTTGTCTGCGAGCATCAATAGCAATGTCTTCTTCAGTGTAGCGGGACAAGTGCAAGAATTCTCGCTGATAAGCATCTACAGACTTGCTGCCTTGGATGAGGTTGCGGAACTCTCGCTTCTTCCTGTCCATGATTCCCTGAGGAATGAAGCGGGCACGGAAGGCGGCTTGGAAATCCGGCCAAGTGATGACCGTTCCAGCAGGTAGGGTACGCCTGTGGCTGTCCCACCATTGAGCAGCGGGGCCCTTCAGATTGTATTCCGCGAAGGTGACATAGTTGGCAGGGGCTACATCAGCAGACTCTAGCTCGAAAGCGATGTCACGGAGCCAGTCATCAGCATCCAGTGGTTGAGTTGAGCTGCGGTAGACGACAGGGTTGAGTTGCGCAAAGTCTTGCAGAGTTACTGGGGGTGGCTGCTGATTCATATTTGGGCGAGGAAACTGAGCCATCACTCCTTCCATGAACTGGCGATTCAGCTCAAACTGTTGCATCATTCCTGCCACGAATTCGGGCGGTGGTGGAGCGCTGCCACCACGGCCACGACCACCTGGTCTAACCATCCTGCTAACATGTAACAGGGGTAGTTCAGCATTGAGCATTTGCAAAGACAAAGAATTATTCATTTTCTAACATGTAGAATGAACGAGGTTCGACGGGTACCACATAGTAGTCGGGCAGACAGAATGGGGTACTTATTCAAAATACTAACCTAAGGAATAACTATGGCTTATCCAACTTTGGGGTAAATGTGGTCACGGGATCCTAAGGTTAGAGTTAGTAAATTCGTTTAACATGAATAGAAGAGAGTTCAGAGTCCCAGAGTAAAGACGAGGAGTAAAAGATCCTAATACCACCCAATTGGCGACGTGGGCCCGTAAGCCACACAGCCATGTTAGTAAAACAATTTTTCAAAGACTAGACTCAACTTCGGCCAAGGAGTTGGAAAGGGGGTTCCTACAGGCAGTCGGCTCTGATACCAACTTGTGACGCCCCCGATTTGACCGTACACTAATCATGCACGCAAATGTGTACGACCAAGATCAAGGACTCACTGGAAGATATCACAACACAACTCTAGACACAAATAGAAATAATACAAGCTTTATATTACAAGCCAGGGGCCTCGAGGGCTCGAATACATAAGCTCGAATACACAAGAGTCAGCGGAAGCAACAATATCTGAGCACAGACACAAGTTAAACAAGATTGCCTTAAGAAGGCTAGCACAAAACATCAATGATCGAAAAGGCAAGGCCTCCTTCCTGGGACCTCCTAACTACTCCTGGTCGTCAGCTGTCTCCACGTAGTAGTAGGCTCCGTCGGGGTAGCAGCAGTTGTCAAACGTGGCATCTGGCTCCTGGGCTCCACCATCTGGTTGCACCAACCAGCAAGAAGAAAGAAGGGGGAAAAGGGGGAGCAAAGCAACCGTGAGTACTCATCCAAAGTACTCGCAAGCAAGGATCTACACTACATATGCATCGGTATCAATGAAAGGGGGGTATCTGTGGACTAAGCTGCAGAATGCCAGAATAAGAGGGGAGAAGCTAGTCCTATCGAAGACTAGCATCTTCTGGAAACCACCGTCTTGCAGCAAGAGGGGGAAGTAGAGTAGTATATCATAAGTCATATTTATGTTGTTGTTCCAACGCTCCGGGATCCTTTCTCGACTCCCGAAGCAACATATCCAAACAATGCCTCAGCATCCAGTTCTAGTTGTAGCGATCGGGATACAACTCCAAGTGTCCGTTACCGTAGGACAGGCTATCGATAGATGTTTTCTTCCCTGCAGGGGTGCACCAACTTACCCAACACGCTTGCTTAACTCCGGCCGGACACACCATCAGGTCATGCCCGCCCTCGGCCAAACAATACGCCGCAACCCGACCTAGGCTTAATAGAGAGGTCATGCACGCCGGACTAAACCCTATGCCCCCAGGGGTCATGGGCCAATCACCCCGGGAACTCCTGCACCTTGCGTGGGCGGCCGGTGAGCAGACCCGGGCAACCTCCTTAAAAGGTAGGTGCTTACGCAGTCCAACCCGGCGCGCGCCGCTCAGTTGCAATGACGTCAGTTAAGCTTCGGCTGATGCATACGACGCAGAACGCCCATACTATGCCCACGTGATGGTTAGTGCTATCAGGCCAGAGGCCCCTCGGATCAAATATCCAAACCGTTTAGTGTCTTGGGAACGCGCGGTAACGAGCAGAGACTCATGAAAGATGTGACCCCATCGCCCCGTCTCGAGAACTTGCGGCAAGGGCGAGTGCCCGGCCACGCCTCGTATTATCTCGCGGGTACCTTCCAGGTCAACCCGACTACACATCACTCGCAATTAAGCTCGCGCGGGTACCCCTCGGGGTCGACCCGTCTTTAGTAACCAGGTTCAGTGTAAAGTCATAGTAACCAAAGTAACTGTGTGTCTGACACCAAAGGAAAACCTGAGGAAATCACCCTCGATGGAATTCCACCTGATATTTATCGTCAAGGTGAACAAAAGAGGAGTCACCCTCGAGGTCCACTCTTGAGGAGTTGCATGACAATGTCGTTATCGGGAGTGGAGAAAGAGGAATCACCCTCGATGACCACAACCGATGAACTAACCTACAAGGTTAACATCAGAAGTGCTGATGAGGTCTCACCCTCGGCACTCGATAGTAACCCAGTAGTGTCGAGCAACTAAGGGGAAAGTGATGTGTGGTGCCGGGTCCTGGTCTTCGATCCCGTTGAACGGGTCTTCTGATAATCCAGCGAGGCAGTCGGGACAAGGTAGGGGGGTCACTGGTGGATCTCTAACCAGCCTATACTAAGCAGTTTAGTATAAACATATAAGGTATGAAAGCAGTATCATCAACAGGCTATGCATTAGAATAGGATCATACAAAAAGCAGTAGCAGTTCTAATGCAAGCATAAGAGAGAAGAGAATGGGCGATATCGGAATGATCAAAGGGGGTTGGCTTGCCTGGTTGCTCTGGCAAGAAGGACGGGTCGTCAACACCGTAGTCGATCACCGGGGCATCATCGGTCTCGGGGTCTACCGGAGAGAAGAGGGGGAAGAAACAATAAATATAAAGCAAACAGTTGCAACAGAGAAGCACGAAGAGTCAGCACACAGTGCTAGGGTGCTCTAACGCGGTGATACACGGTACAGACGAAGGGGGATAACATCCGGGAAAGTATCCCCGGTGTTTCACGTTTTCGGACAGGTGTATCGGAGGGGGAAAGTTGCAGGTTCACTATGCTAGGGACGTGTGGCGAATGAACGGACCGCGTATTCGGATTCGTCTCGTCGTTCTGAGCGATTTTCATATATAAAACATTTTCATCCGAGTTACGGAATATTTTCTATGAATTTCTAAAGTTTTAACAATATTCTGAAATTATTATTAATTCGAAAAAGGACTTAATGCGCCAGCATGACGTCATGCTGACGTCAGCATGGTCAACAGTCAACTTTGACTGTTGACTGGTCAAAAGGGGCAGTGGGGCCCACTGTCATAGACTAATTTAGTTAACCAGATTTAGTTAGACTAATTAGTAATTATTTTAATTAAACATAATTAATTATGGTTAATTATCAGGATTAATTAAGTTAATTATTAATTAATTAACTAACTTTTTATTTATTTAATTAACTTCCTTTTTTTTAAAGGGCTGGGCCCCATTTGTCATAGGCCCACCCGGGAATTGGTTAACGGGCGCGCGGGCGTGGGTGCCTGGGCGTGGGCGCCCGAGCGAGCGCTCGCCCGCACGACGGGACGAGGCCGCCGGGGCGCCGACGGCGGGGCGCCGGGGTCGCGGGGCGCAGCCGTATGGGCGCCGGACCGCGCGGCGGCGCTGGAGCAGCGCGGCGCCGGCGAAGGGGGGTGGGGCGTACGGCAGCGGCGGGGCTCGGCCGGGGCGCGGGGGACGACGAGCAGGGCCGCGGCGGTGGGGCGGCCGCGGCAGTGGAGCGGTGGCGCGGGCACGGGGCGCCGGCGGGGCCGCAACCAGCCCGCGGTGGCTGGGGCAGAGGCCTAGGCCGCGACGGAGGGTGCGGGGCGGCCGTCGGGTGCGGCGTTCATGCGGGGCATCGGGCACCAGACCCCGGGCGGTCGTCGCAGAGAGCAGGGCCGGTAGGGTCGTACGGCCGGTCGAGGGCGACGGCGGCTGCGACCAGGCGTGGCCGGCAGCGGGGCGCGCAGGCGGCCAGTAGTGGTGGCGCACGGCGGCGCGGCCAGAGGGAGGAGGGAGGTGGCCGACGGCGGAGCCGCAGGCGCGGCTGGGCGCGGAGCGGAGCAGGAGGGCGGGGTCACAGGGTTGGCCGGATGCGGCTGCGGCCGGGGCCTGGGCTTCGGCCAAAGTGGGGAGCCAAGCTCGGGCCAGGCGACGGCGGGACGCGGGCTTGGAGAGCGTGAGGCGCGGTGGGCGGCAGCGCGCTCGGGACAGGGGAAGAGGGGCGAGGGCATGGCCCTCACCGGCGTTGCCGAGAAGAGGGGGCGGCGAGGCTCGGTGGAGTCCGGCGAGGGAGAGTTGGGGACGGGGCAGTCCGGCGACGGGCGGTGGCGACGACGGGCGATGGCGTCGGGTCGGTGACGAGTCGAAGCCGAGGCTTCAGGTAGGCGCCGCGCGAGGGAGAGGGGATGGGTGAGGAGGAAAGGGAGTGGGGCTCTAGGGTTCGGCCCGGGGCTTCGGGGGTACTTGTAGGGCGCCGGGAGGGGTGGATGGCCGCCACGCCCGGCCATCGCCGGCGGATGGGCGCCACGAGCCCCCTGCCTCCCTGTAGCAGAGGGAGGGGACAGTGGGGGAGGAGTTGGGCCAGATTCACTGCGGCCACCAAAGGCCCAGTTGAAATTTACTTAGCTAGGCCCTTTTCTATTTTACTTTTGTTTTGTATTGCACTTTTACAGCAACACCCTTTTATTTTATAAAGCCATCAAAAATGACTTTTGCAAAAATAGGGAACCTGGCCACATATTAACTTTGCATTAATAGGCACTGCCACCAGGAGTTTGATAGGTATTTAAAATAGTTTGCATTTTCATAATTTACAAAAGACATTATAAATAAGATTTTGCCAATGTTTTATTTGTTTTAGGGCACTTAACCACTGTAAAAAAGTAGGTCCCACCAAGACATTTATCCAAAGATTATTTGCATCACCTCGAACAATTTAGTTTTGACATTTGAAAATTTTAAATTTTGACTTCAACTTAATTGGAAATTTAAACCGGATGAAATCAAAGAGGGATTTAGCAACAGTGAAAACAATGACGTGGCACCATTAACTTGGGGGGTTACTGTAGCTTAATTATCCGGGCGTTACACCCCCTCTGACTCCCCTTTTGCGTGTCTTTGTTATTCTTCTGAAAAATACCTCCCATCAACTTTTAGGTAATTTGGAGGTGTTCTTCTTCAGCAACTCAGCATCCACTTTTTCCTGCTGAATCCCGCGTCTGCTGTTTCGGTATCGGAAAGTTGCAAACTATGTAAAATAGACCAAAACAACATAAGAACATCATCATAACGTGAAATATATCAATGAATAAGGATAAATTATAATACAAAATAGTGATGCATTTTGGACGTATCAACACCCCCAAGCTTAGACCTCGCTTGTCCCCAAGCGAATATGAACTCGGTAAACCTGTCCACAAGTTTAGAGAGTGAAGTGTCGATAAATAGAATACGGACAAGAAGCATCATAGTCTCTTCACCAACTCAAATATCCTCAGTAACAATCTTCAATTTATAAGACTCTTATGTAAGAGTGTCAACACTTATATTCGAAAGTAGGACCAATGGAAACTCATTATATCATGGCAAACATGTCCTTTGGTCAAAGAACAACAAATAATTTTAACTTTTGCTTTTGATGGGATTAATTGAAGCCTTTTGAAATAACAAGTTAATAAGCAAGAAGTGAAAGTGTTAACACGAAGGAAGATATTTGCCTTAGCTAGGCATTACAAACAACTTACTTATCAAATGATAATGTCAACAAGGATATGATATGACAAATCTTAATGCAGCTTTATATGAATGAATCCTTATCAACATCAAACGTCTGCTCTCTTTGAGAAATAGAGGGAAGTAGAAATAACTGACTCAACTTAAAATTAAAAGATAGGCCCTGCTCTAGGGTAGTAGGGAAAACTCATGTGCTATTCTCAAATCAAACAGAATGAAAACAAGTTTTTGAGAGGTGCATGATTCGTCAACGAATGCTAATGGATAACTCAATTACTTCTTGGACTGGACAAGTTTCGAGGAACGGCTCCCGTATGAGGACGATAACATCCTCTTATTCTCCTTTGTTTATCACTACCAAAGTTTTCTGATTTCTCATGAACAAAGCGTGAAGGAGGGTTTGTTTGTTATATTATTTTTAAGCCAGGCGCACTCAGTGCCAGTTCCTTTTCGTATTATGGGTTTGCACATTATACATGCAATCCCGGGGTGAAGCTTGTCCAACTCAAAAAGGTCATGAATTAGCTACTACTTCCTCATGAGCTAATGCAGAGGCACAAAATAAAAGATTTTGAACATTTAAGGATAACACATAAATTATATACTTTAGGAGGTGGTAGTGGAGTACCATGAGTAGGTAGGTATGGTGGACTCATATGGAAGGTATTGGCTTAAGGGTATGGACGCACAAGCAGAATTCCGCTTAGTACAGAGTTAGGCTAGCAAAGGTTTTGAAAGAGCAGACAACTGATGATGACTAAGATGCAAAGCAATATAAAGCATGAACATTGAAATAAGCATAACACATCAAGTTGTCTTCCTTGTCAACATAACACTTCAAGCATAATAACATAAAGGTTTTGGCTATGTTGATACTTTAAGAACATCATGCTTGTTGTTATGACCAAAGCTATGTTTGCCAAGATTAAATAAAGTTTCATAGTCATACCTGACATAAGGTCAATACTCCCCATAAGAATCATCATATAAGGTCGATTGCGTGAAGAGAATACCGAGTGCAGCAAAAAGGAACCGATAAACTTCTCATTAATATTCCATCATAAGCGACTCCACACACACGGATACAATTCTTCACCAAAGGGGTGATAGACCTCAATGCACACACCTATCTCATATAATAACCTCCCTAGACACGATACGACTCTACTTGACTTCTGAAAGACAAAAGGTAAAAGATAAAGATACCGGGCACTCCCCCAAGCTTGGAACAAGCTAAGGGAATGCCATTTCCCAAGGAGATCTCACTCATCATCCTTGTTGGCGTTGATCAAGTAGTTCTTGGCGAAGCTCTTCCATGGAAGGGGTTCTCCAGTCTCATATGAGAAGCTCGTCTCCTGGATCCTGCATTCAGCACCCAAACCCATGTGTAGAAACCTTAGTTCATACTCACAGTTCTGGTTATGTAGATCATTAATTTGCCCTTGGAGTTCTATAATTCTGTCTTCAGACGAGGCGATTCTTTCCCACATCTCCTTCATCTCCTTCAGCAAGTAGTTCTTCAGCTCGTTGGTGATGTCAAAGTTAGCTTCGACACCACGCTCGGTCATCTTCTTGTACTTGAAGACTTCTTGCTCCACTTCTTCCGGCCTGGCCTGGACGCTCCCCTCCTTGATAGGTCCCTTCAGATCTTCTTGATGAAGGACGCCCTCCTTCATCTGAAGAACCTGAGGGTGCTTCTTCACCTCAGCGAGGTAAGGGTTGATGACGTTGACGACGAACGTGTCCTTGGGGGAACTTGGAGAAGCCATGGCACCTAAATTTAGCTGAAAGATTTCCTGGCAGAAACAGATCGAAGAGAAAACACGCGAAATCGCAAGATACGTTGCCGGAACACCCCGGGCAAATATATAGGAAAAATTTATGCACAGAAAGGAAGGTAACGGACCAAAGCGGGGTCGGAGACGGGCTCCAGGGTGTCCAGGCGGCCTGCCGGCGCGGCCCAGGGGGGGGGGCCAGGGGGGCGCCTGGACTCCCTGGTGGTCGTCTCCGGCTCCACTTCGACTCGGCATTTTACTAATTTTACAAAAACTCGTAATACGGAACTTTTATGATGTTTTGCGGTGTTTTCTTACCGTACTACATACCTTTTCTTTATTCTGCTTCTGCTGGCGTCTGAAACAGGGCTGCAACATGTTCTTCGTGGGTTGTTGTGTATATTATATTCACATCAACATCGAGAGGGTCTCCTGCTATGTAATGTTTAAGTCTTTGCCCATTCACAACTTGAGGTTTGGTGCCTTCAAAATTATTAATCTTAATTGCACCAGACCGATAAACTTCTTCAATATGAAATGGTCCTTCCCACCTGGAAAGTAGTTTACCTGGAGAAAACCTGAAACGGGATCTAAACAACAAAACTTTATCACCAACATTAAATTCACGTTTCAGAATCTTCCTATCATGCCACCTTTTTACCTTTTCCTTGAACATTTTAGCGCTCTCGTAAGCTTCACTTCTCCATTCATCTAGAGAAGTCAAGTTCATGAGACGCTTCTCACCAGCTAGTTTTGGGTCAGCGTTAAGCTCTCTAACAGCCCGGAAAGCTTTGTGCTATATCTCTAATGGCAAATGGCAAGCCTTGCCATATACCATCTTATAGGGGGACATGCCCATGGGGTTTTTGTAAGCAGTTCTATATGCCCACAAAGCATCTCCTAATTTATTTGACCAATCCTTCCTATTTCTGTTTACTGTTTTCTGCAAGATCAACTTAATCTCTCTATTGGTGAGCTCAACTTGCCCACTAGTTTGAGGATGATACGGTGAAGCAATTCTATGATTAACATCGTATTTAGCCAGAGCTTTTCTAAAAGCTCCGTGCGTGAAGTGTGATCCTCCATCGGTCATGAGATACCTTGGTACACCAAACCTAGGAAAAATTACATCTTTAAGCATTTTCAAAGATGTTTTGTGATCATCACTTTCAGTGGGGATTGCTTCAACCCACTTGGTCACATAATCAACAGCTACTAAAATGTGAGTGTACTTGTGCGAAGAAGGAAAAGGACCCATAAAATCAAAACCCCAACAATCGAAAGGTTCAATCACTAGTGAGTAATTCATAGGCATCTCATTCCTTCTACTAATGTTACCAACTCTCTGACATTTATCACAAGCTAAAACATAATTTCTAGCATCTTTAAAGAGAGTCGGACAATAAAAACCTGATTGAAGAACCTTATGTGCAGTCCTCTCACCGGCATGATGTCCTCCATAGGGACTATCATGACATCGTCGGAGAACGTCCTTCTGCTCATGTTCCGGAATGCATCTTCTCACGATCCCGTCGGGACCTTCTTTGAAAAGATGTGGGTCATCCCAAAAGTAGTGCCTCAAATCATAAAAGAACTTCTTCCTTTGCTGAAATGTTAGACCTGGAGGCAAATACTTTGCAACAATAAAATTAGCATAATCTTCATACCAAGGATCGGAAAGAGGTTGTATTTTTACAACGGCAAGTTGCTCGTCTGGAAAACTATCGTTAACTGGGATGGGGTCATGCGGTATATCTTCCATTCTTGAAAGATTGTCCGCTACCGGATTGTCTTCCCCTTTCCTATCAACAATCTGCAAATCAAATTCTTGGAGAAGGAGTACCCATCTGATAAGCTTTGGCTTGGCATCCTTCTTTGTCATAAGATATTTAATGGCAGCATGATCAGTATGAATAATAACTTTGGAATCAACAATATACTGCCTAAACTTACCACAAGCAAAAACTACAGCTAAGAATTCATTCTCAGTAGTAGCATAATTTCTTTGAGCACTATCAAGGGTTTTACTAGCATAATGTATAACATTCAATTTCTTATCAACCCTTTGTCCTAAAACAGCTCCAACAGCAAAATCACTTGCATCACACATAATTTCAAAAGGTAAATTCCAGTCAGGTGGTTTTACTATAGGAGCAGTTATTAAAGCTTTCTTAAGGACTTCAAAAGCTTCCTTACAATTTTCATCAAACGCAAAAGGAACATCCTTCTGGAGAAGATTAGTGAGGGGTCTCGAGGTTTTAGAAAAGTCTTTAATAAATCTTCTATAAAAACCTGCATGACCGAGAAAACTGCGAATACCTTTGATGTCCCTTGGATAGGGCATCCTCTCAATAGCTTCGATCTTGGCTTTATCCACTTCAATTCCCCTTTCGGAAATCTTGTGACCAAGAACAATTCCTTCATTAACCATAAAGTGGCACTTCTCCCAGTTGAGTAACAAATTTTTCTCCTCGCATCTCTGCAAAACTTTATTAAGGTTGTGAAGACAATGGTCAAATGAAGTTCCATAGACGGAGAAATCATCCATGAAGACTTCCATAATATCCCCGCAGAAACCATTAAAGATAGCAGACATACACCTTTGAAAAGCAGCAGGGGCATTACATAAACCAAAAGGCATACGTCTGTAAGCATAAGTACCAAAAGGACAAGTAAAAGTGGTCTTCTCTTGATCGGCAGTGTTAACATGAATTTGAGAGAAGCCAGAATAACCATCGAGGTAACAAAAGTGGGTATTTTTGGATAACCTTTCAAGCATTTGGTCGATGAACGTCAATGGGTAGTGATCCTTCCTGGTTGCCTTGTTCAACTTCCTGTAATCAATACACATTCTATATCCAATAATAATTCTCTGAGGTATTAGTTCATTTTTATCATTAGGAACCACAGTTGTACCTCCTTTCTTAGGAACACAATGTACCGGACTTACCCACTTACTGTCAGCTATAGGGTAGATGATACCTGCGGCTAGAAGCTTGAGAATCTCAGTTCTCACGACATCCATCATCTTCGGGTTCAACCGTCGTTGATGATCAACAACTGGTTTAGCATCAGGCTCAAGGTTGATAGTATGTTGACAGATAGATGGACTAATCCCCTTAAGGTCATCAAGGGTATAGCCAATTGCGCCTCGGTGTTTACGAAGTACTTCCAATAATAGCTCTTCTTCATATCCTGAAAGGTTAGAATTGATAATAACAGGATATACTTTCTTTTCATCTAAATAAGCATACTTGAGCGTATCGGGAAGATGTTTAAGATTGAACACGGGGTCTTCTTTCGGTTTTGATAAAATTCCCAAAGGTTCAACCGGAAGGTTGTGCTTCAGGATAGCAGGCTGCCTCAAGAATATTTCATCTAGTTCATTTCTTTCCTGCATATGCAAATCATTCTCGTGGTCCTCCATGTATTGCTGCAAAGGATCATCAGGGGGAATAGCAATAGAGGCAATACTTTCAATAATTTTATCATCACTAGGTAAATCAGTACCACGAGGCTGCTTAGAGAACTTAGAAAAATTAAATTCATATGGCTCACCATCGAATTCAACAGAAACATTACCTTTCTTGCAATCTATTATAGCTCCACAAGTTCTAAGAAAAGGTCTACCAAAAATGATGGGACAAAAATTGTCCCTGGCTGAACCAAGTACCAGAAAGTCGGTAGGGTATTTTACCTTTCCACATAGGACTTCAACGTCCCTCACAATTCCGATAGGAGAGATAGTTGATCTATTTGCAAGATGAATAGTAACATCAACTTCTTCAAGTTCACAAGGGGAAATCTCACCGATGGTTTCTTCATAGAGTGAATAAGGAATAGCACTTGCACTCGATCCCAAATCGCATAGCCCATAATAATTGTGATCTCTTATTTTAACAGATACCACCGGAGTACCTGAAATTGGGCCTTTGTTCTTGGCTGTGACAAGGTTAGTGGAAACAGCACAAAAAGTTATATTGGAATCCAAAACATCATCAGTAGCAAGGTCTTTAATCAATGCAACTTGAGGATCGACCCTGATCTGGTCCTCAGGTTCATCAACTCTTCTCTCACTTTTATTTATTATGCCTGTCACAAGAGAGTGTTCCTTTATCCTCGTGGGAAAAGGAGGTTTTTCATATATGACTGAAGGCAAAATAGGCTCAGCAACATAAATATCAATAGGTGGTTCTTTAAAAGGTGCATGGTGCTAGTCTCTATTCTTCTTAAAAGAATCAACATGAGAGGCAAAATTCTTACATAAATCAATCACTAGATGGGAATCAAGACCAATCTTAGAGCAAAAAGTATTGAAGTAATCAGTTTCCACATAACTCTCAATATAGTCATGTTCATAATTTATAGCGGGTTCAATACCTTTTTTAATTTCCCAATATTCGGTATTCCTATGGTTTCTTTCAAGGAGATCCCACCTTTCTTCAACACTCTTCTTCCGAAATACCCCACTAGAGGAGGCATCCAGCATCTCCTTATCCTGCCGAGAAAGCCTGGCATAAAAATTTGTAAGTATGATTTCCTTGGGAAGCTTATGAATTGGGCATTTGAGCATTAGAGACTTCAATCTCCCCCAAGCTTGAGCAATGCTTTCTCCGTCACGAGACCTAAAGTTATAGATAAAATTCCTGTCTCGATGAATTTCATGAAGAGGATAAAATTTAGTATAAAAGAGAGACATAAGCTCCTGCCAGTCCAGCAAGTGTGGGTTATCAAGAAGCCCATACCAATCTGAAGCTTTATCTATAAGGGATACGACAAACAATTTCCTCATGACAAACTCCCTCGATACACCTGCAAGCTTAAATAATGAACATAGTCGTGACAAATATAGCAAGTGTTCACCGGGATGTCTGTCTCCTGCATAACGATTAGCCAAAACATAATTGATAATGCCAGCTGGTATTTTATAAGGCTTAATTTCAGTAGGGGGAGGATCAACCACCACAGGTGTGGGGCGTCTTCCCTCAAGCAACGCTCCAATAATAGGGTTATCCATAGGGACAAAGAGCAGCAATAGCAAAAAAAAATAAAAACAGAATTATAAAAAGACTTTCTTACCAGTTTCACTTTACCAATAGCGCTACGCTCCCCGACAACGGCGCCAGAAAACGTTACTTGATGACCCTCAACAGTAAGGGATCTGTTGCAGCGTTTTCGATAAGTAAGAGTGTCGAACCCAACGAGGAGCAGAAGGTATTGATAAGCAATTCTGAGCAAGAAATTACTGCAAGCACTGAAAGATAACTTTTTAGGGGTTTTCTCGATATAAGCAACAGGAATGTAAAGGCAAGTAATGTAAAAGGTACTGAGAGTAACAAGTGGCCCAATCCTTTCTTAGCAAAGGAGAGGCCTAGCAACTGAACTTATAAAGACTAAAGCGTTCTTGAGGACACACGGGAGAGGTAGTCATGTGCTTTCGCCATATTCCGTATCGATACTATGTTATGTGTTGATAAGTGTTGGTGGGTGGATCTATGCTAGTGCACTCTCTAGACTAAGATGAATGCACTCTTATGATTAAACACCTTGCAAGCATCCGCAAATACAAGATAGAATTTAAGGCAAAAGCCTAAACATAGCAATACGATCGAGGATCCATTATTCCCTTATGCAAAAGCGTGCGAACTGGGGTTCAGGTTTCTGTCACTCCGGCAATCCACCATAAGCATTCTTTATACACAATGTATTCTCCTAGGTCCTTAATAAGGCGAAGTGTTGGGTGTTCGACTCACACAACACCACTAGTAGAATGACAACGCAACTTAAGTATCAAACAACACATATTACTTCAACAGCATATGACTACTAACAACAAGACTTTCCCCATGTCCTCAAGAACTAAGGTAACTACTCACAAGACATAAAAGAGATCATGATCAGTGGGGATAAATATGTGATAAACAATCTGGACATAATAATATTTCTCCAACAAAACTCAATAGCATTCACCACAAAGTAGTAATCAACACCGATGGAGTAGAGAGCATAGGTAGTACAAGTTACAACATGAGTTGCGATGGAAAGATGAGATTTGGATGAAGATGGAGATGGTGCTGGTGTTGGGGATAATGTTGATGATGATCTCGATGATGCCCGTGACGATGGTGATGACGATGGCGACGATCTCCCCTTCCGGGAGGTGATCTCCCCGGCGGAATCTGCTCGCCGGAGATGCCCTTTTCTTCTCTGTAGGTTTCCGCCTCGAAGCGGCGGCGGAACTTCGTAAAAAGTCCCGTGCCTAGGGTTTTCGGGGGACGGAGAACATATATGCAAAAGGGGGCGACCAGAGGTGGGCCAGGGGCTCCAGGCGCCCCCCCGGCGCGGCCAGGGGGGGGGGGCGCCCCCATGCCGCCTGGGCACCCTGTGGCCCCCCTCTGACTCCCCTTTTGCGTGTCTTCGTTATTCTTCTGAAAAATACCTCCCGGCAATTTTCAGGTAATTTGGAGGTGTTCTTCTTCAGCAACTCAGCATCCACTTTTTCCTGCTGAATCCTGCGTCTGCTGTTTCGGTATCGGAAAGTTGCAAACTGTGTAAAATAGACCAAAACAACATAAGAACATCATCATAACGTGAAATATATCAATGAATAAGGATAAATTATAATACAAAATAGTGATGCATTTTGGACGTATCAACTCCCGAGCTCACCACTGCACTCATTGCACTCCCAGGAGCCTAACGCGCCTACCAGTTCTTCCTCACGTGCTCCCTAGCACTGCGCCCGCACCTGCCCGAACTCCGGCCACCGCGGATGTGCTCGCCGCCGGCGATTCCGGCCACCCCAGCCGCTCCCACTTGCTCCGTTGGATGTGCGACTTCTCCAGCTCCGCGTAGATGCTCCCCGCAGTCTTTTTGGTCACCGGAACAACATTTCTGAGCCACGCTGCCGTCCTGGCTCTCGCCGGCGGCGAGTCGCCGGTGGGTTTGACCACCTTTAACCACGACTGGACCCCCCTGTGTCAATGACTTGTGGGGCCGGCGTCTGACTTAATTAGTTTAGGTTTTTAGTTTAGTTTTAATTGATGTCATTAACTTAATTAGACACTCACATGTGGGCCTCGTGCCTGTTTAGTTTAATTTAATTTTATGTTTAGTTTAGTTCTTAACCCAGTGGGACCCACACGTCAGCATTGACTTTGCTGACGTGGCTGTTGACTGGGCCCACTTGTCTGTGACTCAGGTAAGCACTGTCACACTGACCTGTGGGACCCACAGGTCAGGTTTGATTGGACCAGCCCCTGTTGACCTGCTGACGTAAGCATGACACCATGCTGACGCAGTAATGTTTTCTGGAATTTAAAATAAATTTTAAATGATTTATTTATTTCAGAAAATAGCCTAAACTTCTAAAAATCATAGAAAATAATCTATAACTCCAATGAAAATAAGTTACATATGAAAAATGATCAGAAAAATTCAAGGAATCTGTTTATGGCATTTTCATGCATGTCTGAACAAGTTAAACCTGCTGATCAGGTCAAATCAATTAAATGACAATTAAATAATCACATATGGAGTTTGAATTTGAATCTTTGATTCAAACCAACTTCATTTAATATGGTTGCTAGTTGCACTAGCTCAACCAACAGTATATTGCCATGTCATGATCATGCATCATATTGTCACATTGCATTGATTGTGTTCTTTCTCTGTTGCCGGTGTTTGTTCCGTCTCAGTAGACGTTGTTCCGACGATGTGATCGATGACACTGATGAAGACACAATGCTATCTTCAGAAGTGCCATGCAAGCAAACCCCTTTGAGCATTCCGATACAATCCCACTCTCCCGCTCTTGCTCTCTTTACTGCATTAGGACAACAACGCTTCAACTGTTACCTGCTACGGTAGTTGAACCCCTTTCCTCTGCATGACCTGTCATTGGCACAGTAAATAGTTGAAACCCACTAGCATGAGTAGGAGTTGTTTGAGCCATGTTGTGCCTACTCATTCATGCTTTCTGGTTATGCCTGCTATTGCTTAGAGTTGTGTCAGGTCTAATTCATCGAGGATAAATTGGAATGTGGTGAACATGTCCTACTGTTGAGAGCTAAGTGTATGAACACGATTTGGTAAAGGTAGCGATGAGAGGCCATGTAGGAGTACATGGTGGGTTGTCTCATTGCAGCCATCCTCAGGAACTGAGTTCTGTGTTGGTGATCCATGAAACAGCTACTACCACACATTGGGATCCTTAATTGACTCTCTCTGCTTCTTAATCACCCTTGTCCTCTGTCCAAGAGTTGCAACTAGTTTCTGGTGTTTGTAGTATGCTGCAGGACGTGCGCAGCGCTGACCGGAGGGGTGGGCTGTGATGCGGTAGGCACGTGGCCGGGTATGTCGGGCGCCCGTTTGGTGTCGCGGAACCCTATACACATCATTCGGGGCCGTGTGTGGAAACCTCGGCCGGACTCCCTACGGATGGAACCTGAATAGGCGATAAACCTGGACTAGAGACTTGAGTGTTTAGGTAGGCTGTGGCTGACACCCTCGCTGGGCTTCCGCTTGAGGGTTGTCGAGTACATGTCATGTAAACGGCGGTAAGTGGTGAGAGCGTGTGTGAAGAAGTACACCCCTGCTGGGTTATATATGATCTATTCGAATAGCCGTGTCCGCGGTAATGGACTTCTGGGTTACCTGTACAGTTCATAGACAAGTGGAAGTGGATAACCTGAAACACGCAAGATAAGCGTGAGTGCTATGGATGGCCTTCTCGTAGGGAGACGGGAGCTGATCCATAGTGGTGTATTGATTGGTGAATATGTGGACTCGTGTGCGCCACCTCAAAAGAGTTACTTACAGTTGTAGTTCAGGATAGCCACCATGTCAAAGCTGTCTTGCTGCAGTCAAACTCCACCACCCCTTTGTTGATACTGATGCATATGTAGCTAGTTCTGATGTAAGTCTTGCTGAGTACCTTTGTACTCACGTTTGCTTAATTTATGTTTTTGCAGAGAGACTCTAGTCTCACTAGTGGTTCCGCGTGGACTTCGACGTTTAGCTTGTTACCTCAGCTACGATCTTGTACCCTTGGGCGGGTCTTGTAGATAGTCAGGCTTCTCAGCCTTTTTCATTTGTAGTTGTCTGTACTCAGACATGTTATGCTTCCGTTGCCTGTATGCTCTGTATGTTGGCTCATGTGACCTCTATTTGTAATAAATGCTATGATGGCTCTTCCGGGCCTTTATCTATAAGAATTGTTGAGTTAAGTTGTGATGCCATGTTGTACAACACACACTTGCATGTTATACGTACGTGTAATGTGTATTGCTATGTGTGAGATCCGACACCTAGTTGTTTACCCATGGTAGCCTATCTTACATGGAAATGTCTCCTAGTGCTTCCACTGAGCCTTGGTAGCTTGCTACTGCTCCGGAACACTTAGGCTGGCCGGCATGTGTCCTTCTTCGTTCCTGTGTCTGTCCCTTAGGGGAAATGTCACGCGTTGTTCCTTTAAGTCCTTGTAGCTTGCTACGACTTGGGTTCATACGTTGATGACCGACACGTTCGTTGCTGGGTCACGTATGCCCGTCTCTGTAATTTAGCGCCACTTTTGGTTTATAACTAGTCATGTCGGCCCGGGTTCTCTGTCATATGGATGCTAGCGACACTATAATATACGTGTGCCAAAATACGCAAACGATCCCAGGCCAGGTAAGGTGGCACCCGTGGGGATACCGTGCGAGAGGCCGCAAAGTGATATGATGTGTTACAGGCTAGACCTGTGTGACTTAGGATCGGGGTCCTGAAACCTTTGGTATCAGAGCCTGACTACCTGTAGGATTAGCAAGCCAAACTGGTCGAAGTCGTGTCTAGAAATTCTTTAGTTATATAAGGGAATTGATTGTGGAAGGGAACGTAAGGCTCTTTTTACTCCTTTACCCTATGACCTTCTGATCTGAGTCACCTTCTTCTTTCTACGGGGATTAAGAACTAGGCTTCTCATTCTATTTTTCAGGATCAAATTAACAGTGGATTCAACCCTCAGTTCTGTTCCTACTACTTTTGTGTGTTCAACTGTTGGTCTTAGAACCTTGACATTATGATGCTAAGTGGTTATGCTACCTTTTTTCCTTGAGTCTTAAAAGTATTTTCGAGAATTTACAGCCATTATGCTGTCTGAGTCATCCCAGGTTTCTAAATGGTCTGATGCATTTGCAAGTCCCTTATTCCTGTTCCCGATGCTCCTTTGGTCCAGATTAACCACACTAACCAGTGTGTTGAGGTACTCTGTTACCTCGACACATGTGTTGGAGTTATTATTATGACCCTAGGTGTCGGGGAAACTGATCGCCCACGAACACCTATGGGACCGGAGCCCCTTTTCGGTCCGGCAAAGGAGCGGAGGGAGCACAAAGAGCAGATCGAGGGGCACACGCGAGCAGTTTACCCAGGTTCGGGCCGCAGGGATGCGTAAAACCCTACTCCTGCCTTGGTTGTATTGAGTTCTTGGCTCGGGAGCAAGAAGATCTACAGTGCTAGCTACACCGAGCGTGGGAGTGATCAAGTTTCTGGAACCGAACCCCCTCTACGTTGTGCATGGGCCTCCTTTTATAGCTCAAAGGGGTCACAGACAGGTGTCAACGTAGATGAGGGTAAAAGTGTAAAATTGATGGTAGTTGTAACAGTGCATGTACAGTGTATGTACAATGATCTATACCTAACCCTGATGGTGGGGGACAAGGGCATTGAATGCCCGTCGCCGTCACCCCAAAAGCGTCCGCCCGGGCGCCTCCATTCGGCACGACGGAGGCCTCGTCATCGTGGCTTGCCACCGTGTACCCCCAGGCTGCACAGCCATCCGCCACGTGCCCCAGGAAGGGCCCCAGGGCGACGCGTAGCCAGGTGAGCTGGAGCGCAGGCACACAGTGAAAGCTTGCCGCGGCAAGCACCTTGCCGCGGCCGCTACCTTGCCGGGCCCGGAAGCTTGTCGCTTCTCCGGGTCTTGCCGAGGCGCGCGTTGCGTCGCGGTATGTCTTCTGGAATGCTGTTCTTTGGCCTTCCTGGCAAGCTCCTCTTTCCAGGGTCTTGTGCAGAAGGGATGATCTCGAGCCTGGAGCGGCCTTCCCGGCAAGCTCCTCTTGCCGGGGTCTTGTTTCTTAACTTGAATACTTTGTTCTTGAATGGCTTCAAGGGAACCAGAGCGGGCTTTGGCGGGCACGTGGTGAGCCTGACCACGGGACGCTGCAACTGCCCGTGCACAAGTCGGGATACTAAGGTACCCCTACTTTAGTACACCGACAGGAGCCCCCGGGCCTGGGCCACACGGTGCCGAGCGCTGTTGGGCCAGGCCCAAAACAGTGCACGGGCACACGCGGCCCACAGCGCGCCGTATCCCGCTTCGTATCCGCCGCACCCCTCCCTAACGGCACGCGTCGATTGCGGCGTCGTGGGAGAGATCGTGGCCTGTTTCTTTAATGGAAAAATGCGGAACGTCCCCCACTTCCCCCTTAAAAGCAGAGGAAGCAGGGGCAGTTTCCCCCATTGCTTCATTGCGTCTTCAATCTCCAGAAACCCCCGCTGCTCTCCGCTTCCCCAAAGGTCGACAGATAGCCGAGCTCCACCCTTCCTCCGCCGTCTCCAGCATCCTCAGCGCCACCGACCCCCCCCCCCCCCCCCCCCCCCTCGCCGTCCCCACCATGGCCCCGAAGAGCGACAAGGCGAAGAGCGACAAGGCGAAGAAAGACAAGTCCGATAAGGCGGCGAAGCTGGCAGCCATGCGGAAGAGGATGGTGGTCTTCCCGCTGAGGCTCGGCGCGAGGGAGCTGAGGGACAAGTATTACTTGTTTCGGGCGAGGGAGACGAAGGCCCACCCGCGCACCAGGGTGCTCCCCGCCAAAGCCTGCGATATGTATCCGGGAGGTTACCATTTCTTCGCTCTGTTCTTCCACTGTGGTCTTTGTTCTCCGTACTCTGAGTTTTTCTGCGATGTGATGAACACATACGGATTCCACCTCCTGGATTTCACCCCGAATGCAGTCTTGACCTTGGCCGTTTTCGCACATTTGTGCGAAAACTTTGTCGGGGTCCACCCCAACGTAGCTCTCTTCCGCCACTTTTTCACACCTACAGTAGAGTCTGGATCCCCACTCTCCGGCGGCATCTCTTGGATCTTCAGGCTCAACAAGAAAGAGGCGTACTTGATTGGAGAGCTCCGCGGCAAGTGGGATGAGTGGAGGGCTGATTGGTGCTGGGTCATGGAAGAGGAACCCCAGCAGTTTACCTCCCCGCGCCGAGCGGCAATAGTGCACGGAAGGATTGGAGTGACTTGGCCCCGGAGGACGATAAGCTGCAGATTGCCCTTACTAGGATCCTTCGCCTCCGGGCCGCCAACCTTACTGTAGGTGAGGTCGGGGCGGATTTCCTTCGCCGCCGCATTGCCCCCTTGCAGGACGGGAAGAGGCCTGCTTGGGAGTTCGGCAATGCGGCAGACTTCATGAGGTTGCGCCCCGGCCTGAATTACAACTTCACCGTCTTGGAGCTCAAGGGAGTGGTCCGCTCGCTGTTTAAGCATGACCCCAAGCACAAGGAGTGGTTCACCCCGTTGAACGGAGTAGTTCCACTATGCAACAACTCTGCCCTTAGCGCCATCCGTGCGGCAATGCCTCAGTGCGACTCCCACGGGGTTGATCCTACTTGGTTGATGCCTTCAGAAGAGACCATGCAGACTTTCTTCGACAATCTGGTTGAACGGCCGCGCAACCCCGAAGAGAAGAAGGGCCTCACCCGTGCGACCACCGACCGTGACATGGCGTGTATCGCCAGCAGGATGGAGGAGGCTGCCGCAGCGGCGGCTGCGGGTGAGTTTGGGTACACCGTGGAAGAAGCAGAAGCAGCGGATGCAGTGAGCCAGGCCGAGGAGGAGGAGATCCTCAAACTGCTGAGGCCCGCCGGGAAGCCTGTCGGGGAGCCTGCCGGGACGAGCGAGGCTGCCGGGCAAGGCACTGAGTCCAGTGAGCCCGCCGAGGAGGACGCCGAATCGGGCGATTCCGACGAAGACTCGGGCGGATCACTGAACCTCGACGACGTTTCCTCATCCTCGGAGAACTCTCTGCCATCGCCAAGTCCTCCGCCACAGCCGAAGAAGCGCCTCCGCAAGACCACTGAGACGGCGAAGCAGCAGGCACCCCGACAGCAGCCGAAATGTCATGCGACGCGTGCCACCACGACGAGCAAGGTCGTCAAGGAGGCGCCTCGTGTCCCAGCGGCAAGCGGAGGGGGATCTTCCCGAAGCGGTTCTGGTGCTCCTTCTGCCCCCCGGTCCTCGGCGACGACCGGCGCGGGGTCTTCTCAACCCACGGCTCCGGAGCCCGCCAAGTGCCCGAGGGAGCCTACTCCTCCAGCTCCTCGCGCTGGGACGCGCGAGGCGGAATTTGACTTCTCCGCCCTTAGTTCCGACGAGGAGGAGGAAGAGTAAGCATTTGCAACTTTTATTTCCTTTAATTCTTGTTGCTCTTGTCTTGAATTCTCTTTGCCTAACTCTGATCTTGTTTGGCTTCCAGGACCCTGACCCAGAGGATGGCAAAGAGGGCCAAGATTCCTGTGGTTGACCTCGAGGACGACGAGCCCTTGCCGTGGCAGGGGATGCGCCCGCGACAGGCTTGCCGGACCAGCCAGCTGCTCCGGAGCGCAGCCCCCAGCGTAAGTTCCTTGTTCACTTTTCTGTTTATCGGGCGCGCTTGAGCTTCTTATCCTTATTGATGTCTTGTTTGCTTGTTGTCTTGTGTAGAAGTGGAGCCGCAGCCTCAGGAGCGTCAAGAAACTGCTCCCGACGAGCCGCTCGTCCCGCCATCCCCGCCAAGGAGGAGCTCCCCGGCGAGGGAGGGTGCTCCGCCAAGGGCGGGTACTCCACCAAGGGCGAGTAACCCGCCAAGGGCGAGCACCCCGAGAAGGGAGGGCACCCCGCCAAGGGAAGGCGCCAGCGGTCCTCCGCCGGCGGGGACCACTACTACGCCGCCAAGGGAGAACTCCCCGGCGAGGGACCCCGTTACTGAAGAGGCCTGCGCAGGTAAACCCTTGTACTTTCCTTCTTTTGAACTCTTCTTTTTTGGATATTTGCTTGACGATTCTTCTTTTCTTTTTCTGTTGTCAGATCCACCCGCCCCGGAGCCGATGGAGACGGAGACCATCGGCGAGGAGGAAGTGCGCGACAATGCTGGCGATGCCGCCACTGCTGACAAGCCCGTTGCCGACGAGACCCCCGCGGCCACAGACGCGGCAGCTGGGGAGGAGACCGGCGACCGCACTGACGGCCCCGAGGCCGCAGGAGCGCCGGACGCTGCACCGGCCGCCGACCCCTCCGCTGCCGCGACTGGGCCGGGTATCTATCTGGAGGCCGCCAACGGGGTCTTCATCCAAGTCCCGTGGGTGTCCTCATCAAGGGAACCCGCGGAGGGGGAGAGCTTTGATGGAGAAGTCCTCGCCTCCGCCGGGCTAAGGGTTGTCGACGCGCCCGGCAGCAGCAGCGAGCCCGAAGAGGAGCAGCTCTTGCGCCGGCTTCTGGACTTGTATCGTGCCAGGCAGGCCAAGCTGGAGTCCCGAGAGGCTCTGGCTGCCAAGGCCGATGTCAACTTGGAGAAGCGCGCCGCGGAGCTCCGCGCCGCCAACCAAGCGGCCCTCCGGAACTTGGCGGAGGAGCGGGAGGAGCTCGCCGGAGCGCATCAAGCGTTCATCCTCGGGAAGGCCGAGGTGGAGGAGCAGCAGCGTCTGGCCGCCGAGGATCTGGCTCGGCGGGAAGGAGCACTGAACCAGCGGAAGGTCGACCCCGATAGCCACGAGGACGACCTTACCGCGCGCGAGCAGTCCATTGGCGGGGCTCTGCAGGAGGCGAGGGACGCCGCAGCTGCCGCAGCGACCGCTAAGAGGGACCTGGAGGCGAGGGTGGCGCAGTTGGAGCTTAATCTGAAGACGAGCGAGGAGAAGGTCGCCGCGCTCAAACTTGAAAGGGAGAATGACGCCCACAGCCACTCAGAGCTGCAGGTCCAGCTCTCCGAGAAGGGCAAAGAGCTCAACGATGCCAAGGACTCCATCGCAGACTTGGAGCTAAAATTGTCCACCCTTACTGAGTCGCTTGACGGGGCCCGGAATAGGGAGTCCAAGTTGAAGGAAGATCTCCGGGCTGAAAGGGCGCTGCTGGACAGTGCCGCCCTGTCGCAGAACAACTTCCAGCGGGCGGTGGAGCAGTGGACCGAGGAGCTCATCGCCTCCGCCGCCAACATCGACAAGGAGATGGTGGCGCTGAGGGCGGAGCACCTCGTGTACTCCCCCGATGAGAGCCTCCCCCACAGCGCCAAGCTGAGCTTGTTCTTCAGAGGAGTGGCGCCGGCCCTCGCGCAGCTACAGGAGAGGGTCCCCACGCAGCTGGCTAACGAGGCGCGCCGGCTTTGCATGGGTACTATGGAGCGGGTGTTGACGAAGATCGTCTACCGCAACCCCGGGATTAATCTCGAGAACGTCCTCCGGACCCTGCCGCCCGAAGCTGACCTGGAAGCGTTGAAGGCACAAGTTGCCCACATCGTGGCCAAGGTGGGCAAGATCAAGAGGGTCGACGGAGACCGTGTAGACTAGGCTCCCTTCTTTCTGCTTCCCTTGCCGCTGCCGATTAAGTCATGGATGGTAGTTGGTTGGAACAGCGGCAAGTTATCTTGTAATATAACTTTATTTTGGATAGTCAATGCAGTGTTATCTCTCTTGCTTGATCCCTTCACTTTGTATGCTTTCCACCTTATGCTTTTAGGGAACTTGCTGGCAAAGGGACCCTTGCCGTGAGCGCTGAGTTTGGGACTCTTAGCAGACTGCTGGCAATGCCCTCGCCGGCAAGAAACCTTGCCGCAGCTAGTCGCAGCACACTTAGGTTGTTGAGCGAACTTGGAAACGAAATAAGGGTGCGACACTTGTCGCAGCTCACTTAAGCCGTTGAACGTGCTCGAAACAAAGTAAGGGCGCGGCTAGCCATGGGTAGGTTCCTCTGCGCACAGGTTTTCCATACAAAGTGTGGTCGTTCAAGGAAGATAACTAAGAATTTTAAAATTTTGAATGCTCAAACTTTGGCAACTTAGCTTTTGTGTTCTGTTTGCTTCTCGGCAAGGCTTTCCTTCCTTGAACAGCACTTGGTCCATACCACTGTCTCCTTCCCCCCGGCAAACTTGTGCGCGAGGAACACTTCTTCTGCTTGAGAGAAAAAGGAAGAGGGGAGGAAACACAGATATGGAGCCTTGCGGCTTGTTATCGCTTACCGGGATCGTGTGCTGCACAAAGTGTCAGATAATACATGCAATGAAAACAAGAATGCATGGAACTACAAGCTGTGTGAAGCACAAAAGTTTTACTGATGCACGGGGTCTGCACCCGGCTTTGTACAAAGGTTTACATGCAACAGCGGCAAGACTTGTACAAAAGGTGGTTGCCGGAGCGGATCACGGCAACCGCGCCTCATGGGTGAAACTTGCGAAGATGCTCAATGTTCCAGGAGTTGCTCACCGGTAAGCCTTCTTCGGTCTCAAGGCGGACAGCGCCAGGCCTTGTGACTTGTCTCACCCGATAAGGGCCATCCCACTTCGGCGTCAACTTGTTGGAGTTCTTGGCGGACTGAACGCGCCGAAGAACAAGGTCGCCTTCCTCGAGAATCCTGGCCTTGACTTTGCGGCTATGATAGCGATGCAAAGCTTGCTGATATCGAGCAGCTCGTACAGCAGCCTGGAGACGGTCCTCCTCGAGGAGCAATGCATCATCTTGCCGCAGCTGATCCTGCTCAAACTCATCGTAAGCGAGCACTCGAGGAGACATGTATACGAGTTCCGTGGGGAGAACTGCCTCTGCTCCATAGACAAGAGCAAAGGGTGTCTGTCCGGTGGCTCAATTTGGTGTCGTTCTGATTGACCAAAGAGCCGCCGGCAACTCCTCGATCCAGTTTCTTCCGCACTTGTGCAGCCTGTCGAAGGTCCTTGTCTTGAGTCCGCGCAGCACTTCTGCATTTGCCCTCTCCGCTTGACCATTGCTCCTCGGGTGAGCAACAGAAGCGAAGCAGACCTTGGCGCCAAGGTCTTGGACGTATTGCATGAAGGTGCAACTTGTGAACTGTGTGCCGTTGTCGGTGATGATCCTATTGGGGATTCCGAAACGGCAAATGATCGATCTGAAGAACCTGACTGCTGACTGCGCGGTCACCTTCCTCACTGGTTCCACTTCCGGCCACTTTGTGAACTTGTCGATAGCAACGTACAAGTACTCAAAGCCCCCGACAGCGCGGGGAAAGGGGCCAAGGATGTCGAGCCCCCAGACCGAAAAGGGCCAGGACAAAGGGATCGTCTGGAGAGCTTGAGCTGGCTGGTGTATTTGCTTGGCATGGAACTGGCATGCTTCACACTTGGTTACTTGTGCAGTTGCATCTTGGAGGGCTTCTGGCCAGAAGAAACCTTGCCGGAACGCCTTCCCGGCAAGTGCTCTTGCGCCAATGTGGTGTCCACATATGCCTCCGTGTATCTCTGCCAACAGCTTCTGTCCATCTTCCCGGGAAATGCATTTCAATCTGACACCATTGAGTCTTCTTCTGTACAGTTCATTGCCGATGAACTGGTACATACTTGACTGCCTGGTTATTCTCTCTATCTCTTCTGGTTCTTCGGGAAGTTCTCCAGTTTGAAGGAAACGGACAATTTGCTGTGCCCAGGCTGGAGCTTGAGGCTCAACAACAAGGACTAAAGGCATCAGTGCTGCTGCGGGAATGTCAGCTTCTATGGCAAAGACTTGAGGTTCTACCGGAGCTGGACGTTCCCCGGCAAGCCTGCCGGAGCAAGACTTGCTGGGAACATCTGCTTCAACTGCACGAACCCTAGGGTCCGCAGGAGCAAAGTGTTCCTCAGCAACTCGGTCGTTGATCTTGGGAACCTTGGCGGCGGCTTCAGGAAGATCCGCCGGCAAGTAGTCACCGGAGACCAACTTTCTTTTCTTGCTCTGCCCAACTGAGGGTGTAACGGATGGTTGAGTTAGCTTGAGCACTAAGGTCCCTGGTTCCACAGGTAACTTCATTGCAGCACACTTTGAGAGGCCATCTGCGATATCATTTTGATCTCTTGGAATGTGCTCCATCTGCAAGCCTTCAAAGTGTTCTTCAAGCTTCCTCACTTCATCGACGTAAGCTTCCATCAAAGGACTCTGGTAGCTCTTGTTTACTTGTCGGACCACCAACTGTGAATCTCCCCACACAATCAGCTTCTTGATCCCAAGTTCGGCTGCAATTCTAAGGCCGGCAAGCAAACCTTCATACTCTGCAGTATTGTTTGTCGCTTGCTCCTTGGGAAAGTGCATTTGAACAACGTACTTGAGGTGCTCCCCAGTGGGCGCTACGAGTAACACACCAGCACCGGTGCCTTGCAGCGAGAAGGCACCATCGAAGTACATTATCCATTCCTTGCTTGCTTCCTTGACGGGGATGTTTGTCTCTAGAACTTCTTCGTCCGGCGTGGGTGTCCATTCTGCTATGAACTCTGCCAAAGCTCTGCTCTGTATAGTTGAAGTGCTTTCAAACTTAAGACCAAAGCTTGACAGCTCTAGTGCCCACTCGACAATCCTACCTGTTGCTTCTCGGTTTTGCAATATCCTCTTCAGCGGAAAGCGAGTGACCACTGTTATCTCATGTGCTTGGAAGTAATGGCGCAGCTTTCTCGAGGCCATGAGGAGGCCGAAAAGTAGCTTCTGCACCCCAGAGTATCTTGATCTAGCCCCCTGCAAGAGGGAACTTACAAAATAAACTGGGCGCTGCACCATCTTCTTTCGCACTTCTCCTTGTTCCTGCGCAGACTTGTCCTTGTCGGGGTCAGAGCTTGTCGGGGAAACCCCCTGCTTGTCGCTGGATATGCTTGCCAGGGCTGTGGGCTCCTCCTCTGCCTCCCTCTCTGTTACCAACGCAGCACTAACCACTCTCCTTACCTGGCGCGCCAAAGATGTCGGGGAAACTGATCGCCCACGAACACCTATGGGACCGGAGTCCCTTTTCGGTCCGGCAAGGGAGCGGAGGGAGCACGAAGAGCAGATCGAGGGGCACACGCGAGCAGTTTACCCAGGTTCGGGCCGCACGGATGCGTAAAACCCTACTCCTGCCTTGGTTGTATTGAGTTCTTGGCTCGGGAGCAAGAAGATCTACAGTGCTAGCTACACCGAGCGTGGGAGTGATCAAGTTTCTGGAACCGAACCCCCTCTACGTTGTGCATGGGCCTCCTTTTATAGCTCAAAGGGGTCACCGACAGGTGTCAACGTAGATGAGGGTAAAAGTGTAAAATTGATGGTAGTTGTAACAGTGCATGTACAGTGTATGTACAGTGATCTATACCTAACCCTGACGGTGGGGGACAAGGGCATTGAATGCCCGTCACCGTCACCCCAAAAGCGTCCGCCCGGGCGCCTCCGTTCGCCACGACGTAGGCCTCATCATCGTGGCTTGCCACCGTGTACCCCCAGGCTGCACAGCCATCCGCCACGTGCCCCAGGAAGGGCCCAGGGCGACGCGTGGCCAGGTGAGCTGGAGCGCAGGCACACAGTGAAAGCTTGCCGCGGCAAGCACCTTACCGCGGCCGCTACCTTGCCGGGCCCAGAAGCTTGTCGCTTCTCCGGGTCTTGCCGGGGCGCGCGTTGCGCCGCGGTATGTCTTCTGGAATGCTGTTCTTTGGCCTTCCTGGCAAGCTCCTCTTGCCAGGGTCTTGTGCAGACGGGATGATCTCGAGCCTGGAGCGGCCTTCCCGGCAAGCTCCTCTTGCCGGGGTCTTGTTTCTTAACTTGAATACTTTGTTCTTGAATGGCTTCAAGGGAACCAGAGCGGGCTTTGGCGGGCACGTGGTGAGCCTGTCCACGGGACGCTGCAACTTCCCGTGCACAAGTTGGGATACTAAGGTACCCCTACTTTAGTACACCGACACTAGGTGTCTTCGAGGATCACCCAGTAATCCAGCAATGCTTTATATTCCCAGTGTGATGATTCTGGCCATTATTCTTGAAAGCATTCCATGATGCCATTTAGTTGGTAGGCAGTCTATTCCTGGGTTCTTGAACCCAAGACTCACTCCACTTACCTCCTGTTGGTAGTATTTGCTCGTCCCTCTAGGATATTAGTAACCTTTTGATAGTCCTCGAGGTCCATGGTATATCATTCTTCCAAATACCATGAACCATCCTTGGCAGAAGTTCTCCCGAACCAAAAGATCACAACCAGAGTGCTCCTAAGTAGTACTCCATTCATATTGCGACTCTGCCAATTCTACCTTCTGCATGGGTTATCAGGAAGAAATATGTTGAACTAGTTCGACATGCTAATCTTTGCATCCACAACTCAGAAAGTTATATGTTCCTCTGAGTTGTCCCTCTTTAGTTGTACTATGACCCCCGTCTATCAATTGATAGTCAAGAGTATGCGTGCATTCGTTCATTGATGCCTATTACTCTTGTGGTCCGTCGAGCCATTCTATTTTGGAATGACTAGGGAAGACAAACTCCAGCACCTCATCCATATCTAGGATTGGGTCAAAGCAGTTGTATTCTGCAGATCAAAATGCCAATCCAGCTTTTGCTCTGCTCTACCTTGGAGTGTTACCCTCTTTTATGTCAAGAATGTCATGGGAATTGCACCACCTCCTATGAACTCTTGATATAGTGATACTTTGCACCATTATCGTTCATTCCTCGATCTCCGTGTTGTCAGAACCGGAATGCCGACAAGTGAACCGTGATGTGTGAAATCATTACTCCTAGCAACTCCGTTGCTTGGTAGTTATATGGACAATAACCTCATCTTTAGTGAGTTGATTATTGAATCATCACCCTAAGGTTGATCGTGCTACCTAGTCCACTTTCCTGGTGTACTCCTTGATTGATGAGTTAGGATTTTGTTAAGTCCTCGCTCATTTGATCATATCGTCTTGCCCTGAAAAGTAAGATTGCTCTCGAGCTTAGTAACATATCGCTGGTTCGTGATTTTCCGGTTATCTTTCCGGAAGTATCACCAGGTTGTCCCCTGACCAATGCGTTGAGCTCGTGATCAAATTGGTTTCATATAAACCACCCCTTCTTCAAGAATCTATGTTGCATACCCCTGAGCTGGTTGGTCAAGCTAAAAAACAACTTGGAGAGTTGGAAGATGGAAGCTTGTCCGATTTAGTTCATCTTAAGGGATATCTTATATGTGTGTTGAGGAGAGATGACATCTTCATCGATTGATCCTCGTGACCAGTTGTTGGACCTATTGTCTTGCCAAAACTTTGATTTGAGTGTGGGCTATCATAAAATCAAATCAGAACCAATGATGGTCGTAACGTTGTCTTACTCGTGGATGTCCCTCGAGCATACCTCATTATATCTCTTGTTCTGACCAATGCTACCACCTTGTTCATATAAATTGTGGAATTCCATCTTCATGAATATCTCGATGACCCGTTGTTGAGCCCATCAACATCGTTTATCTTGACCACGATTCATGTCAAACATTTAAGTTAGTATTGGAAACTTTTCAAGCATGGCCTTCGTGTTCCGTTCATGAGGTATATGTTTGGAGGAGAGAAGTGATATCCCCTAATTCACGTGTAATTGATGAAAGCTGCTACCGTGAATTTGAGAAAGCTTGTTTTTACCTCCTCTGGAATCATCCCAATTCAGTCATGCATACGTGCGAAGTATTCTATGGTCTGATAGACTAATCATCTTCATTCCATATGTACCCCTAGCACACCAAGCCACTGATTGATTTGTTGAAGAAAAAGAAGTCTGTTGTGCTAATCCTAGGTCATGCACATGACTTCGCTATCTTCAATGATGGTTCCCCACCCGAACCGGTAGTGTTTTATTGTAAGACTATTATGTGATCATGTTATCTGGAACAGCATATTCAGATGTTTGTAGCAGAACCAGCTCATGTTTTGGAGCTTACTACCGCAGTCCATTTCCTGAGAATCTTGCAACGTCGTCTCGTCGATTTGGGTTGCAAACTTTCATTTATCTTTATAAACTCGATGAGTCTGGAATATCCTAACACTAACCAGAACTGAATCTCAGGCAGTGTGGGGACCCCGACTCGTAAGTCGTGATCACCGAATGCACGTGTACAGTGATCCCAGAGATCAATGCTCACTGAACACACAGAAGCTGAATAACAAGAGTCTTACATCCTTACATACCGTGTCACACAAGTGGGACCATAATGGTCAAGTCTTGAGTATATAACATCGCAGCGGAAAATCTTCAAGGACAACTGGGACCCATGCCATCTGCCTTAACCCTACAGGCATTCTGACTGGGAAGCGTCCAAGCTCGCATGCTCGTCACCAAGAAATCTTCATCATAACCTGTCCTCTCATGCCCGGCCAATAAAATAACCAGTGGCAAGCCAATGAGTACATTGAATGTACTCGCAAGCAACCCAAGTGTGATAACAGAATAATTATGCAAGGCTCTACTGCTAGGTTGGCAGTTTTGCGGAAAGCTAGTTTTTCATATGCAATATGATCAACATATAACAAGGGCATGCATGTGTCTGTAACAAGTATCAGGAGGTCACAGACATCAATATCGAGAAAGAGTTGTAATCAACACATGCACAAGCTCATTGTGACTTCCTCACAATCACATCATCAATCTCTCTGAATCGTGTTGTTTCCCAGAAACTTATGGACATAGTCTAAGTAGCACCACCCAACTGTCCTTGACCGCGAACACGGCTATTCGAATAGTTTGACACTCTGCAGAGGTTGCACACTTTACCCACAAGATCCGGGGAACTTCCGTGTCATCCACGACCCGCTGTACCTCAAGTACCCGGGGTAAGCACCCGATCACTACCTTTCCCTAGACGACACTAACATAGAGTCCACTCGATTGGTAGCAGCCCCATGCCAAACATTTCACATATCAAGGTTTGTGGAGACTAGCTCCGTATTCATCACATATCACAAGCACGGGGTACCAATGGTGTGTCTGGTGCCCTGTGAAAACAGTCATGGCCGCCTATCCAAGCACGACCCCGTCCCGAGAGTGACCTCATGTCACCCCCATCACTAGTAATGCGGGCACCATGCTAGTATCGACCTAGGTAATCAATAATGCCCTTTCCCATATAAGGGTAGAGTGGTTGCGCATGTTTGGTTGGGACGGTAGTCACACATAAATCTAATACATCTCTGTAAACAACACTTTCGTCAAGCCTCGGCACACTACTTCTCACCAAGTAGTGCCCTAGCTCCTCATCAACTCCCAGGGGCATTAGTGGCACCCACTGGGTCATTTGCAAGTATGTCAGACCACACTTGTTTCACTCAATGCATAACCCCGACCCATTTTGCATAGCCAACTACTATAGCATACATCTATCTACTCCCACCCACATAACCCTCATAGGAAGGTAGGTTCATGTTTGATGCAAGTTTCAACAGTAAAGTAACAGGGGTAGCAACCAAAGTGGTTTCCACCTCAACATGATTCCGATGCATTGAATATAAAGGTGCTATGAGACATGCATAAAAAGGTTTCTTGAACATGGTCAAAGGGCTGCTTGCCTTATTCTTCTGAGTCTTCAAATCTTCTGGTCCATCTCCGATTACTCCGTTTATTACGTCAACTAACGATGGAAACAATCATAATAAGCAACACAATCAAAGCAAAAATAAGAGTGCTCTAAAAATAGGAGTTGGACTTTTCTAGGATACCTCTGGTCATATTAGAAATGACCAAGGTGGTTTCATAGGTGTTGGATCAATAGGTAGTTTGGAACATTTCAATGTGATGGATCCAAAGGGTTTATGGATTTGGAAGAAGTATACAGAAATATTTCCTTGAATGATGAGCAATGGTACCCATCATCAAGTCATGATTTTAGAAGCATTTAGGAGTTGGTTTCACTGGATTTGGATTTGAAATGAATTTCCTATGATTTTGCAAAGCTGATAAATATAAAGAAATGGCTCAATATTTGGTGGGGTACAGAAACTATTATTAAAAATGTTCCAAAACTAAGTTTGGACATGACAAGCATCTAGGAACTTGAATCACTGCATTTCGATCAAAAATGAGCTCTCTGTGATTTTCTAAAGTTAATCACAGAAAGTAAAAAATGGGCATTTGATAAATATGTGTGAAGGAAAAGTCTCTGGAATAATGTGCATGTTGCACCATGTGATAGAGCATGATTTATGGAGCCATAGGAAATTTGAATCATGCAATTTGGAGTTCATATGAATATTCTAGGCATTTTTGAAGTTGACAGAAAAAGGGAAAAAGGAAAGGAATAGGGGTTATACCCTTGCGCACAGGGCGAGGAATAGCAGCACCGTGACTGGGCCGGCCCATCAGCTCGGCCGCGTGCACAGGAGCCTGGCCACGTTGAAGACGCCCGCCTGGAAGGGCGCCACCGCGCGGGGGAGGCGGGCTGGCCGAAGCCGCCTCCACTTAAACGGGTGGGCCTGGCCCCCGGGGTCGCTGACGTGCGGGCCCCCCGTGGCAGGATCATCTCCTTCCTCCCGCGCAACGCGGCGGGGAGGAACAGAGGCGATGCCCGCCGGCGGCTTGCCGGCGCTGCAGGGCTTCTCCGGCGATGCTCCGGCCACCGGAGTGACCAACGCGGAGAGGCGCATCCAACCGTGGGCTTAACGCACACCGGGGAAGGCTGGAGCGGCGACGGCTCGGAAGACCGCGGAGGCGACCGCCGGTGAAGTTCGGCTCAGCGGGGAAGAGGCGGGGGAAGGAAGAGCTGGAGCTTGGGGGAGCCTGGGGCGATGCTGGGGCAGCGCTGGAGCGGCTAGGTGGAGGGGGAAGGGCCTGAGGTGCCCGTATTCGAGCGGCGGCCGGCGGCTCTGCTCCGGCCAGGGAGGAGGCTGGAGGGCACGGGAGAGAGAAGGAGCAGGTCCAGGAGGATCAGGAGAGGGAGTGGAGGCCATCGGAGCCACGAGGGGGCTCGGGGGCGGCCTATAAATAGGTGAGCGCCGGTCCACCGAACACGCGTGCGCCGGCGAGGTCGTTGCTGTCGTTGCAGGCCACAGGGGCAGCAGTGGGCGTGTCCAGGGCGTTCCTGGAGCTGGTCCACACCTGGAGGAAGAGAAAGGAGGAGCGGGGAGGCGTCAGAGGACCGCGCGTGTGAGCTTGCTCACTGGAGCGCTCGGGCGGCCACGGCGCGCGTGCGAGCAGAGGTGAGAGAGGGGGAGAGAGGAGGGGGCCGACCGCCCGGCGTGTTGCGGACGTCGAGGCCTCCTCGGGGGACACGAGGGGGAGGCCCTAGGTGGTCGGGGCTGGCGATTGGAGGGCGGCTGCAGTGCTCCAGAGCACTGTAGCGCGCTCCAGAGCGGGCTTTTGGCTGCCAGTGGCGTGGCCTGGCGCCCAGGGCGTGTCCAACGGTGTCAAAAGGGTAGAGGAAGTAGTAAAGAAAGGGGGAGGCAGTCTTGGATGCTCTGGGAGCCACTGGAGTGAGGAGAGAGGTGAAGGAGGAGAAGAGGGTGGCTGTCCACAAGAGTAAAAATGGGGTTTTTACCCTCCAATAATTGAGCTGAGGCCATGGGAAGGTTACTGGGGGTAGATGATGATCAGAATAGGCTGTGGTAAGAATTTGAGGTAAGGAGAAAAAGTAAAAGAGGTTCAACCACTTGTTTTGGCAAACTTGCAGAAGGTGTTTGATCAGTGTTTGGTCAAGCAAATGATTTCCAATTGGCATGGGACTTAACAGGATCAAATGTCACACATAATTAGGCCCCTACACCAAATTTGAGCTCATTTGGGCAAAGTGGCCAATGTAACTTTGGCGAACCCTAGAAATGAACATAAATGGTTTCACCATGTTGGAGTTAAGCAAATCATCTCCCCTTGATGCACCACTTGGTGTAGCATCATCATTTGGGGTTATGAACATGCCCACAAAGTTTGAGGTTCCAGATAAAAAGTTGACAATGTAAAGTTGTTCAAATTTGAATTTGAGCAGAAGGGGTTTTGGGGTGATCTGATCAAGTTGCTCTATTCCAAATCTTGTGCCATTTGGTCTAGATTCCTTATTAGGCCATTCTAGCATGTGCACCAAGTTTGAGAGCATTTGGACAAGTTTGGCAATGTAGAGTTGCTCAAACTTCAAATATGGATAGAATGGTTTTGAAGGGGTTTGAGGATGTTTCCTTGATCTTCAAGGCATGAGGCTTTGCAAGATCATCAAATATGTCATATATGACATGATAGAATTTCCCTGTAATTTTTGGAGAATATTTCCTTTGTAAATATTTCAAAAGCTTGAAATATCCAGAAAGGGTTTTGGAAGGATTTGTCCAATATTTTGAACATGACCATGTGCTGAAACTCTTATATATGGACAATATATGTCCTATGAGTCTCCCTGAATTTTGGCAAATATTTTTGAAATGATTAAATAATTTTTCCCTATTAAAGACCATTTCTGGCCTTAAGAAAAAGCTTTTAAATAAAATATAAAAATAACTTTTAAAATTATACTTTTGTGGTTTCTGGGAGTCCTATACCTAATAGGATTCAAATATACTTTTTGAAAGATTTTTCACACCCTAAATAAGGTACTTGCAGTGCAAACCTCAATTCAGGGGTTTTTGGAAAACTAATTTTTGAAAATACCATTTGGCCAAAATATTTTTATAAGAAAATTCTATACTGGTCTATACACATGGCATGATCATTGGGAAAAGGTTTTGGGTCAAGGAGATGAAGTATAAGAGTTGGAGAATTTATTTGATTTTTAGAGCACTAGCAAACAGCAGACAAAAGTCAAATCAAGCAAAGTCAACAACACTCAAAAGTTTTTTGCAAATCCACATTTTTAACATGAAAATTAGCTTAAGCAATGTGACATGAAAATCAGGGTGTGACAGACCTACCCCCCTTACAAGAATCTCGTCCCCGAGATTCCCAGACTAGGCGTGGAAAGAAAGGCGGAGTCTTGGATACGGGGTAGTCTTCACTTCTTCTTGTTGGTTCTGCTTCCGAGTGGTGCTCCTTGGAATCTTGAAGTGCTTGATGGTATGGCTTCTTGCTTCATGCCTTCCTTGATGGAGGTTGCTGAGGGGTCTCGTACATAGGTTAGGTTGGGTTAGCTGTCAAAGGCTCGGTGATCGATGTCCTTGCGGGCATCGCGCTAGCTAGGAGGTAAGAAGTACTTCCAGAGTGGGGGCTCGTGGAAGACTTGGTGCACGGAGGGTATCTCAGGTGGTAGATCTAGCTGGGGAGCCGTCCACTACATGACTTGCAGTGATCCCAAAGGGTCCAATGAACCTTGGTGCGAGCTCCCCCTTGACGTGGAAACGCTTGGTTCCCTTCAGAGGGGTTACCCGCAGGTACACGTGGTCCCCGATATGGAAACTCATGACCTGACGGTGACTATCAGGATAGCTCTTTTGCCTTGACTTGGCTTCCTTCAAACGTTCTCTGACTAGTTGGACTTGCTCTTCCGCTGCGCGGAGAATATCCGGTCAAAGACTAGCCCTTCTCCAGTCTCTGACCAGTTGAGGGGTGTGCGACATCTGCGTCCGTACAACACCTCAAATGGTGCCATCTGAAGGCTCGACTGGTAACTGTTGTTATAGGGGAACTTGGCAAAAAGGAGACAATCCTCCTACTTGGCTCCATATGCCAAGACACAGGCTCGGAGTCATGACTTCGAGAATCTGATTGACTCGTTCAGTCTGACCTCCGGTCTGGGGGTGGAAAGCCGTGCTGAAAGATTCTTGGTTCCCAAGGCTTCTCGGAACTTCTTCCAGAACCTTGAGGTGAACTAGGTTTCTCGATCCGACACAATCTCCTTGGGAAAAGCCGTGAAGACTTACGATTCGGTCGATGTAGAGAGCTGCCAGCCGGTTGCCATCATAAGTGGTCTTGACAGGAATGAAATGGGCCACCTTGGTCAAATGATCGACTATGACTCAAATAGAGTCATGTCCTCTATCCGACCTTGGTAAACCAGTGACGAAGTTCATTCCGTTTTTATCCCACTTCCACTCAGAAGCCTTCAGTGGTTGAAGCAATCCAGCGGGTCGCTGATTTTCAGCTTGACCCTTTGGCACACATCACACCTTGCAACATAGGTTGCAAAATCTCTCTTTTCATCATGTGCCACCAGAATCGTGCCTTCAAGTCTAGATACAACTTGGTGTGAGCGTTCCCTCGACACGGAATTGCTCGGTTCCTCCGGGAGGAGTGGCTTGCAGATACGCCCGGTCTTCAACGCGGAAGTTTTCTTCTTGATGACGGTGGTCGGTGTAGATCTTCCTTCAGGGCGGTCTTCAATTGTCTACCATCCAGCTGTCCGTCTCTTCTTTGTCTTCGGGCAGACAAGTGGGCCATCAATTAATGATGTTACCCAACTTGTCCACTTACTCCATGAGGTCTATGGGGGTACGCAAGGTAAACTAGGGTATTGGTGGTGGTCTCGGTTGAGTATCTGCAGAGGCCTTCCTGGCTTAGAGCCAAGGCCCGTGGTCGGAATCTGACCGGGTTGTGGCTCGGTGGGGCTTAAGGGTTTCAAGGATTCTGGTGAGTGAGTGAACTTATATCATCTTATCCTTAAGCACAGTTTCTGACATGCCAATAGCTCTATCTAGTACTCCGAACGGAAAAGCGGCCTCTCTCATTGACCAACTTCAATCACCACTCATGCCATGCATATCCTCATGAATCTCAAGAGACGGTCTAACAAAACTATACTGCATCAGATCTCCAAATCTATATGTATGCCTGCCTCTAAAATCCAAAGGTAGATCATACATGCTGCTGAGCTGAAATTAAACTCCACAATCCAAGCACTCAACCTATTCTTGCAAGGCTCACGATAATGCATCTCTATTCTAAGGAAACACGTCATATGCCACTCCAAGATTTGTTTCCTTCCTATAGATCAACTCCGATAGCCCGGTAATTACCATCAATCACCACATAATCCAATAATCCTACAAATCCGGTGTCTACGGTGCTCCACAAGATCTCAAGTCTCTATAATACCCAAATACTTGGAAGGACTATGCATCACGATAGTATGTCCACCAAATTCCCATCATCCGGGTCAAGTAAACTCCAAGATCACGATTAAACAGATCCCTAAATCAACTCCGACAAATAATCCAATCTCCTAGGTTATTGTCCACCGAGAAGCATGGTATCACGATCAAGATCATCAGTCTAAATCCAATCTTACTCCGAATCATGGAGACATATCCAACATCTATACCAACCAGAATCACCTACATAAATCCAAATCTCATGTCTAACGAGTACTCCTACATGCTTCCCCAAAGTCATGATCCCAACAATATGAAAACCTCACAATCCATCAAGGTCTCAGATAATTCCTCGAAGTCACTGATACAAACCACCAATTCATCTGTCCAATATCCTCGAACTGGTCTATCTATGGCATCGTCAGACCTCGTGCTATATCAGGATGAAAAATGTGCTCACTCATCGTGTCCACTAGTTCCTTTACGAACCCAGTGCTGTGCAAGTTTATAAAGGCTTAACTGGTTCTCTCGCTTTACCATGGGTTAGGCACATGGTTGAGGATTTGTGCTGGAGTGTCTCGTGAAGTCTCAAAGGGTCTAGGAATGGGGTTACTGGTCTAGAGGGTTAAACATAACTCTACGGGGTTGCACTTGATCGTGGAGGTTGTAGCAGAAGTCTTCAGTGCCAGTTGGCTGTCGAGGTAGAATCCTTGGTGCATCTTGTCTTGCGGGTCTTCAATTGGGGAGAGAGAGAATAGAGGGAAGAAGCAGCGTAGAGGAGGGAAATGCCTAAAGGGGGTTCTATAGTGCAGGTGCCACAAACAAGTGCAAAAAGACCGAAACAAAAGAAACAAGGCAAGGAAGGTGATATAGCCATGCACTTGTTGCCAGGGGCAAAAGTGCGACTTATATCAAAACACAAACGAATAAAAGCAAACAACACACAATCATGGTTCTATTCGAACCATCATATGGACTCGACTGCGCATAGGGGGTACACGACTCATCCTACCCTAGGGGTTCTCGGACTCAGTGCCGTGACTTGTGCCTCGTGCAGTCTTCTGAACTTCCTCGGATGTTGCTATGCCCCTTGTAGTTGCTTGATGAATGATCCGGGTTGAGCCTGAAGAATCTTCAACAACTTCTCGCCTGACGAGGTGGGGTGGTGAAGGTGCCTCCTTGTAGCTGGCGTTGACTTGGTCTTCTCTTGTCTCTTTAACCATGACGGTCCCTTGTGCCTTCTGGGCGTCGAGGGTACCAGGTAGGCAATCCATATGTAATGACAATAACAAGGCATAATAGAGGTCCCACACGTCGACTTCGTTGATGGAAACATCGACACCAAGAGCGGGGGATGAAGAGAACCGTTTTCCTGCTCACTGTAGTGAGGCGGACCAAATGGCAAGGTTCTCATCCACCGGTGGTTGTCGATACAACAACGGTAGTGACATGATTACTCTATTAGCGGTGTATATCATGATTTTGCATAACCTATACCCTGGTCATCATAGGCCAACGTTGCATCTTCTTGGGACACTGTCAAGGGTACCACCATCTTCTGGGTCTTCATGTCCTCACTCATCGAGGTTGTAGTTTCTGTTGGCACCGTCCTGTCGTGGTGTCACCAATCTTGTGTGCAAAAGTGGTGGGTGAGTGTTTGCCAAGGTGCACTCCACGAGGATTACAGAAAATCCAGTGGTCTGGGGCATAAGGGTTCTAGCGACCAAGGTTTTGAAGGGAAGAGATCAAGTATAGCCTAGTTTTCGAAAAACTGAGAAGGGAAGAGGAGTAGAGATAGTTTTGAAAACTAGTAATAGTTTCGAAAATAGTTTTACCCTAACTAACGACCATGCTAACTAAGGCTTCCTACAGTCAGGATGGCTCTGATACCAGCTCTGTGGGGACCCCGACTCGTAAGTCGTGATCACCGAATGCACGTGTACAGTGATCCCAGAGATCAATGCTCACTGAACACACAGAAGCTGAATAACAAGAGTCTTACATCCTTACATACCATGTCACACAAGTGGGACCATAATGGTCAAGTCTTGAGTATATAACATCGCAGCGGAAAATCTTCAAGGACAACTGGGACCCATGCCATCTGCCTTAACCCTACATGCATTCTGACTGGGAAGCGTCCAAGCTCGCATGCTCGTCACCAAGAAATCTTCATCATAACCTGTCCTCTCATGCCTGGCCAATAAAATAACCAGTGGAAAGCCAATGAGTACATTGAATGTACTCTCAAGCAACCCAAGTGTGATAACAGAATAATTATGCAAGGCTCTACTGCTAGGTTGGCAGTTTTGCGGAAAGCTAGTTTTTCATATGCAATATGATCAACATATAACAAGGGCATGCATGTGTCTGTAACAAGTATCAGGAGGTCAAAGACATCAATATCGAGAAAGAGTTGTAATCAACACATGCACAAGCTCATTGTGACTTCCTCACAATCACATCATCATTCTCTCTGAATCGTGTTGTTTCCCAGAAACTTATGGACATAGTCTAAGTAGCACCACCCAACTGTCCTTGACCGCGGACACGGCTATTCGAATAGTTTGACACTCTGCAGAGGTTGCACACTTTACCCACAAGATCCGGGGAACTTCCGTGTCATCCACGACCCGCGGTACCTCAAGTACCCGGGGTAAGCACCCGATCACTACCTTTCCCTAGACGACACTACAATAGAGTCCACTCGATTGGTAGCAGCCCCGTGCCAAACATTTCACATCTCAAGGTTTGTGGAGACTCGCTCCGTATTCATCACATATCACAAGCACGGGGTACCAACGGTATGTCCGGTGCCCTGTGAAAACAGTCATGGCCGCCTATCCAAGCACGACCCCGTCCCGAGAGTGACCTCATGTCACCCCCGTCACTAGTAATGCGGGCACCATGCTAGTATCGACCTAGGTAATCAATAATGCCCTTTCCCATATAAGGGTAGAGTGGTTGCGCATGTTTGGTTGGGACGGTAGTCACACATAAATCTAATCCATCTCTGTAAACAACACTTTCGTCAAGCCTCGGCACACTACTTCTCACCAAGTAGTGCCCTAGCTCCTCATCAACTCCCAGGGGCATTAGTGGCACCCACTGGGTCATTTGCAAGTATGTCAGACCACACTTGTTTCACTCAATGCATAACCCCGACCCATTTTGCGTAGCCAACTACTATAGCATACATCTATCTACTCCCACCCACATAACCCTCATAGGAAGGTAGGGTCATGTTTGATGCAAGTTTCAACAGTAAAGTAACAGGGGTAGCAACCAAAGTGGTTTCCACCTCAACATGATTCCGATGCATTGAATATAAAGGTGCTATGAGACATGCATAAAAAGGTTTCTTGAACATGGTCAAAGGGCTGCTTGCCTTATTCTTCTGAGTCTTCAAATCTTCTGGTCCATCTCCGATTACTCCGTTTATTACGTCAACTAACGATGGAAACAATCATAATAAGCAACACAATCAAAGCAAAAATAAAAGTGCTCTAAAAATAGGAGTTGGACTTTTCTAGGATACCTCTGGTCATATTAGAAATGACCAAGGTGGTTTCATAGGTGTTGGATCAATAGGTAGTTTGGAACATTTCAATGTGATGGAACCAAAGGGTTTATGGATTTGGAAAAAGAATACAGAAATATTTCCTTGAATGATGAGCAAAGGTACCCATCATCAAGTCATGATTTTAGAAGCATTTAGGAGTTGGTTTCACTGGATTTGGATTTGAAATGAATTTCCTAGGATTTTGCAAAGCTGATAAATATAAAGAAATGGCTCAATATTTGGTGGGGTACAGAAACTATTATTAAAAATGTTCCAAAACTAAGTTTGGACATGACAAGCATCTAGGAACTTGAATCACTGCATTTGGATCAAAAATGAGCTCTCTGTGATTTTCTAAAGTTAATCACAGAAAGTGAATAATGGGCATTTGATAAATATGTGTGAAGGAAAAGTCTTTGGAATAATGTGCATGTTGCACCATGTGATAGAGCATGATTTATGGAGCCATAAGAAATTTGAATCATGCAATTTGGAGTTCATATGAATATTCTAGGCATTTTTGAAGTTGACAGAAAAAGGGAAAAAGGAAAGGAATAGGGGTTATACCCTTGCGCACAGGGCGAGGAATAGCAGCACCGTGACTGGGCCGGCCCATCAGCTCGGCCGCGTGCACAGGAGCCTGGCCACGTCGAAGACGCCCGCCTGGAAGGGCGCCACCGCACGGGGGAGGTGGGCTGGCCGAAGCCGCCTCCACTAAAGCGGGTGGGCCTGGCCCCCGGGGTCGCTGATGTGCGGGCCCCTCGTGGCAGGTTCATCTCCTTCCTCCCGCGCAACACGGCGGGGAGGAACAGAGGCGATGCCCGCCGGCGGCTTGCCGGCGCTGTAGGGCTTCTCCGGCGACGCTCCGGCCACCGGAGTGACCAGCGCGGAGAGGCGCATCCAACCGTGGGCTTAACGCACGCCGGGGAAGGCTGGAGCGGCGACGGCTCGGAAGACCGCGGAGGCGACCGCCGGTGAAGTTCGGCTCAGTGGGGAAGAGGCGGGGGAAGGAAGTGCTGGAGCTTGGGGGAGCCTGGGGCGATGCTGGGGCAGCGCTGGAGCGGCTAGGTGGAGGGGGAAGGGCCTGAGGTTCCCGTATTCGAGCGGCGGCCGGCGGCTCTGCTCCGGCCAGGGAGGAGGCTGGAGGGCACGGGAGAGAGAGGGAGCGGGTCCAGGAGGATCAGGAGAGGGAGTGGAGGCCATCAGAGCCGCGAGGGGGCTCGGGGGCGGCCTATAAATAGGTGAGCGCCGGTCCACCGAACACGCGTGCGCCGGCGAGGTCGTTGCTGTCGTTGCAGGCCACAGGGGCAGCAGTGGGCATGTCCAGGGCGTTCCTGGAGCTGGTCCACGCCTGGAGGAAGAGAAAGGAGGAGCGGGGAGGCGTCAGAGGACCGCGCGTGTGAGCTTGCTCACTGGAGCGCTCGGGCGGCCACGGCGCGCGTGCGAGCAGAGGTGAGAGAGGGGGAGAGAGAAGGGGGCCGACCGCCCGGCGTGTTGCGGACGTCGAGGCCTCCTCGGGGGACACGAGGGGGAGGCCCTAGGTGGTCGGGGCTGGCGATTGGAGGGCGGCTGCAGTGCTCCAGAGCACTGTAGCGCGCTCCAGAGCGGGCTTTTGGCTGCCAGTGGCGTGGCCTGGCGCCCAGGGCGTGTCCAACGGTGTCAAAAGGGTAGAGGAAGTAGTAAAGAAAGGAGGAGGCAGTCTTGGATGCTCTGGGAGCCACTGGAGTGAGGAGAGAGGTGAAGGAGGAGAAGAGGGTGGCTGTCCACAAGAGTAAAAATGGGGTTTTTACCCTCCAATAATTGAGCTGAGGCCATGGGAAGGTTACTGGGGGTAGATGATGATCAGAATAGGCTGTGGTAAGAATTTGAGGTAAGGAGAAAAAGTAAAAGAGGTTCAACCACTTGTTTTGGCAAACTTGCAGAAGGTGTTTGATCAGTGTTTGGTCAAGCAAATGATTTCCAATTGGCATGGGACTTAACAGGATCAAATGTCACACATAATTAGGCCCCTACACCAAATTTGAGCTCATTTGGGCAAAGTGGCCAATGTAACTTTGGTGAACCCTAGAAATGAACAGAAATGGTTTCACCATGTTGGAGTTAAGCAAATCATCTCCCCTTGATGCACCACTTGGTGTAGCATCATCATTTGGGGTTATGAACATGCCCACAAAGTTTGAGGTTCCAGATAAAAAGTTGACAATGTAAAGTTGTTCAAATTTGAATTTGAGCAGAAGGGGTTTTGGGGTGATCTGATCAAGTTTCTCTATTCCAAATCTTGTGCCATTTGGTCTAGATTCCTTATTAGGCCATTCTAGCATGTGCACCAAGTTTGAGAGCATTTGGACAAATTTGGCAATGTAGAGTTGCTCAAACTTCAAATATGGACAGAATGGTTTTGAAGGGGTTTGAGGATGTTTCCTTGATCTTCAAGGCACGAGGCTTTGCAAGATCATTAAATATGTCATATATGACATGATAGAATTTCCCTGGAATTTTTGGAGAATATTTCCTTTGTAAATATTCCAAAAGCTTGAAATATCCAGAAAGGGTTTTGGAAGGATTTGTCCAATATTTTGAACATGACCATGTGCTGAAACTCTTATATATGGACAATATATGTCCTATGAGTCTCCCTGAATTTTGGCAAATATTTTTGAAATGATTAAATAATTTTTCCCTATTAAAGACCATTTCTGGCCTTAAGAAAAAGATTTTAAATAAAATATAAAAATAACTTTTAAAATAATACTTTTGTGGTTTCTGGGAGTCCTATACCTAATAGGATTCAAATATACTTTTTGAAAGATTTTTCACACCCTAAATAAGGTACTTGCAGTGCAAACCTCAATTCAGGGGTGTTTGGAAAACTAATTTTTGAAAATACCATTTGGCCAAAATATTTTTATAAGAAAATTCTATACTGGTCTATACACATGGCATGATCATTGGGAAAAGGTTTTGGGTCAAGGAGATGAAGTATAAGAGTTGGAGAATTTATTTGATTTTTAGAGCACTAGCAAACAACAGACAAAAGTCAAATCAAGCAAAGTCAACAACACTCAAAAGTTTTTTGCAAATCCACATTTTTAACATGAAAATTAGCTTAAGCAATGTGACATGAAAATCAGGGTGTGACAGGCAGATATGATGGTTGGAGCGTTTTCCAAGAACTATATTATTGGTCTCTCAATAACCGGTAAAGTGGATGTTGTGTCCAACGCACCCAGCCAGAAGACCTATTATTGTAGTATCTTGATTGAAGAAGTTGGCCACCTCCCCATAAGGATTTCATAGGATTTACTCCCTAGTTGTTCCTTATGGATTGTTGTGCTCTTGAAGTTCGACCTTTTACTTGACATTCTAGGCACCAAACCATTTTAATAAATGGGTTGCGCTAGCACATCAAGGAGAACATTAGAAGCGGAGAGCTAAATGTCTCTCGGTCGATCATCCAGATTTTGCCCCTTGACTTCGCTAAGGTGAAATCTGAGAAAGTGATATCTTCCTTTGCATCTGCATCGTCCATCGCCATTCATCATGGTCGTATGTCGTGTTGTCAGCACCATTGGCACGGATAATGGCAAAACCTTGATGATGATGGAAATGCTCAAGTTCTTGAGAGCACGCACAAGCACTGGGTGTTATCCTCGACACTAACCGGGATTGCTCCTAGTGTTCTTGGTCATGCTATAACCTCTCAAAGAGTAGATTCACTTTCTACTGTTGGGTTTCTTCCTAGTTACCAGAATCATTCCCAACATTTGCATTTTGTTCCTAGCTTGCACCACCATCGTGCCAACTTTCCATTGGTTGCCCTTCTCAGCAATTGTTGTTCATGATTATCTTCAAAAGTGGTCCTACCGTGGGTCCCATCCATTTCCGTTGATAGGCAAAATAACTCATTGTGTTGTCTTCAACAAGGTAGTCCACATCATCCATGCTAGTCGGGGTATGTCGTTCTCCCGAACTCTGTTAAACTATCGACTGTGATTTGCCTCAGGCTGGCATAGAGAGTTTCAATGACCTCTATACCAAAAGTAATTCTTTTTGCCACTTAAGGGAATAATTCTATGAGTCACCTTCTCTAAGGTGCCCGGTCTGGTGACCTCGATCACCATCTTCTTAGGTGTGGAATTATTGCCTGCCAAGTGAATCTTTAGCATTGTTTCACTCCATCCCTCTGGATGTGTGTTCCATGTCTCAGCTCAAGAGATGGTTCAACGTCTCGCCCCATGAGTTGATATTGAGTTGTCGATCTTTCAAAAGATCAATTTTGGAGAGTTTGTTTCGTCGTCACTGTGTTGGACAAAAATCTCGAAAGCAAGGATGCCAGGATCAACATGAGGCAAGCAATCAACATTCATATGAAGGACAGTTGGACCGTGAAGATTGTGTTAGTTGCGCCCCCCTTCATCTTACCCTATGCCAGAATCTCGGGACGAGATTCTTGTTTAGTGGGGGTGAGTTGTCACATCCCTAGTTCTGGTCTACTCTGCTCTAGTTAGTCTTGTGATGCATCTTGTTTAATTTTTCTCTTAAATCTGAAATGGGGTTTGCCTAAACCCTAGCATCAAAGGAATTCACTAGGTTCACCTAAAATATTTTTCAGTAAATCCAAATGGCTTTCAAAAATGTTCATCATTTATGGGAAATACTGTAAACAGTAACCAGAGGTGATGCACATTTTTCCATGACATATTTGGGCTCTGAATTAAATCATACTCCATTTGCATTTGGGCATTTAAAAACTATAAAATATTTTAAATGCCTGAATAATCATAAACTAAAATGTTTACTGTTGGATTTATTCTAAACAGTAGCCATGACTAGTTTTATGATTTTTTTGAAATGCTCTCGCATTTTTCTAAAGCCAAAACAAATATCAAAAAATAGAAAACAGAAACAGTTTTAGAAAAGAGGAGAGAGAGATAGACTCACCTGGGCCTTACCTGGCTTACCTGTGCGGCCCAGCACTGTAGCGGCCCAGCCCACCTCCTCACCACGTCGTCTTCCTCCTACAAGTAGGAGCAGCTCGCTGTCGTGCGCGCGCTCGCCCCTGGCCAGCTCCTGTTTGCCACCTCCTGCCTCTTCCTCGCGCGTGGAGACGTCCAGAGACTCCCTGGTCCCTCTCTCACTCACCCCATGCTCTCTCCCCTCCTCTGTCTCTCCCGCACGCTCCCACCCGAATGCCCGTCGCCGCCGCTCGTCGTGGCCACGGCCACCGCCTCTCCCTTACCCCTGGAGCTGCCCACGAGCTCCGCGACGTCGTCCTCGACCCTCTGACCGAGCCACGCCCCACCGGACGCCCCGGAGCCTCGCCAATGCCGCCGTTTCCGCCCTTGGGTGCCGGCGATCCCCGGCATCGTTTTGCCGGACCCCGTGCCTCCCCTGCCTCGCCAGCAGTACCAGAAAAACCGCGGTGAGCCCCGGTTTCATTTCCCCCATGCCCCATCGCCTATCTTGTCCACTAGCCGCATCAACCACCGGAGCCGAGCGCTCCTCGCCGCCGGCCATGTCGCCACCGTGGTTGTGGCCGTGCTAGCACACTCCCGAGCTCACCACTGCACTCAGTGCACTCCCAGGAGCCTAACGCGCCTACCACTTCTTCCTCTCGTGCTCCCTAGTGCTGCGCCTGCACCTGCCCGAACTCAGGCCGCCGTGGATGTGCTCGCCGCCGGCGATTCCGGCCACCCCAGCCGCTCCCACTTGCTCCGTTGGATGCGCGACTTCTCCAGCTCCGCGTAGATGCTCCCCGCAGTCGTTTTGGTCACCGGAACAATGTTTCCGAGCCGCGCCGCCGTCCTGGCTCTCGCCTGTGGCGAGTCGTGTCACAGCCCTAGCTTCCCCTGTTGTCTTTGCTTGCTCTCCATGTCATCATGTTTATTTTCAAAGGAAACTTGAAATGGGGATGATTAAACCCTAGCACCAAATCAAGGCAATTAGTTTAACCTAAAATCTTTTCCAATGACCAAAATGCCTTCATCAATGTCTGATAATTTTGGCAAGGCTTTGAGACCAAACCAAAAATACTGAACATTTTTGTGGAATATTTTGGGCACTGATTTAAATCATACCATATTTGCATTTGGGTATTTAAATTTTATATATTAATTTTAAATGTCCAAATATTCATGAACTGAAATGTTGGCTGTTGGAAATAATCCAAACAGTGGCCACAATCAGTCTCATGATTTTTGAAAAATGCTCTGGCATTTTTATTAAAGCCAAAATAATTACAGAAAATAGAAAACAGAAACTAAATTAGAAATCAGTGAGAGAGAGAAGTACCTGGGCTGCTTACCTGCACCAGAGCCGGCCCAGCTCCTGTACGGCCACAGGCCCAGCCCACCACCGCCGTCGTCCTCCTAGCGCCAGTCGGCCAGGCGTGTGGCCGGCGCGCGCGCACGGCCGTGCCTCCACGCCACCTGCCTGCCTCGCCCTCCCCTCGCCAGCACGACGCCGCGAATCGACTCGCCGCTGACGTCTGGATCGAGCTGGCCTCTCCAGTCCTTCCCCTCGCCTCTCCCCCACTCCCTTCCACACATGGCCGAGCGCCACCGTCGCCGCCGTTGCCGTAGCGGTAGCCACCGTGACCCCCTCGCCTCTCCGACGCGCCAACGAGCTCCGCTGCGTCCTTCTCGTCCTCTCCACCAAGCTACGGGACGCCGGGAGGCCCTGCTTCGTCGTCATCGCGCTCGTCTTCAACCTCCGGCCGCCGTCGACCTCGCCGTCGATTCGCAACGTCCGTCGCCTCCCCGAGCTCACCGAGGCCACCGCCGCAACCGTCGTGAGCTCCTCTCTCTTTTCCCCCTAGTCACTCCATCCGAGTAGCCCTCTAACCACCGTCGCCGACGAGCCCGAGAGCTCGGATCCGCCGGCGATGCCGCCACCGTGGCCACATCCACGCACGCTCAAAACTGAGCGCGTCACCGCACTCAGTGTTCCTCTAGGAGCCCGTAGCCACCTCTATTTTTCCCTCCCGAGCCCCCTACTGCCGCACCCGCACCTGCCCGAACTCCGGACACCGCAACAGTTGTCGCCGCCGTAGTTTTACTCCACTCCGGCGAGAGCTGATGCCACCACTAGATGCGCATGAACTCCAGCAGGCCATAGCAACAAACCGCTCCTAAAACCGAGCCCCCTAGCGTTTTTCCGATGCGCGCCGCCGTCGGTTTGGTCGCCGCCGGCCAAACTCCGGCGACTGCTGACGTGGCGCGTCATTAGTGCTAAACCCTGCCTCTAAACACCCCTAACAGCCACTGACAGTGGGCCCTAGCCCTGGTCAAACCCCAGTCAGCGCTGGTTTTGACCGGATTTAGTCCATGTGTCACTGACGTGTGGACCCCACACGTCAGGTTTGACTCTGGCCGGTCAGTTGACCTGCTGACCTCAGCCTGACGTAGTGCTGACGCAGTAAGTATTTTCTGGAATTTTAAATAAATCAGAAATGATTTATTTATTTCAGAAAATAGCCAAAACTTCTAAAAATCATAGAAAATAATCTATAACTCAGATGAAAATAATTTATATATGAAAATTGATCAAACAAATCCAAGGAATCTGTTTATGGCATTTTCATGCATGTTAGAACAACTTATGGCTGCTGTTTAGGGCAATTTGAATAAATGGCATTTGAATAATCACATATGGAGTTTGAATTTGAACCTTTGGTTCAAACCAACTTCATTTAATTGTGTTGCTAGTTGCATTAGCTCAATAAACATCATATTGCCATGTCACATTCATGCATCATATTATTGCTGCATTGATTGTGTTCTTTCTCTGTTTGTCGGTTTTGTCCCCTCTCAGTAGACGACGTTCCGACGATGAGTTCGATGACACCGATGAAGAGCTATTAATATCTTCAGAAGTGGCAGTCAAGCAGAACCCCCTTGTTCATTCCGATACAATCCCACTCTCTCGTTCCTGCTCTCCTTTACTGCATTAGGACAACAACGATTGAACTGCTTTTGTTGCGGTAGCTGAACCCCTTTCCTCTGCATGACCTGTCATTGCCACTGTAAATAGTTGAAACCCACTAGCATGAGTAGGAGTTGTTTGAGCCATATTGTGCCTACTCATTCATGCTTTCTGGTTATGCCTGCTATTGCTTAGAGTTGTGTCAGGTCTGATTCATCGGGGATGAATTGGAATGTGGTGAACATGCCCTACTGTTGAGAGCTAAGTGTGTGAACACGATTTGGTAAACGTAGCGGTGAGAGGCCATGTAGGAGTACATGGTGGGTTGTCTCACTGGAACCGTCCTTAAGAACTGAGTTCTGTGTAAGTTGTCCAATGACAAAGCTACTACCACACATTGGGTTCCGGTAACTCGACCCCTCTCGTCTTATTAATCAACATGATCTCTGTCCAGGAGTTGCAACTAGTTTCTGGTGTTTGTAGGTAGTGTTAGTAGTCTACCAAGTGGCACATGGTACATGTGGGCTTGGGGCAGACTAGGCACCGTGGCACAGTGTACCAGGCGTAGATCCATCCGTCGAGGTGGTCTTGGGAACCCTGCGCACATCGTTTGGGGCCGTGAGCGACACCCCGGCCGGATCTCCCCACGGATGGAACCCGAATAGGCGATAAACCTGGACGAGAGACTTGTGTGGTTAGTCAGGTCCTGGCCGACACCCTCGCCAGGCTTCCGCTTGAAGGTTTCCGAGATACATGACGTGTACATGGCGGTAAGTGGTGAGAGTGTGTGTGAAGAAGTACACCCCTGCAGGGTTAACATGATCTATTTGAATAGCCGGGTCCGCGGTTATGGACTTCTTGGATGCTTACTTGGTACATAGACAAGTGAAAGTGGATACTCTAAAATGCTCAAGACAAGTGTGAGTACTATGGATGGCCTTCTCGTAGGGAGACGAGAGCGGATCCATAGTGGTGTATTGTTTGGTGAATATGTGGACTCGTGTGCGCCACCTCAAAGAGTTACTTGCAGTCGTAGTTTAGGATAGCCACCGAGTCAAAGTTGGCTTGCTGCAGTGAAACTCCACCACCCCTTTGTTGATACTGATGCATATGTAGTTAGTTCTGATGTAAGTGTTGTTGAGTACCTTTGTACTCACGTTTGCTTAATTTATGTTTTGTAGAGAGACTTCAGTCTCGCTAGTGGTTCCGCGTGGACTTCGACGTTTAGCTTGTTACCTCAGCTACGGTCTTGTGCCCTTGGGAGGGTCTGGTAGATAGTCAGGCTTTTTAGCCTTTTTCATTTGTAGTTGTCTGTACTCAGACATGTTATGCTTCTGTTGCCTGTATGCTCTGTATGTTGGGTCATGTGACCTCTGATTGTAATAAATGCTATGATGGCTCTTCTGGGCCTTTATCTATATGAGTTGTTGAGTTATGTTGTGATGCCATGTTGTACAACACATACTTGCATGTTATGCGTACGTGTAATGTGTATTGCTATGTGTGGGATCCGACACCTACTTGTTTACCTTTGGTAGCCTATCTTATAGGGTAATGCCTCCTAGTGCTTCCACTAAGCCTTGGTAGCTTGCTACTACTCCGGAACACTTAGGCTGGCCGGCATGTGTCCTTCTTCGTTCCTGTGACTGTCCCTTAGGGGAAATGTCACGCGTTGTTCCTTTAAGTCCTTGTAGCTCGCTACGACTTGGGTTCATACGTTGATGACCGACACGTTCGTTGCTGGGTCATGTATGCCTGTCTCTGTAATTTAGTGCCACTTTTGGTTTATAACTGGTCATGTCGGCCCGGTTTCTCTGTCATATGGATGCTAGCGACACTATCATATACGTGTGCCAAAATGCGCAAACGGTCTCGGGCCAGGTAAGGTGGCACCCGTGGGGATACCGTGCGTGAGGCCGCAAAGTGATATGATGTGTTACAGGCTAGACCTGCGTGACTTAGGATCGGGGTCCCGACAGCTTTGGTATCAGAGCCTGACTGCCTGTAGGATTAGCAAGCCAAACTGGTCGAAGTCATGTCTAGAAATTCTTTAGTTATATAAGGGGATTGATTGTGGAAGGGAACGTAAGGCTCTTTTTACTCCTTGCCCTATGCCCTTCTGATCTGAGTCACCTGTTTCTTTCTACGGGGATTAAGAACTAGGCTTTCTCTTCTGCCTATCAGGATCACGTTAATTGTGGATTCAACTCTCAGTTCAGTTTATTCTACTTCTGTGTGTTCAACTGTTGATCTCAGAACCTTGACATTATGATGTTGAGTGGTTATGCTATCCTTGTGCATGAGTCTCAACAGTATTTTCGAGCATTTACAGCCGTTATGCTGTTCGAGTCATCCCAGGTCTCTAAACAATCTGATGCATTTGCAAATCATTCCTCCCTGTTCTGAATGTCCTTTCAGGACAGATTAACCACACTAGTCGGTGTGTTAAGGTACTCCGTAGCCTCGACATATGTGTTGGAACTATTATTATGACCCTAGGTGTCTTAGAAGATCACCCAGTAATCTAGCAATGCTTTATATTCCCAGTGTGATAATTTTGGCCGTCAATCTCGAAAGCATCCCGTGATTCCATTTAGTTAGTAGGCCTTCTATCTTTGGGTTCTTGAACCCAAGATTCATTCTACCTACTTCATGTTGGTAGTATTTGCTTGTCCCTTTAGGATATTAGTAACCTTGTGATAGTCCTCGAGGTCCGTGGTATGTCATTCTTCCAATACCATGAACCGTTATGGAAGAAGTTCTTTTGAACCAAAAGACCACAACCAGAGTGCTCTTGATGAGTTCTCCATTCCACATTGTGATTCTGCCAATTCTACCTTTCTGCATGGGTTATCCGAAAGAAATATGTTGAACTCGTTCGACATGCTAGTCTATGCATCCACAACTCGGAAAGTTATATGTTCCTTTGAGTTGTCCCTTTTTAGTTGTATTCTGACTTTCGTCTATGAGTTGATAGTTAGGAGTAGTTGTGCATTTGTGTTCATCGATGCCTTTTACTCTTGTGGTCCGTCAAGCCATTCTATTCTGGAATGACTAGGAGAAACAAACTCCAGTACCTCATCCATTCCTAGGATTGGGTCAAAGAAGTTGTACTCCGCAGATGAAGAATGTTAATCCATCTTCTAATCTGTTCTACCTTGGAGTATTACCATCTTTATATCAAGAATGTCATTGGAATTGCACAACCTCCTATAAACTCTTGATACAGTAATACTTCTCACCATCATCGTTCATTCCTCGGTCTCCGTGTTGTTATGACCGGAATACCGACAAATGAATTGTGATGTGTGAAATCAATACTCCTAACAACCATGTTGCATGGTGGTTAATGGATGATAATCTCATTATTAGCGTGCTGATTACTAAATCATCATTCTAAGATTGATCGTGCTACCTAGTCCATCTTACTTGGTGCACTCTTCAATCAATGAGTTAAGATTGTGTCAATCTCTCGCTATTTGATCATATCGTCTTGCCCCGAAAAGCAAGATTGATCTCGAGCTTCCTAACATATCGGTGGATCGTGATTTTCCGAATATCTTCTCGGAAGTATTACCAGGTTGTTCCCTGACCGCTATGTTGAGCTCGTGATCAAGTTGGTTTCTTATAAACCACCACTTCTCCAAGAATCTGTGTTGGATACCCAGAACTAGTTGGTTAAGCTAAACAACAACTTGGAGAGTTGGAAGATAAAAGCTTAACCCACATAGCTCACTCCAAAGGGATATCTTGTGTGTGTATTGAAGATAGATGATATCTTCTTCAATTGATCCCCGTGATCATTTTTGGATCTATTGTCTTGTCTAAACTTTGATTTGAGTATGGGTTATCGTCAAGTCAAATCAGAACCAACGATATTCGTAATGTTGTCTTACTCATGGTTGTTCCCTTGAGCATACACCATTATATCTTTTGGGTCTGACCAATGCTATCACTTTGTTCACATTGTCATGGAATTCCATCTATATGGAAACCTGGATGAGTTTTTGTTGAGCCCATCGACAACATCCTTATCTTCTCCATGATTTCGTTGAACCTCCAGCTAGTGTTGGAAACTTTTATAAGAGTTATCTTCATGTCCTGTTCATGAAGTATATGTTTGGTGCAAGAAGTGACTTTCTCCCAGTTCACGTGCATTAGGTGCAAGTTGCCGCCATGAATTCGAGAAAGTTAGTTTTGCTTCCTGCGGAATCATTCCAAGTCAGTCATGCACGTGCGAAGTATGCTATGGCTTGAGAGATTAGCTACCTCCATCCTATTGGTATTTCCTAGCACACCAAGCCACCGACTGATTTGTTCAAGGAGAATAAGTGCCTTCTTAAGAATCATGACTTATGCTAGGACTTCGATATCCTCGATGATGGTTCCCCACCTGAACTCGGTAGCGTTTTATTATAATACTACTACGTGGTCATGCTTGTCTGCGACAGCATGTTCACATGTGTGTAGTAGAACCAGCTCATGTTTTGGAGCTTACTATCGTAGTTCATTTGCCGAGAATCTCGCGACATAGTCTCGTCGATGTGGGTTGCAAACTTTCTTTTTTCTCTCTAGACTCGATGAGTCTGGGATATCCTAACACCAACCAAAACTGAATCTCAGGCAGATATGATGGTTGGAGAATTTTCCAAGAACTATAATATTGGTCTCTCGATAACCGGTAAGGTGGATGTCGTGGCCAACACACCCAGCCGGAAGACCTATTGTTTTAGTATCTTGATTGAAGAAGTTGGCCACCTCCCCGTAAGGATTTCGTAGGATTTACTTCCTAGTTGTTCCTTATGGATTCTTGTGCTTCCGAAGTCCGACCTTTACTTGATGTTCAAGATACCGAACATATCTATGAATGGCTTACGCTAACACATCAAGGAGAACATTAGAAGCGGAGTGCTAAATGTCTCTCGGTCGATCATCCAGATTTTGCCCCTTGACTCCGCTAAGGTGAAATCTGAGAAAGTGTTATCTTCCTTGCATCTGCATCGTCCACCACCATTCATCATGGTAGTATGTTGTGTTGCCAGGATCCTTGACACGGATATTGGTAAAACCTTGATGGATATGGGAATTCTCAAGTTCTTGAGAGCGCGCATAAGCACTAGGTGTTATCACCGGCACTAACTGGGATTGCTCCTAGTCCCTTCGGTTATGCCATAACCCCTCAAGAGTAGATTTACTCTCTACTGTTGGGATTCACCCCAATTACCAGAATCATTCCCAATATTTGCATTTTGTTCCCAGCTTGCACCGCCAATGTGCCATTTCACCATGGGTCCCATCCATTCCCGATGATAACCAAAATCATCCCTTGTGTTGTCTTCAACAAGGTAGTCCACATCATCCATTCTGGCCAAGAATGTCATTCTTTCAAACTCTGACAAATGATCGTTTGTGATTGCCTTAGGTTGGTATAGGGAATTTCAATGATCTCTATATCAAAAGTGATTCTTTTTGCCACTTAAGGGAATAACTCTGCGAGTCATCTTCTTCAAAGGTGCCCCGTCTAGTGACATCGATCACCATCTTCTTAGGTGTGGAATTTTGCCTGTCAAGTGAATCTTCATCGTTTGTTTCACTCCATCCCTTTGGATGTGTGTCCCGTGTCTCAGCTCAAGAGATGTTTCAACGTCTCAGTGCATGAGTTGATTTTGAGTTGCTCGATCTTCGAAAAGATCAAATCCTGTAGAATTCACGTTCTTTTGTTGTCGTGTTGGATGAAGCTTTGAAATCAAAGATGCCAAGATCTACATGATGCAATGAATCAACAATTTCGAGGAGGGAAACTGGATTGAGAAGATTGTGTTAGTTAGTGTCCCCTCTGATTTCTTACCCTATGCTTGAATCTCGGGACGAGATTCTTGTTTAGTGGGGGTGAGTTGTCACAGCCCTAGCTTCCCCTGTTGTCTTGGCTTGCTCTCCATGTCATCATGTTTATTTTCAAAGGAAACTTGAAATGGGGATGATTAAACCCTATCACCAAATCAAGGCAATTAGGTTTAACCTAAAATCTTTTCCAATGACCAAAATGCCTTCATCAATGTCTGATAATTTTGGCAAGGCTTTGAGACCAAACCAAAAATACTGAACATTTTTGTGGAATATTTTGGGCACTGATTTAAATCATACCATATTTGCATTTGGGCATTTAATTTTTATATATTAATTTTAAATGTCCAAATATTCATGAACTGAAATGTTGGCTGTTGGAAATAATCCAAACAGTGGCCACAGTTAGTCTCATGATTTTTGAAAAATGCTCTGGCATTTTTATTAAAGCAAAAATAATTGCAGAAAATAGAAAACAGAAACTAAATTAGAAATCAGTGAGAGATTGTAGTACCTGGGCTGCTTACCTGCACCAGAGCCGGCCCAGCTCCTGTACGGCCACAGGCCCAGCCCACCACCGCCGTCGTCCTCCTGGCGCCAGTCGGCCAGGCGTGTGGCCGGCGCGCGCGCACGGCCGTGCCTCCATGCCACCTGCCTGCCTGGCCCTCCCCTCGCTAGCGCGACGCCGCGAATCGTCTCGCCGCTGACGTTTGGATCGAGCCGGCCTCTCCAGTCCTTCCCCTCGCCTCTCCCCCAGTCCCTTCCACACATGGCCGAGCTCCACCGTCGCCACCGTTGCCATAGCCGTAGCCACCGTGACCCGCTCGCCTCTCCGACATGCCAACGAGCTCTGCTGCGTCCTTCTCGTCCTCTCCACCAAGCTACGGGACGCCGGGAGGCCCTGCTTCGTCGTCATCGCGCTCGTCTTCAACCTCCGGCCGCCGTCGACCTCGCCGTCGATTCGCAACGTCCGTCGCCTCCCCGAGCTCAGCAAGGCCACCGCCACAACCGTCGTGAGCTCCTATCTCTTTTCCCCCTAGTCACTCCATCCGAGTAGCCCTCTAACCATCATCGCCAACGAGCCCGAGAGCTCGGATCTGCCGGCGATGCCGCCGCCGTGGCCACATCCACGCACGCCCAAAACTGAGCGCGTCACCGCACTCAGTGTTCCTCCAGGAGCCCGTAACCACCTCTATTTTTCCCTCCCGAGCCCCCTAGTGCCGCACCCGCACCTGCCCGAACTCCGGCCACCGCAAAAGTTGTCGCCGCCGTAGTTTTGCTCCACTCCGGCGAGAGTTGATGCCACCACTAGATGTGCAAGAACTCCAGCAGGCCATAGCAACAAACCGCTCCTAAAACCGAGCCCCCTAGCGTTTTTCCGACGCGCGCCACCGTCGGTTTGGTCGCCGCCGGCCAAACTCCGGCGACTGCTGACGTGGCGCATCATTAGTGCTAAACCCTGCCGCTAAACACCCCTAACAGCCACTGACAGTGGGCCCTAGCCCTGGTCAAACCCCAGTCACCGCTGGTTTTGACCGGATTTAGTCCATGTGTCACTGACGTGTGGACCCCACACGTCAGGTTTGACTCTGGCCGGTCAATTGACCTGCTGACCTCAGCCTGACGCAGTGCTGATGCAGTAAGTATTTTCTGGAATTTTAAATAAATCAGAAATGATTTATTTATTTCAGAAAATAGCCAAAACTTCTAAAAATCATAGAAAATAATCTATAACTCAGATGAAAATAATTTATATATGAAAATTGATTAGAAAAATCCAAGGAATCTGTTTATGGCATTTTCATGCATGTCAGAACAACTTATGGCTGCTGTTTAGGGCAATTTGAATAAATGGCATTTGAATAATCACATATGGAGTTTGAATTTGAACCTTTGGTTCAAACCAACTTCATTTAATTGTGTTGCTAGTTGCATTAGCTCAATAAACATCATATTGCCATGTCACATTCATGCATCATATTGTTGCACTGCATTGATTGTGTTCTTTCTTTGTTTGTCGTTTTTGTCCTCTCTCAGTAGACGATGTTCCGACGATGAGTTCGATGACACCGATGAAGAGCTATTAATATCTTCAGAAGTGCCAGGCAAGCAGAACCCCCTTGTTCATTCCGATACAATCCCACTCTCTCGTTCCTGCTCTCCTTTACTGCATTAGGACAACAACGATTGAACTGCTTTTGCTGCGGTAGCTGAACCCCTTTCCTCTGCATGACCTGTCATTGCCACAGTAAATAGTTGAAACCCACTAGCATGAGTAGGAGTTGTTTGAGCCATGTTGTGCCTACTCATTCATGCTTTCTGGTTATGCCTGCTATTGCTTAGAGTTGTGTCAGGTCTGATTCATCGGGGATGAATTGGAATGTGGTGAACATGCCCTACTGTTGAGAGCTAAGTGTGTGAACACGATTTGGTAAAGGTAGCGGTGAGAGGCCATGTAGGAGTACATGGTGGGTTGTCTCACTGGAACCGTCCTTAAGAACTGAGTTCTGTGTAAGTTGTCCAATGACAAAGCTACTACCACACATTGGGTTGCGGTAACTCGACCCCTCTCGACTTATTAATCAACATGATCTCTGTCCAGGAGTTGCAACTAGTTTCTGGTGTTTGTAGGTAGTGTTAGTAGTCTACCAAGTGGCACACGGTACATGTGGGCTTGGGGCAGACTAGGCACCGTGGCACGGTGTACCAGGCGTAGATCCATCCGTCGAGGTGGGCTTGGGAACCCTGCGCACATCGTTTGGGGCCGTGAGCGACACCCCGGCCGGATCTCCCCACGGATGGAACCCAAATAGGCGATAAACCTGGACGAGAGACTTGTGTGGTTAGTCAGGTCGTGGCCGACACCCTCGCCAGGCTTCTGCTTGAAGGTTGCCGAGATACACGACGTGTACATGGTGGTAAGTGGTGAGAGCGTGTGTGAAGAAGTACACCCCTGCAGGGTTAACATGATCTATTCGAATAGCCGGGTCCGCGGATATGGACTTCTTGGATGCTTACTTGGTACATAGACAAGTGAAAGTGGATACTCTAAAATGCTCAAGACAAGTGTGAGTACTATGGATGGCCTTCTCGTAGGGAGACGAGAGCGGATCCATAGTGGTGTATTGTTTGGTGAATATGTGGACTCGTGTGCGCCACCTCAAAGAGTTACTTGCAGTCGTAGTTTAGGATAGCCACCGAGTCAAAGCTGGCTTGCTGCAGTCAAACTCCACCACCCCTTTGTTGATACTGATGCATATGTAGTTAGTTCTGATGTAAGTGTTGCTGAGTACCTTTGTACTCACGTTTGCTTAATTTATGTTTTGCAGAGAGACTTCAGTCTCGCTAGTGGTTCCGCGTGGACTTCAACGTTTAGCTTGTTACCTCAGCTACGGTCTTGTGCCCTTGGGAGGGTCTGGTAGATAGTCAGGCTTCTTAGCCTTTTTAATTTGTAGTTGTCTGTACTCAGACATGTTATGCTTCCGTTGCCTGTATGCTCTGTATGTTGGGTCATGTGACCTCTGATTTTAATAAATGCTATGATGGCTCTTCTGGGCCTTTATCTATATGAGTTGTTGAGTTATGTTGTGATGCCATGTTGTACAACACATACTTGCAATGTGTATTGCTATGTGTGGGATCCGACACCTAGTTGTTTACCTTTGGTAGCCTATATTACAGGGAAATGTCTCCTAGTGCTTTCACTGAGCCTTGGTAGCTTGCTACTGCTCCGGAACACTTAGGCTGGCCGGCATGTGTCCTTCTTCGTTCCTGTGTCTGTCCCTTAGGGGAATGTCACGCGTTGTTCCTTTAAGTCCTTGTAGCTCGCTACGACTTGGGTTCATATGTTGATGACCGACACGTTCGTTGCTGGGTCATGTATGCCTGTCTCTGTAATTTAGTGCCACTTTTGGTTTATAAATGGTCATGTCGGCCCGGGTTCTCTGTCATATGGATGCTAGCGACACTATCATATACGTGTGCCAAAATGCGCAAACGGTCCCGGGCCAGGTAAGGTGGCACCCGTGGGGATACCGTGCGTGAGGCCGCAAAGTGATATGATGTGTTACAGGCTCGACCTGCGTGACTTAGGATCGGGGTCCCGACAAGTCGCCGATGGGTTTGACCACCTTTGACCACGACTGGACCCCCTGTGTCAATGATATGTGGGGCCGGCGTATGACTTAATTAGTTTAGGTTTTTAGTTAAGTTTTAATTGATGTCATTAACTTAATTAGACACTGACATGTAGGCCCCGTGCAAGTTTAGTTTAGTTTAATTTTATGTTTAGTTTAGTTCTTAATCTAGTGGGACCCACATGTCAGCATTGACTTTGCTGACGTGGCTGTTGAGTGGGCCCACCTGTCTGTGACTCAGGCAAGCACTGTCACACTGACCTGTGGGACCCACAGGTCAGGTTTCACTGGACCAGCCCATGTTGACTTGATGACATAAGCATGACACCATGCTGACGCAGTAATGTTTTCTGGAATTTAAAATAAATCTTAAATGATTTATTTATTTCAGAAAATAGCCTAAACTTCTAAAAATCCCAAAAAATATTCTATAACTCCAATGAAAATAAGTTACATACGAAAAATGATCAGAAAAATTCAAGGAATCTGTTTATGGCATTTTCATGCATGTCTGAACAAGTTAAACCTGCTGATCAGGTCAAATCAATTAAATGACAATTAAGTAATCACATATGGAGTTTGAATTTGAATCTTTGATTCAAACCAACTTCATTTAATATGGTTGCTAGTTGCATTAGCTCAACCAACAGCATATTGCCATGTCATGATCATGCATCATATTGTCGCATTGCATTGATTGTGTTCTTTCTCTGTTGCCGGTGTTTGTTCCGTCTCAGTAGACGTTGTTCCGGCGATGTGATCGATGACACTGATGAAGAAACAGTGCTATCTTCAAAAGTGCCAGGCAAGCAAACCCCTTTGAGCATTCCGATACAATCCCACTCTCCCGCTCTTGCTCTCTTTACTGCATTAGGACAACAACACTTCAACTGTTACCTGCTGCGGTAGTTGAACCCCTTTCCTCTGCATGACCTGTCATTGCCACAGTAAATAGTTGAATCCCACTAGCATGAGTAGGAGTTGTTGGAGCCATGTTGTGCCTACTCATTCATGCTTTCTGGTTATGCCTGCTATTGCTTAGAGTTGTGTCAGGTCTGATTCATCGGGGATGAATTGGAATGTGGTGAACATGTCCTACTGTTGAGAGCTAAGTGTATGAACACGATTTGGTAAAGGTAGCGATGAGAGGCCATGTAGGAGTACATGGTGGGTTGTCTCATTGCAGCCGTCCTCAGGAACCGAGTTTTGTGTTGGTGATCCATGAAACAGCTATTACCACACATTGGGATCCTTAATTGACTCTCTTGGCTTCTTAATCACCCTTGTCCTTTGTCCAGGAGTTGCAAGTAGTTTCTAGTGTTTGTAGTATGCTGGAGGCCGTGCGAAGCGCTGACCGGAGGGGTGGGCTGTGATGCGATAGGCATGTGGCTGTGTATGCCGGGCGCCCGTTTGGTGTCGCGGAACCATGTACACATTGTTCGGGGCCGTATGTGGAAACCTCGGCCGGACTCCCTGCAGATGGAACCTGAATAGGCGATAAACCTGGACTAGAGACTTGAGTGTTTAGGTAGGCTATGGCCGACACCCTCGCTAGGCTTCTGCTTGAAGGTTGTCGAGTACATGTCGTGTAAACGGCGGCAAGTGGTGAGAGCATGTGTGAAGAAGTACACCCCTGCAGGGTAATATATGATCTATTCGAATAACCGTGTCCGCGGTAATGGACTTCTGGGTTACCTGCACAGTTCATAGACAAGTGGAAGTGGATACTCTAAAACACGCAAGATAAGTGTGAGTGCTATGGATGGCCTTCTCGTAGGGAGACGGGAGCAGATCCATAGTGGTGTATTGATTGGTGAATATGTGGACTGGTGTGCGCCACCTCAAAAGAGTTACTTGCAGTCGTAGTTCAGGATAGCCACCGAGTCAAAGCTGGCTTGCTACAGTCAAACTCCACCACCCCTTTGTTGATAGTGATGCATATGTAGCTAGTTTTTATGTAAGTCTTGCTGAGTACCTTTGTACTCACGTTTGCTTAATTTATGTTTTTGCAGAGAGACTCCAGTCTCACTAGTGGTTCCGCGTGGACTTCGACGTTTAGCTTGTTACCTCAGCTACGATCTTGTAGCGCCCCGGACACACCCGCCGGTGGTCGTTACTCCTGGCGGGATCTAGACTGGCCTCACATATCAATACTAGTCTTTTCTGCGCACTTTGTCCTCACTCGTGCGCACCCGGGAGCAACTTCCCGGTCGGTCACCCATCCTGAAACTACTCCAAGCTGAGCACGCTTAACTTTGGAGTTCTATCTGAATGGGCTCCCGGAAAAGAAGGAATTCCTTATTGATATGAGTAGTCTATCATCCCTAATAAGCCAGGCCATCACATACACCCTCACTCAGAGGAACCGACGTCCTCGTCGGGCCACAGGAACATTCCCTCTTGGCACAACCGTATGTGCTTCCAGGACAGCACATGTGCCATGCCGTGTGCCACGACGGGTCACAAACGTCATGCACAACATGACTGCAAACTGTCCGCAAACATCCGTGTAACCGCGAGGGTCGGCTCTGATACCAACTTGTAATGCCCCGGACACACCCGCCGGTGGTCGTTACTCCTGGCGGGATCTAGACTGGCCTCACATATCAATACTAGTCTTTTCTGCGCACTTTGTCCTCACTCGTGCGCACCCGGGAGCAACTTCCCGGTCGGTCACCCATCCTGAAACTACTCCAAGCTGAGCACGCTTAACTTTGGAGTTCTATCTGAATGGGCTCCCGGAAAAGAAGTAATTCCTTATTGATATGATTAGTCTATCATCCCTAATAAGCCAGGCCATCACAGATCTTGTACCCTTGGGAGGGTCTTGTAGATAGTCAGGCTTCTTAGCCTTTTTCATTTGTAGTTGTCTGTACTCAGACATGTTATGCTTCCGTTGCATGTATGCTCTGTTTGCTGGGTCATGTGACCTCTGTTTGTAATAAATGCTATGACGACTCTTCTGGGCCTTTATCTATATGAGTTGTTGAGATATGTTGTGATGCCATGTTGTACAACACATACTGCATGTTATGCGTGCGTGTAATGTGTATTGCTATGTGTGGGATCCGACACCTAGTTGTTTACCCTTGGTAGCCTATCTTACAGTGAAATGTCTCCTATTGCTTCCACTGAGCCTTGGTAGCTAGCTACTGCTCCGGAACACTTAGGCTGGCCGGCATGTGTCCTTCTTCGTTCCTGTGTCTGTCCCTTAGGGGAAATGTCACGCGTTGTTCCTTTAAGTCCTTGTAGCTTGCTACGAATTGGGTTCATACGTTGATGACCGACACGTTCGTTGCTGGGTCATGTATGCCTGTCTCTGTAATTTAGCGCCACTTTTGGTTTATAACTAGTCATGTCGGCCTGGGTTCTCTGTCATATGGATGCTAGCGACACTATCATATATGTGTGCCAAAATGCGCAAACGGTCTCGGGCAGGTAAGGTGGCACCCGTGGGGATACCGTGCGTGAGTCCACAAAGTGATATGATGTGTTATAGGCTAGACCTGTGTGACTTAGGATCGGGGTCCTGACATCAATGGCCGGTAATCTACACAAAGGCGTTCCGTGCCATCCTTCTTCTTGACAAATAGAACACCACAGCCCCAAGGAGAAGTGCTAGGCCTGATTAGACCCATACGCTCTTGCTCATCGAGTTATTTCTTCAGCTCCTTCAACTCATAAGGGGAGAGCTTGTACGGACGCCGACTTGCTGGCTCGATACCGGGCTCGAGTTCAATGACGAATTCAACTTGACGATGCGGAGGCATGCCTGGAAGCTCTCAGGGAAAACATCTTCATACTCATTGACCATCGGAATCTGAGAGATGGCAGTAATCTCGCCCTTGTCATTGAGAGAGAATAGCCTGATTGTGTAATCTCGAGAGGCGAAGATAATCACATCTTCGTCAAGATGAGTAAGCTTGACTTCCTTATTTGCACAATCAATGTTTGCATCATGCTTGGAAAGCCAATCCATCCCAAGAATAAGATCAATGTCGGAGTTACCGAGAATAACCGGAGAAACCAGAAAGCGGTAATCACCCATATAAATAGATATATCCGGAGCAAATATACTAGAATGCATTCGTCTCCCCGGAGAAATAACTGATAACTCCCTTTGCAAACTTTTGATGTCAACATTGTGCTTGGATGCAAAAGGTTGAGACATGAAAGAACATGATGCACCCGAATCAAACAATACTTTTGCAGGAATAGAGTTAACTGGAAGATTACCAAGTATCACATCTGAAGAATTCTCTACTTGAGCTGCATTCATCAGATTCACTCTTGCTTGCTTGGGATTGTGCTTGACAATAGCAGTACTGGCAGGTGGAGGAGGCAGAAGGCGCCTTGGGTTGGGACACTTGTTAGCATAGTGACCCTTCTGAGTGCACTTGTTGCAAACCACTTCTGAGAGAGGACGGTGATAAGGACCACTTGACTTCGAAGCTTGAAAGTGATTCTTGGACTGATTGCTTGGGTTGGGTGGGTCGGAGAAACCACGGCCACCAGAGTGCTTGTTGTTGTTGTTGTTATTGTTGGGAGGGCGGAGCACTGGAGGAGGTGGAAGCCAAAACTTCTGCTGCTTTGTGACCACTTGGGAAGAAGAGGAGGAGTTGACAGCATCTCTAATCCTCTTTTTGGAAGCTTCAACCTTGAGCTGGGCTGCCTCTTGCTTAAGGGCCATGTTATAGAATTGATCAAATTCATCCGGCTCAAACAAGGTGAGAGCTAGTTGGAGTTCATCCTTCAGACCACCAGGGAACTGATAAATCTTGCTCTTGGAATCTGGGATGTCTTGCTTGGCATATCGGGCAAGGATCTGGAACTTGACATTGTATTGATAGACGGACATGGTGCTTTGCTTCAGGTTGCGGAATTTCTCACGCATGCCTTCGGTGACATTAGTTGGAATGTGGTGAGAGTGGAAATCCTTGCAGAAGTCAGTCCATGAGATTTCACGTCCACCTCTGGAATCTTTGTATTGTTGCCACCAATCAGCAGCTTGGTCCTTGAGTTGGAAGGCGGCAAACTTGACATAATCCTCAGGTCTCACGTTACTGCATTCAAAGTGCTTCTTGATGTCTGTTATCCAGTCTTCAGCATCTAGCGGATCCACACAGTAACTGAAAGACTTCGGTTGGTTTGCCAGGAACTGGTTGAGTGTAGCAAAGTGAGGTTGATTGAACAGATTGCCTTGGCCATGGTTCCCATGACCACCTTGATTTGCTTGATTTGCTTGAATGTTCTGCATCATTCGCATAAGCATCTAGGTGTTCTGGTTTGTCACTTGCATAATTGCTCTCCAGGCCTCAGACGGAGGAGGAGGGGAAGGAGGACGATCAGGAACTTCTTCACCCTCTGGGTTAGCATTGTGAACCTTCTTAGGAGCCATCCTGAATGAGATGACAACTATTAGCCATTGATTGAAAGATATAAGCTGAATCAACGGCTAGAACTGCAACATAAGTCTTTATAAGAACATCTGAACAAAGTGAACTAATGTAATCCACAGTTCAATGGTACAACAATCTTCTCGAGAAGCCACTTGGTAGAACAAAAGGTAAATAAAAACAACAAGGAGTAGATAGAACAAATACAGATAGAAGCTTCGTCCCACATGTTCGTGTTGAAAGCTCATGGAACGTGTTACAAAAGGGTTTTGTAATCCCCGGATCAGCATAGCCAAGGACCCTTTAAGATGCAACTCCCGATCGGAACAAACGCCCATAAAACCACTTCACTCAATGAAGAACCCCGAACTCCATATCATGCATTGGTTGGAAGAATGCCTACGAGCTACTAGATGAACCCACCTATTAATTTCCGAAAGTTTCCAGTTATGCAATCAGGTGTTGGGGATACAGGGGAAGCACCGCGCACTCAACTCTAATCCTACATCCAGCTGTATCCATCCTTCAACACATAACCAGTTATTTCTGGAAACTGTTTACCTCAGACCTTCAAAACGCATCTGCTATACAAGCTATGGCAATAGTCCCGAACTACCTCCCCAGTACTGGGTGATGTCGGGGTTATCTTGCCACCAACCGCATAGAAGAGGCCGTCTTAAGTATTCCAGAAGAATCCAAACAATACTCGCGTGATCCTAAATTTTTTTTGTTATTTTTTGAGAGTAGAAGAGATAAAGTAATCCTCAGGAGTCCTCACCAGAGTGATAAAGGGATGAGGAGTAAAAGAAATCCTACTCTTCGATATATATATAGGACTCAAAACATTTTCAAGTGTGTGCCTAGACTCAACCGTCAATGGTTTGATCAATCAGTGGGGGCTCCTAGGTCGGAGAAGGCTCTGATTACCAACTTGTAATGCCCAGTATGAGATTATACCTCCTACGTGTCGAGGCACGACTTAAAGGCATAAGCTCATACTAGCTAGAATGATCTCAAGTATGGTATCTTTGCACGACTCATGTAAAAGAGGGATGAAATTGCAAAAGAGTAGTTGGCTTACACTCGCCAAATCACACAATGCATTACATAAACATTCATCATCCAAAACATCAGAGTCCGACTACGGATGAAGATCCAAATGAAAGATACCATAAATAAATAACAACACAAGGTCCCGATCATCCTAGTAAGAGCCCTACTGATCCTCTGGATAACACACGTAGTATCACCCATGTTCTTCGTCAAACTCCCAGTACAACTCTGAACCACCAATTGTGTAGTTCTCCACGGTACCTGCATCTGGTGTTGTGTAGAATCTGTGAGCCACAGAGGACTCAGCAGTCCTGTTCTCGGGTAGCAAAACTATCTAAGCCTTGGGTGTGGAACAAGGCTGAAGAACAAGGTTGCAGCTGCACTAGCACTAGCTTACGTGTTGTGTTTAGAGCGAGAAGAGAAGTGCCAACGATCGACAAAGTGTTCACGAAGTGATCCTATCTAAGCACGTCAAACATAACCCCACCGTGTTCACTTCCCGACCCCCCTTCAGAAAGCGACCATCACGGTTAGTCACGCTGGTAGTGTATTATGATCATAGTGTCAAGTTTTCTACAACCGGATATTAACAAATTCCCATCTACCACATAACCGCGGGCACGGCTTTCAAAAGATCAATACCCTGCAGGGGTGTCCCAACTTAGCCCATCACAAGCTCACGATCTGTGGAGTCGCAACTCCAAGGTGGGAAGACCCGAGTATTCTCAGAATCTCGTGCTCGAGATATTCCGACTAAGGTAAAGCTAATCCAGCAAGTCCTCTGAGCGTGCCGACACCTTGATAGTAGCCGTGCATATCTCGTCTCGGGCCACGACCGGATGGGTGATGCTACATGTTTTTACCAGCCCTCGGGTTCCCCCAAGGTGGCCATGCAGGACCCCCAGTTTGGACCAACACTCATGTGGAGCACTGGCCCGGGTTGTTGATTAAGAAAATGGTTTATAACTCCCTATGCAAGTTTTAGTTATTAGGCAAATGTAAAACCAAAGTTGGGCCTTGCTGGAAAAGCTTTAGCGCTAAGCGGGTTATCGAGGGGGGCCCATAAACCCCAACCGTGTTAGGGACGCAAAATCAAGGAACATAACACCGGTTTAAACGGTTCCTAGGAAGGCATGAGTGGAACAAAACACCAGGCAAAGGCTTAGCCTTCCACCCATTGCCAAATATATAGGTGATATAGTTTAACAGATTATATAGTGTGATATCCCAACAATAACTTCATCATGAAGCATGAATCTTCAAATCTTCTCCTGCAACTAACAATGCTATAAGAGGGGCTGAGCAATGCTTACGTAGCCAATCAAAGGTTTGCTAGGTTGGGTGGTTAGAGAGGTTCATGGCAATAATAGGAGGCTCACAAACAGACATAGGCATCGAGGCAACATGCTAAAGAGCGAGACATCTAGCAATAAGCAAAGATAGTAAAAATATCTGGGTCAGGTCATCTTTCCTGTTGAATCCTCGGAGGGAACGTAACCTTGCTCCTCACACTCAACCTCGGTAGAAACCTCGTACTCAGTATCTTCACTAGGCTCTAACCAAACACAACAATGCAACAACGTAACAAAATCAATCAACATGCAGTGCTCAATCACATGATGCATGAACATGAAGCAAGTGAACAAGGAAAACATGATGCCTGGCCTAGGGGTCACAATAGTGCAATATCATCACAACCAACAAGATTAACCACACATTTGCAACAAGTAAGGAACATTTAACATGTTTATGTAGTTTATCAAACAAACGACCAACAAGGTTTTAAAGAGGTTGGTTAACATGGCAAGGTGCAACTTAACATAACAGCAACATGCTAGCACATTTAAATGGGCTGGACACAAATACCACAGTATCCAGAAAATCCCATATTCATTTATTTGCATTTGGGACAGAATTGCAAAACTTCTGTGAAAGAGTTTTCAAACATGCTAAACAACAGCGCCAAAATATTCTACACATTTTTCTACCCCAAATGCATATAAAGTTTGTTAAATTTGGAGTTGTAGATATTAAATTATAATTTTTGCAAGTTTAAACATATTTAAAACAAGTTTAAATTCAAACAACATTTTAAATGTTTTTTGACATGGCAGCAAGTGACATATTCATAATCTACACAAAATTCTAAGCACTTTCCATATAGGACTCAAATTCATCTGAAATATAAATATGCAGATATTAAATAAAACAGAAAAACAGAAAAGAAAAGAAAAACAGAAAAAGAAAATAAACTAAATAAGCGCCAGGGTCTAAAGTGACCGAGGCTCAGCTAGCCATAGACACTAACAAGGGGGCCACGCGAAGCTGAGCTGCCGAGCGGGTGCGCACGGGGGCTGGAACTAGAGATGAGAGGCTGGCAGGTGGGGCCCTGCTGTCAGCCTCACACAAAAAATAAAAAGGGGCGAATAACCACAGCGCCCGCGGGGGATCGAACCCACGCTCTACTGACGAAACTGATGGAGACAAACCACTACGCCACCGCATCGATCTCGACAGATAGCAGGTAGGATAACTGAAGTATATACAGCAGAAGCAGAACAGGGGAGGCATTGGCCCTCGTCGGAGTTGCTCGTCGGAGCCGCTCCGGCGACCATTAGGCACGCGGAGGGGTGCGAGAGACTCCTTATAGAGTCCCGCATCCAACCATCCTACTAGAAGCAACTAAGGGGCACTGCATCGCCGGCGGTGAGCAACTACAACACGGTGGCGATGGGAAGACGGCGAGGCAAAGCAAGGTCCAGCGGCACGGTGATAGCACAGAGAGGTCCTACGCGACTAGGCGAAGCGAACGGGCACCACAGCAAGGGCTAGAGAGGTCGGAACACTCGCCGGCGACGAGGTCCGACGGCGATGCGATCGGGCACACGAGGAACTAGGGCCTAGAGCATGCGTAGAAAGGGGAAAAGGGCTTGGGGAGAGAGAGGAGCTCACCACGAGCACGGCGGGGTGCTAGGCTGGCCCTGGCGTGGATGGAGTCAACAACGGCACGCCTCGAACACCTACGACCACCGTAGAGGAAGAAGAGGAAGAAGAGCTCGACGGAGAGGCGCTCGGGTCTGCGTGGTTGACGTAGAGGAAGAAGACGACATCGAGGAAGCAGGTGGACAACTTTGGCGAGGCCGAAGATGATGCGGAGCTCGCCGGCAACGAGAGGCTGCTCTCAGATGCGCTCGGGCGTCGATGGGGGCGGCGGATCTGGAGGATCCCAACTCTCCAGACGGCGAGAGGAGAAGGGGAAGACCTAGAGAGGAGTGGAGGACAGGATTTGGGTTTAAAAGAGGGGCTCGGCGCACGGCCTCGACGTCCGCGAGATGACGGCCCGACGGTGAGCGAGGCGCGGCTCTGCTTTCCTGACAAAGGAAGACGGAGGCGCTGCACTGGGCCACAGACAGGTGGGACCCTGCGCTCGGAGTGGCTATGACGCGACAGCTGCGCCTGTGGCTGGGCTTGCATGGAGTTGGGCTGTGCTGCGCTGCGGGTGGAGAAGGAGATGGGCCTCGGTGAGAGAGAGAGGGAGAAGGAGGCCGAGGTTGTGCTGCAGGCTGCTGCTCTGCTTCTTTTTCTTTTATTTCTTCAGGCAGAAAAAGAAAAGAATGCACAGAAATAAAGAAGAAGAATTAGAGGAAAAGAAAAATACCCCTAAGCTTAGTGAATTATGCTGTATTTAAATAAATTGACTTGGACATTTTTAGAGGCAGAAAAATAAAAGGAGTTTGAATATGGACCAAACTCTTGATATTTTAAAACCCAACCAAATCATTTTCAACTGAGGTGATATTTGGTGGAGAGGTTGCTCACATGGTGCAAGATTTGAAGGAGAAGAAAGAAGCACTATGCACTTGGCTAGGTGGCTTGCATGATAGATCAAAGAAAAGGCTAGAAAGAAAGAAGGAGAAGAAGAATAAGAAGAAGAAGAAGAAGAAGAAGAAGAAGAAGAGAGAAGAGGGGTAGGATTTTAGCTAGGCTTAGCTTAACCCACACACAACAACATCACAAAGTATCACACATGCACAAAAATAAAGTAAACTATGATGCCATGATGATATGATGATGATCAATGCAAGGATGCAAAATAATAAAAGGTATGACAATGCAATTAAAATAAATGAGAAGGACCCCCAAAGATAATGACAAGGATCAAAGAGGAAGCTTTATTGCCATTATTGGAAAGTGTTACATTTGGGGCATTACAAATCAATTAAAGGATAGCCTGCTGTGATCAAGCTTCTTCTGCCATAATCACCATCCGTTAAGTCTCGAGATGCTCCTGTTTTAAGGTCGTACTCCTTTATGCTGGTCACTACAAGCGATAGTGAAATATTTGGTACATATTTGATACTCAAGACAATGGGGCAGCCAAGATGATTCAGTAATCCCTGTTAGACGTCAAGAGAATGGTTATAATTCCCACCTTTGTTTTTAACCCAGAGGATATGCATCTATTTGAGCAACCCGATGCAAGGAGTAAAAGATTTGGTGTCCATCGATAAAATTTGTTCACCGATCCATGGAATTTTGTCAGCGATGTATATAAGATTGACACGTCAATTGGAAATCACTCACGGAGATGTGGGATGATGACATATGCCAGGCATGACAATCTATCAGATAAACCAGTAGATATAAAAGAATTGGATTCAGAGTAACATATGGGGTAAGACTTGTGAGAATGTTGGATAGAGTGGAGCAAACCATCCCCGAGCGAGGCAGCCAAGTCATATGAAATACAGTGGGAACGTCATATATGCAGAAAAAGGATACCCAAGTTCAAAATGGTTTCCATGAAACAGAATATTCATACTTGTTCCCTGAGCAACCAAATCTCGAGGACGAGATTTCCTTAAGGGGAAGTTTGGGGACCCCGACTCATAAGTCATGATCACCGAATGCACGTGAATAGTGATCCTAGAGATCAATTCTAACTGAACACATAGAAGCTGAATAATAAGAGTCTTACATCCATACACACCATCTTACACAAGTAGGACCATTATGGTCAAGTCTTCAGTATATCAACGCAGCGGAAATCTTCAATGAAAACTTGGACCCATGCCGTCTGCCTTAACCATACATGCATTCTAACTGGGAAGCATCCTAGCTCGCATGTTCGTCACCAAGGTACTCTTCATTATATCTTGCTCTTTCATACCTAGCCAATAAAATAACCAATGGCAAGCCAATGAGTACTTTGAATGTACTCGCAAACAACCCAAGAGTGATAACAGAATAATTATGCAAGGCTCTACTTCTAAATTGGCATTTTTGCAGGAAGCTATTTTTTCTCATGCAAGTATGATCACATTATCAAGGACATGAATGCGTATGCAACAAGTATCAGAAGGTTACATACATCAACATCAAGAAAGAGTTATGAACAACTCATGCTCAAGATCATCATGGCTTCCTCATGAATCGTATCAACAATATTACCAAACCATGTTGTTTGCCTCAGACACACACCAGGTTTTGTAAACAATGGACGTAGCACAAGAGGGGTCATCCAACTATCCTTGACCGTGGACACGGATATTCAAATAGTTTCACACTCTGGAGAGGTTGCACACTTTACCCATAAGATCCGGGAAGCTTTCGTGTCATCCACGACCCGCGGTACCTCAAGTACCCGGGGTAAGAACCTGATCACTACCTTTCCCTAGACGTGACTAACATAGAGTCCATGCGATTGGCAACATCCCCCGTCCCATAGTCATGTTTTAGTTCAAGGAGCCATGCTTCCATATCTATCACATAACGCGAGCACGGGGGTACCAACGGTGTGTCCGGTGCCTTGTGAAAACAGTCATGGCCACCAATCCAAGCACGACCCTGTCCATAGAGTGACCACGCCACTCCCGTCACTAGTAATGCGGGCATCCATGCTAGCACGAACTAGGTAATCAATAATGCCCTTTCCCATATAAGGGTAGAGTGGTTGTGCATGTAAGGTTGGATTAACGGTCGCAACTTAAACCAATCCATTTTCAAAAACAACACACACACTTGCCTTAGTACACTGCTTCATCACAAGTGGTTACCTAACTCAACATCTCCCTCAGGCATTAGTGGCACCCGTCGTTTTTTGTGTGAAAAAGGTCGTTGAGAATATTTTTGTCTCCATCACCATGCATACACCCGTCCCTTTTAGCGTAGCAACTACTTTAGCATCTTATCTACTTCCACCCGCATAAACCTCATAGAAAGGTAGGGTCATGCACAATGCAAGTATCAACAACGAAGTAACAAAGGCAACCCATCAAAGTGGTTACCACCTCATCATGATTCCGATGCAACAACAATAAAGTGCTATATGACATGCATAATAAGGGTTTCATAAACATGGTCAAAGGGTTGCTTGCCTGGTTCCTCAGAGTCTTCAATTCTTCTGGTCCTTCTCCAAGTACTCCATCTACTTCATCAACTAACGTCAGAAATAATCACAATAAGCAACACAACAAGGCAAAAATAAAAGTGCTCTAAAATGTGAGTTGGACTTTTTGAGGATACCTTTGGTCATATGAAAAACGACCAAAGTGGTTTCATTAGGATTGGATCAGTGGATATTTTGGAACATTTTAATATGACGGGACCAAGGGATTTATGGATTTGCAAGAAATGTACAGAAATAATATTTTAAAAAATAAGCAAAGGCACCCATTTAACAAGGAATGATTTTAGAAGCATCTAGGAGTTGGTTTCACTGGATTTAAAGTTCAATTGATTTCCCGATGAATTTGTAAAGTTGGCAATATATGGGGAAATGGACCAATATTTTATGTGGCAAAGGAAGTATTGGGAAAAATGTTCAAAAAATAAGTTATGAACATATAAGCATCTAGGAATTTGAGTCATCGCATTTGAATCAATAATGGGCTCTCTGTGATTTTCTAAATTTTATGACATATATGAAAAAATGGGATTTCATAAATATTTGTGATGGAAATGTTTCTGAAAATATGTGCAAATAATGGGCTCTCTAGAAATTTGACTCATCAATTTTGGAGTTCTTTTGATTTGAATATGGATTTTCCAATATCTCTGGAAAAAGAAAACAAAAAAAGGAAAAGGAGTTATAACTATACTGTGTATTGGGCGCAGTATAGCGCCGCAGCGCACTGGGCCAGCCCAGCTGCACGGCTACACGAGCGCTGAGGCGACGTCGAAGGCGCAAACCGTGGAATGCGTTTCCCTCGCAGGGAGGCGGTGACGGCAGAAGTCGTCTCCCCTTAAACGCTGGGCCTGGCTCTGGGGTCGCTTATAGGTGGGGCCCCCCTGCCAGCTGGCGGGGCGGTCGTCCTCTACCTCCTGCTCGTGGCAGAGCATGGGAGGTAGAGCGCACCACTGGTGCTCATCCGACGATAGCCAGCGCCTCCGGGCGTCTCCCGCGGCGCTCCGCCTATGGGAGAGTTCAGTGCGGAGCGACGCATCCTCTAGGGTTGGTCAAGGCCACCGGAGGGGACCGAGGTGAGTGATGTTTTGACGGTGGCGGGGGAGGCCGTCCGCCGTCGGCCGTCTATGGCTCCTGGTGTCCGAGAGTCCTGGCAATGGTTTGAGGAGGTTGGGAGGATTGCCGGACTAGGGGGAGCCCGTTGGTGGTGGAATGAGAGAGAGGTGAGCTCGGAGTTGCTCGAATTTGAGCGAGCTGAAGAAGTGGTCGCGCCGTGGTAGGAGGAGAAGGGAGGCAAGGGAGGAGGAGTGGGATGGTCCAGGAGAAGTAGGGGAGGGAGAGATAGTGAAGGGTGTCCAGAGAGGAGCTTGGAGAGGCTCTATATGGCAAAGCCATGGTGCACCATGGGTGGCATCTACGACCACGTCCAAGGCAATGCCGGAGGCTGCATTGGCACCCGAGGCCATGTCCACGACATTCCTGGATGTGGTCTAGGCCAAGGCGAAGAGAACGGGTGAGCGGGGAAGCGTTAGAGGTGTCGCGCCTGTGAGGCTGCCTATTGGAGCTTTCCGTCGACCGATGCACACGCGAGAGGAGGCAGCATGAGGAAGAGAGAGGAGGGACCGACCGTGTAAGGTGTTGTGGACACCGAGGGACCTCGGTAGGCGCGCGGAGGCGGCACGAGGTGGTCGGAAGCTTCGTAATGGGGGCGGCTATAGTGCTGGGGCGCACTGTAGCGCGCTGATACGTCTCCGTCGTATCTATAATTTTTTATTGTTTCATGCCAATATTATTAAACTTTTACATACTTTTGGCAACGATTTATATGATTTATTTGGACTAACTAACTAATCCAGTGCCTAGTGCCAGTTCCTGTTTGTTGCATGTTTTTGTTTCGCAGAAAATCCATATCAAACGAAGTCCAAACGCGATAAAATTTACAGAGAATTATTTTGGAATATATGTGATTTTTAGAAGGTGGAATCAATGCAAAGGGGGGCCCGTAGTGCCCACAACCCACCAGAGCGTGCCTGGGCTGGTGTCTTGTACCCTCCTCAGACGTCGGTTGGGGCCCTTCTTCTGACACAAGAAAGATAAGTTATGGATAAATATCATGTTAAAATCTCAGCGCCATCGGAGTTACGGATCTCTGGGAATTTAAGAAACGGTGAAGCGCCAGATCTGGGGAATGCTAAACAGAAGAGGACTGTGACGCCCTCGATTTGACCGTACACTAATCATGCACACGAACGTGTACGACCACGATCAGGGACTCACTTGCAGATATAACAACACAACACTAGACACAAATAAATAATACAAGCTTTATATTACAAGCCAGGGGGCTCGAGTACATAAGCTCGAATTCACAAGAGTTAGCGAAAGAAACAATATCTGAGTACATACATAAGTTAAAGAAGTTTGCTTTAAAAAGGCTAGCATAAAAGCAACACGATCGAAAAGGGCAAGGCCTCCCGCCAGAGACCTCCTAACTGCTCCTGGTCATCAGCTGTCTCCATGAAGTAGTAGGCTTTGTCGGGGTAGTAGCCGTCGTCAAGAGTGGCATCTGGCTCCTGGACTCCACCATCTAGTTGAAACAACCAGAAAGAAGAAGGAAGAGGGAAAAGGGTAGCAAAACAACCGTGAGTACTCATCCAAAGTACTCGCAAGCAAGGATCTACACTACATATGCATCGGTATCAATGAAAGGGGGGTAGCATTTGTGGACTAAGATGCAGAATGCCAGAATAAGAGGGGGAGAAGCTAGTCCTATCGAAGACTAGCATCTTCTGGAAACCACCGTGCAGCAACAGGGGGAGTAAAGTAGTATAACATAAGTCATATTGATGTTGTTGTTTCAACGCTTCGGGATCCTTTCTCGACTCTCGAAGCAACATATCCAAATCATGCCTCAGCATCCAGTTCTAGTTGTAGCGATCGGGATACAACTCCAAGTGTCCGTTACCATAGGACAGGCTATCGATAGATGTTTTCTTCCCTGGAAGGGTGCACAAACTTACCCACCACGCTCGCTTAACTCCGGCCGGACAAACCATCAGGTCATGCCCGGCCTCGGCCAAACAATACGCCGCAACCCGACCTAGGCTTAATAGAGAGGTCATGCACGCCGGACTAAACCTATGCCCCCAGGGGTCATGGGCCATCTCCCCGGGAACTCCTACAAGTTGCATACGCGGCTGGTGAGCAGACCTGGGCTACCTCCTTAAAAAGGCAAGTGCTTACGCGGTCCAACCCGGCGCGCGCCGCTCAGTCGCATGACATCAGTTAAGCTTCGGCTGATGCATACGACGCAGAAGGCCCATACTACGCCCACGTGATGGGTAGCTCTATCAGGACAGAGGCCCCTCGGATCAAATATCCAAACTGTTTAGTGTCTTGGGAACGCGTGGTAACGAGCAGAGACTCACGATCATGTGACCCCATCGCCCCGTCTCGAGGACTTGCGGCAAGGGCTAAGAATGCCCGGCCACACCTCGTATTTATTTTGCGGGCACCTTACAGGTCAACCTGACTCCACATCACTCGCAATTAAGCTTGCGCGGGTACCCCTCAGGGTCGACCCATCTTTAGTAACATGGTTCAGTGTAAAGTCATAGTAACCATAGTAACCGTGTGTCTAACACCAAAGGGAACCCTGAGGAATCACCCTCGGAGGAATTCCACATCATGTTATCATCAAGGTGAACGAAGGAGTAATCACCCTCGAGGTTCACACTTGAGGAGTTGCACGGCAGTGTCCTTATCGGGAGTGGAGAAGGAGGAATCACCCTCGATGACCACAATCGATGAACTAACCTACAAGGTTCACATTAGAAGTGCTAATGAGGCGTCACCCTCGACACTCGATAGTAACCCAGTAGTGTAGAGAAACTAAGGGGAAGTGATGTGCGGTGCCGGGGCCTGGTCTTTGATCCCGTTGATCGGGTCTTCTAATAATCCAGCGGGGGCAACAGTGACAATGTGGGGGTCACTAGTGGGTCTCAACCAACCAATACTAAGTAGTTACGATAAGCAGGTAAGGTATGAAAGCAGGTAATAACAACAGGCTATGCATCAGAATAGGATGATACAAAAAGCAGTAGCAGTTCTAATGCAAGCATAAGAGAGAAGAGAGTGGGTGATATCGAAATGATCAAGGGGGTTGGCTTGCCTGGTTGCTCAGACGAGAAGGAGGGTCGTCGTCAATGCAGTCGATCACCGAGGTACATCAGTCTCGCGGTCTACCGGAGAGGAGAGGGGGAAGAAACAATAAATACAAAGCATACGGATGTAACAAAGAAGCACGACAAGTCAACACACAGTGCTAGGGTGCTCTAACGCGGTGCTACACGATACTGGCGAGGGGGGATAACATCCGGGAAAGCATTCCCGGTGTTAGGCATTTTTGGACAGGCAAACCGGAGGGGGAATGTTGCATGTTCTCTATGATAGGGATGGGTGGCGGACAAATGGACCGCTTATCGGAGTTCGTCTCGAAATTCTGAGCAACTTTCATATATAAAACTTTTTCATCCGAGTTACAGATTATTTTATATGATTTTTCAAAGTTTTAACAAAATATTCTCCAGTTTATTTTAATTCGAATGTAAATAGTAAATTGCTATGTGCACACAACACGTGTACACAGAAGTGTACACAGGCTGACATGTGGGACCAGGGGGTCCCAGTTGACCAGTCAACGTTGACTGGTCAACACGGGTGGGGCCCCTCTGTCATACACATATTTGCTAATTAGTGGTTTAATTAAGCTAACCACAATTTTTTTTAATAAAACCTATTTTAATTAAGCTAATTAATTAATTGATTAGTTAATTAAATAACTAAATAATTATTTTTTATATAATATTTTTATCTGTTTCAAAAAACCAGGGGCGTGGGCCCCTTTGGTCAGCGGCCCAAAGGGCTTAGCGGGTGACGGGCCCCGGGCACCATGGGGCGGAGCCCCGTGGGCGCGGGCACTGTCCGCCCGAGCGATGGGGGAAGCTAGCACGGGCGCCGGCGGCCTGGAGCTGCGCGGGCGCCGGCCGGGACAGAGTGGCGGGCCGGAGGGGAGGTGGTCGGCGATAGCAGGTGGATGCGGGGCCAGCAATGGGAGGGGGCTGGACGGGCGTGACCATGGGGGCGCTGTCGGTGGCCATGGCTGGCCGGAGCAGGTGCGGCGGGAGGCCACACGGTCGAGCAGCGCGGGAGGCGGTGGCAGGCGAACGGTGAGGCTGTGGCAGACAAAGCAAGGGGGGTTTCACTATCAGTGACCATTCCAGCGGCGGCACGGCTCGTGAGGTGGTCGGGATTCGTCCTACGAGGGGTTAAAACGAGCACTGTGAAGCGCGTTCGAACGAGGGGATCCGCACGCATCCAACGCCGGCAGTCCCGCGTGATGGGATGGACTAGAGACACGACAGCGCTGACCGGAGCGGCGCCGAAGTTTGGACGTAGACGGATTCGAGCGTCCAGGGCATGATAAGGGTGGTGGAGGGGTGCGTTGTGCAGCTAGGAGCTCTAGGTGCTCGGTGGTGGTGTTAGCGCGGCGCGAGGAGCATTAGGGCAACATCAATGAGCTCAACGAAGGATCTCGGTTCGGCCATGGCGGGTCTAGCCACTCCGAGCACGTACGGGAGCAAAAGAGAGGGGGAGGAGTGTAGCTCACAGTGAGCCTACAGATGTGCTCAGTGGGCGTGGGGGAAGCGCGGGGTAGCTGGAATTGTCGACGATGGCGGCGGAGCCCGAGGAAGAAGAAGAAGGCGGGGCGACGATTTAATGGCTCCCGTCCCCAACGGTTTCTGTAGAGGACGTAGTCGACGACGGCGGTGCTCGGGAACGCGTTGACGAGGTGCGGCGTGGCCGGTGGCGACGAGCTCGTGCAACTGAGCTCAGGATCGAGCGAGAGGGGAGGGGAGAGCTGGATCTAGATCTGGGGGGAGGGTTACTGGGAGGTTGCGATCAACGGGTTGGGGCATGGCGCCCTTATCCCCGCCGGGGCCTGTAGAGGCGGGGGACGGTGAGCTGGTCCGTCGGCGACAGCGGGCGCGGTCGGACGAACAGTCGGGGCGTGGGAAGAAGACGACAACGATGGGGAGGTGGCAGTTGGGTTAATCATGCAAATTAAGCCAGGTTAATTATTAGTTAATTAATTACCTAATTAATTAATATATTTTTATATATTTTTAAACCTTTTTCTTTTAAAAAAAGGGGACAGGGCCCCACGACCTAGTGGCACAAGGCCATTCCGGGTACGTGGGCTAAGGGGCTGCAGGCACGGGCGAGTGGTGCCCGTCGGGGCAGATCTAGGCCACGACGCGGCCGTGGCGAGCGGCGGCCCCAGGCGGTGGCGTGCCTGGTACCGGCGGAGGACGGCGCCGGAGGAGGGGGCAGCTCCGGCGTGCAGAGCAGCCGCGGGGGGCAGTCGACTAGGGGAGGCGCGGGGCGGGGCAGCAGCAGCTGCTGCAGACGGCGACGGCAGGAGGCACACGGCCAGGAGGAAGCGGGGGCGTCTTAGGCGGGCGGCGCCGGCGAGTGCGGGCACAACTGCGAGCGAAGGCCGGCGGCAATCACAACAGGTGGTGGCACAGGGGAAGCGACAACCGGGGCGAGGAGCATAGGATGCGGGTCGATCGGGGACATGGCGCGAGCGTGGGGAAGACGGTGGACGGAGCGGCGCGCTGTAGGATCGAGAGTATGTCTAGAA
>LR738710.1:124019887-124133424 GCA_902687465.1 Secale cereale | reverse complement strand
TAGTTGACCAAATAAAAATCTAGCATTTTCCCAATTTTAATTCTTGGTAGATTTTAGCAACTTAGTACAAGTCAAGCAATCAACCTACACATGCAATTCTAAGAGTATAGCAGCGGAAAGTAAACAATTGCATATGAAGGTAAAGGGAGGAGGTTGGAGGAAGCAAACGCAAGTGAAGACAACGATGTTTTTGCTCTTGGTTCCGATAGGTGGTGCTATTTACATCCAAGTTGATGGAGACTTCAATCCAGAAAGGGTAACGGCTGCGCGAGTCCATGGAGGGCACCACCCACGAAGGGTCCACGAAGAAGCAACCTTGTATATCCCACCATGGCCATCGTCCACGAAGGACTTTGTCAGGACCGGGTTTTCGGGGTATTAAATCCCCAAAAGTGGCCCTTGTGCTCACCAGCCCCAGGATTACTGTTAGCTGATGAGGCACCACTTGATACATAAATTCCAAGCAAAAATACAAAATATGTAGTACAAGACCATTTTGGCCTGTGAGTACAACACAAGGTTTCTAGTGGCTGATGGCGGAAGCAGTTTGTGGTTCAGTGGTGTCTGTGGGACTCCATCTCCCACGGGAACAACTGACCAGGATAACTCCTATCTTCGCGAGGCTGCTATCACCATTGCGTAGGTTCCGGGGTGGTCGTCGCAATGCTCCTCTCCATGCAAGGAATCTGGCCAAGACAATAGCCAGGAACAAGCCAGTGAGTACTTTGAATGTACTCGCAAACATTATGAACACAGGTACAATATATAACAAAAGATAATCATGCCTAGAAATATTCGATAATCACTATGTTGGTCACGAAATAATAATCCACGATGCAAGTAGGTTACTCATAATAAACATGAATATGCAATCAGGGAGAAAAATAAAGAATGCCACAGTCGGGCGTCTGAGCGATGCCACATAAAGGGCTTATAAATAGAAGAAATAACAAGCATGCCACAGTCGGGCGTCTCAGCGACACCACAAAAAGGGCTTATAAATCCAAGGAAAACCAAGCATGCCACAGTCGGGCGTCTCAGCGACACCACATAAAGGGCATATAAATCCAAGGAAAACCAAGCATGCCACAGTCGGGTGTCTCAGCGACACCACATAAAGGGCTCATAAGATAATCACAGCGAATATCCAGGAGGTAGGACCATCCCAGGGATACTCGATAATTGAAAAATATAAATGGTTAGTCCATAATAATAAAAACAATAATCATTGTAAGTCACAAGTCATGATCCATGTTTTGGTTTAGTAATCTTTCCTCCGAAGACCGACACTAAGACCGACACTTGACCCATCCCAGACTATAGTCATTACCTATGGACACGGCTATTCGAATAGATTTAATCTCTCCAGAGGGTGTACTCTTTGCCCACGAATAACGGGTTCCTTTAGTCCATCGGGACAAATTCCGTCTACGGTCTTTTAATTGGAAACACACCTGACCTGCACACACCAGCCCAACTTACCGGTGTTTGGAACCACCCACGACACCAGTTTAAGCAAAACTCTGAGTGGGGAGGCTACAACCTAGATTAGCATGGGATCAAATTTTTATCGCGCGCTACTAAGGGGTGCCCCCCTCTCGGTCCCAACCGGAAACTCCCATGCCCCCGGACCAAGTGGCATGCCTACCGGATGCAGCCGGTATCTTCCACCATGGCCTCTCTGTACGGTGTGTACTAGAAAGGGGGTTGACAACTTATTGAACCGCACCCTACTTATGGCAGGGACAAGTGGTAGTACGGAAAATGTATGGGGGTTACTGGAACAAGACTCGATCTATAGTCGACTCAGGAGATTAAAGCATCACCTGCATGATTAGCCTAACAAATATGATCCACACCAACAGACAGAAACACCATTTCCATACCTTATTATGCCTTACTGACTATACTCGTCTCAACGAAATATTAGTAACGAGTTCGTGTCTACCCAAGACAGAAACTCTCTCGGATTCCTTCCGGTAGGCATGAAAGGTAGACGAGGGTGATTACTATCACAGTATATTAATTTCCAACAGCAAGGAAACTTCATAGTGCACCCATGAGCATGACCACATCATCACATAAAATTACCGGAACTCTGTGTCAAGGTGGTGTTGTAATCATATCAAACAACACACAACAATTATTGTGCCAGGGTTCAGAATGCTTGCCTTCAAGTTGTGGAGAGGCAGGGTGCATTCCAAAACTTTTGAAAGTTTTCTTCCTTCTTCAAAATCCTATTTAAGAAAATTTGAAATCAACACATAGTTTCAAAACAGTACAAAAAGTTGTTTGGAAAATTTTCAAATAAATATGAAAATAAACTAGACCAAATTTGAGGAACAACAGAAAAAGAATCAAATCATTTGGACTTAAATTTAAAAAGTTGTAGCCAGTCAAAGTTTAGTCAATATTCTGTTTTAAATAAAACCAGAAAAAGAAAATGTTTCGGGGGAGAATACGCTTTCGAGGCGGGGAAAACGTACTTCAGGGGTTTACGCTTCCACTTAAACCAGCGCGGGCCGGCTCGGGTCACCGACAGTGGGTCCCTTGGGCCCACTGGCAAGGTTTGACCAATCGCCCGCCTCCTTCCTCCTCTGTCCGAGATGGGCGGGGATTCCGGCGATCGCCGTCAACGAGCCACGGCTCCTCGTGGGGTTCTGAGGGCCGGGATGGATCCGCCAGTCTGGGGCGGTCCTCCCAGTGGTTGCTAGGTCGGCGGGGGTGGAGGGAATCGCCGGTGGCGATATCCACGGTGGAGGTGGCTTCGGTTGGATTTGGGGGTCTTGGCTATGGTGGCTCCTGGTCGTAGTTGAGGGTTTGGTTAGCCCCGCACGATCAAGGGGAGTTGGGTGGTGGTGTTGGATGGACGGGGGAGGGCCTGCTTGCGGCGAACGGAGCTGGGGTGTGGTGGCGGCCGAACTGGTCGGAGACGAGGAAGACAGCTCTTCCCCAATCGATTGCTGGCCACGGGAGTTCTAGGGAGGTGGCTTCAGGTCGCCTGCGTGCTTGGATGAGCTCGGGGGCTCCTATTTATAGCGTTCTAGGTCGGTTCCACGCCGGCCAGGGATAAGCTCGTCGGCGAACTGCCGTTCTATTGCAGCAGGGCGACGTGGAGGTGACGGACGCTAGTGGACGGGCTCGAGGATAAGCTCGAGCTGCTCCAGGGGGCAGCTGGTGCGCTGGAGTGGCTCGGGCGGCACTGTCCATGGCAGGGGCGTACTGTGGTCGCCGGTGTGCCGCCAAGGCCGACCTGACGGTGGCGCTGTAGGGCGCCAGGGTGGCCCTGTGCTGAGGGAGGGGCCGGGGCGTGTTGGCTGCGAGTGGTAAGGGACCAGAACGAGCGCGGAGAGACGGTAGTGGGACGCGGCGATGCGAGCGCACGCACGTGCAAAACGCGCGCTCTGCTCGCGCTCCGGGCACGCACGGCAATGATACGTCCAAAACGTATCTATAATTTCTGCTTGCTCCATGCCTCTTTTGTGTGATATTGCTATGTTATTTATACACTTCCATACACTTTTGATCATATTTGGACTAACCTATTAACTCAGTACACCCCAGTGCCAGTTTCTGTTTTCTGCTATTTTTGTATTTCAGGTTTTCCCATTACGTAAATTGCCAGAAAAATTCCGGGAAAATATATAAAAAATCAGCGTTCCGGAAGCTTCCATGCGGCCAAAGTAGGGCCGGAGGGGACCCACAGGGGCTCCAGGCGGCCTGCCCACGCGGCCCCCCTCCTGGCCGCGCCGGGGGGGGGGGCGCCTGGGCACCCCTGACCCCCTCGGATGCCCCCCTTTGGCATATATTTACACCGTGTCGCGGAAACCCTGATTCCAGACCCTTTTTCTCCAGACGCGATTCCGATCACCGCCGCCATCGCCATCAAGCTTCGGGAGACCAGAATTCGTGTGCCGGCACCCTGCCGGGACGGGGAAGTGCCCCCGGATTCATCTCCATCGACGTTGCTTCCTCCCTCCATGATGCGGGAGTAGTTCCTCCTCGGGGCTGAGGTTCTTACCAGTAGCCATGTGGTCAATTCTCTCTCCCATGATGTGATCTTCGTTGTGATCATAGGCTATGTTAATCTAGGGTGATCCCATGATATTTCCCCTTCCTCTATGTATTGGATTGATGTACTCACTTGTCTTTATCTAGTATAATCCCCGAGACCAAGGTGACAGCGGTCTATTGGACATGGATTAGAACAATATTTTCATGAGTGATTTCCTCTCTTGTGTGTTGATTGAAGATTGAGAGTCTCTTGGTGCTTGTCTTTGACTATCCTTTAGATATGTTGTGGTGATTCTGGGACTCTCTTTGGATGGCCGCGGTGACATTGGGAAATCCTTAGATTGAGAACTACGAACCTTGAGGTGTGCTTTTGTAGCCCTACATAATTCTCGTCCTCTCTTGACCACGAAGGAATGACCTCCGAGTGCGTCCCCTTTGCATGTTTTATGGGAAATATCATGTGATTCGATTATGTTAATGTTGTTGGGAGTTGCCACTAGTGAAAGTATGAACCCTAGGCCTTGTTTCCACCATTGCAATACCATTTGTGCTCACGTTTACCACTTGTTTGCTTGCTGCACTTTTTATTACAGATTTATATTACTTTGCTTTGCCACTCCTATCATCCATATTTTACCATCTCTTCGCCGAACTAGTGCACCTATACAACTCCTAGTTGTATTAGGTGTGTTGGGGACACAAGAGACTTCTTGTATTTTAGTTGCAGGGTTGCTTGAGAGAGACCATCTTCAACCTCTACTTCCCTGAGTTCGATAAACCTTAGGTCATCCACTTGAGGGAAATTGCTGCTGTCCTACAAACCTCTGCTCTTGGAGGCCCAACATAGTCTACAAGAGTAGAAGCGTGTGTAGACATCAAGCTATTTCTGGCGCCGTTGCCGGGGAGGTGAGCGCTTGAAGGTATATCTTTAGATCTTGCAATTAAATCTTTTTGTTTCTTGTTTTTATTTCACTAGTTATGCTTATGGACAACCTTGCTATTGGATCGTTGCTTGCGGTAAGACGCCCCACACCTGTGGTGGTTGCTCCTCCCCCTACTGAAATTGTGCCCTATAAAATACCAACTGGTATTATCGATTATGTTTTGGCTGATCGTTATGCAGGAGACAGACATCCCGGTGAACACTTGCTATATCTGTCACAACTATGTTCATTATTTAAGCTTGCAGGTGTATCAAGGGAGTTTGTCATGAGGAAATTATTTGCCTTGTCACTGAAAGGAAAAGCATTGGAATGGTATAGGCTACTAAATGACTCTCACCTGCTGGAGTGGGAAGAGATCCAGTCTCTCTTTTACTCCAAGTTTTATCCTCTTCATGAAGTCCATGAGAATAGGAATTATGTTTATAATTTTTATCCTCATGACGGAGAAAGCATAGCTCAGGCTTGGGGGAGACTGAAAGCGTTAATGCTAAAATGTCCTAACCATGGGCTCTCCAAAGATATGATTATTACTAATTTCTATGCGAGGCTTTATCGACAGGATAAAGATTTGCTCGACGCTTCCTCTATGGGTTCTTTCACAAACAAAAAGATTGATGCTAAATGGGAACTCCTTGAAAGAATTCAACGCAACACTGAAGATTGGGAGATCGACAAAGGTAAAGAGTTAGGTATAATTTATGAGTATGATTGCATTAAGTCCTTTGTTGAAACTACAAGTTTTAATAAGTTTAGTGCTAAGTTTGGGCTTGATTCTCAACTCCTTGTTGATTTCCTCAAATCTTTTGCTTCACATCTTAATATGCCTAAGGAGGATTGGATCAAGTATCATAAACCTTTTAAAGAGACTTGCAAAGAAAATGAAATTGTTCATGATGATTGCAACATGCATGATCCAATTCCTAAAAATGAAGTTTTATATAAGCATGTTAATTTTTGTGGAGTGGATAGACCTTGTGAAAGGCCTATGATTGAAGAAGAGAAGTATTGTAAGCAACATAAGCATGAAAGAACAATCACTTGGGTCAGAGATTTAAATGAAATTGCTAGAGAATTGTGTGACCTTTATCCTTTTACTTGTGATCTTTGCCGTATAGAGGGTCACTTTAATTTTCAATGCATGAACTTTCAAAACATAACTGTTAACCGGTTGTGTGATAACATGATCACCTCTGATCTTTATGATGAGCTTATTTTATTTTTGATGTGTGAAGAGTTATCAGAAAAGACTTCTTGGCTAGATGTTAATGCCATAGGAATAAAAAACACTTTGCAAAATTGCCATCTCTATTGTGTTGTTAATTTCCATGAAAATGATTACATAAGTAAGATTAGAAAGGAGGGAACTTTACCAAAGTATAAAAATGTCTCTTATATTTCTGCTAATAAAAAGGAGAGTTTCTCCCAAGTTTCCCCTATTGTTTCTAATGATAAACTAGGATATGTGGAGAAGCTTCATCTCCAACCACCCCCTCCTAAGGTGAAGAAGAAGAAAAAGAAGAGGAGGAGGAAGAGGAGCAAGAAGGAAGAAGAATGGGTATCAACCTGGCCGGAGCATATTCCTCCCATCAACTTTTATCCTAACGGTTGTAAGTTTAAAGAAGAAGGTGAAGTTTATTTCCTTAATTATCATCTTGATGATACGTCCGTAGGTACTATTGAAGATGATTTTGATTATGATATGCATGTTACTTATTGTGATTGGGAAAATGATGATAATGCTACTTATGATCTTGAAAATCTTTTTGGTACCAACTCTGAAACTGATGATATGGGAAGCTCTAAGCTTGGGGATGATAGGATTGCAAATCCTTTACCCACTAGTGATGTGATATTTGATAATTCTTTTGCTAGTAAGAATAAAGACAACATGTTTACAAATATAGTTGCTAGCAATGATAATGCTCTTCTCTACCATGATGATGTTATAACTCCAATCTATAGTGATTATAAAGGTACCTATGACATAAGGAGAAATTATCCTTATGAAACTTTTCATAATCATGGAGGGAATTACTCCCTTGTTGAACACCATCTTCCTAATACACAATTAATCTATAGTGTTCAAGTTGTTTATGATAGTCCTACTCCCACTATTACCAATGAGAAAGATTATGCTTATGTGGAGAGTAAGAGTACCTTTTTGCATGTGGATCATGGTAACAATGCTTTATGTGATGCTTATATTGTTGAGTTTATTCGTGATCCCACTGAAAATTATTATGAGAAGGGAACATATGCTTATAGATATTTCAATAATATTAAGTTCCCTCTCTTTATGTTGAAGGTTTTGAAGTTATGCTTGTTTTGTCTTCCTATGCTTATTGCTTTGTGCTTCAATGAATTATTCTATTGCAATATTCCTATGCATAGGAAGCATGTTAGGCTTAAATGTGTTTGGTATTTGCTTCTTGATGCTCTCTTTTGTTCTTCAACTCTTATTCCTACGAGAGCATCATTAAAGTCTTATGCCTAGCTTAAAGGCATAAAAGAAAGCGCTTTTGGGAGGCAGCCCACAATGAATAAAAAATTTATTTTGCTTTTGTTGTGTCTTGATGTTGTTACTACAGTAGCATCATCATTGTATCTTTACTTTTCAACTTTGTGCCAAGTGTAGCCTCTGATTGCAAGAAAGTTCAAAAGTTGTGACGTGCTGTCCAGGAAACAGATTCTGTCCTTGGATAGAAAAATTCGTATAAAATCACCAGATCATCTTTTTGGTCTGAATTTTTTCTACAGCGTGCTCTATACAATTTTCTTTCGTGCGTCTGTTTTGAGTTTTTTGATTAGAGTTGCAGAAGATCCCCGAAAAAATCATTTACTACCTGCTGTTCCGTTTTTCACAGATTCTGTCCTGTTTTGCCTTTTCTTCATTTTGCAAACCTTGAGCTTGCTTTTTCTTTGCAAAAACCTTTTGGAAATCTTGAGAAACAGTAGACCTTCAAGAATATCCTTATTTCCAGCAAGGAACAATTATTTTATTATGGGTACTAACCTCGCTAATCAGATTATGATGAGTTATGTATGAAGGGAGTTTTCAAGTGTGCGAGGGAAGATGATAAAAAGATTCAGGAGTGTCAAACGCTCAAGCTTGGGGATGCCCCCATGCACCCCCAAGAAATATTCAAGAAGACTCAAGCGTCTAAGCTTGGGGATGCCCCCGTGCATCCCCTTCTCCACCAACATTATCAGTTCGTCTTTCGTTCCACTATATTTTAATCACTTCATGTGTTATGTGCTATGCTTGGAGCGTCTTGCTTTTAGTTTTCCTTTTTAGTTTTCTTTAGCTTTTCATAACGAGTCAGGACTCAGCTTTCTTTATGTGGGAGAGAAACACGCTCCACTTCTACCTAGAACATAACATAGAATTTTCATGTCTATTTCTGTTGTCTGTGTTCTTTGTCCTTTAATAGCTACTATCATGCTTAGCTCTTAACTTTCATGCTTATCTTTTTAAAGAGCTTTCGTTTAGTTGGTTGCTTGAACTCTCTTTAGTTATCATGTTTATCTTATTAAGAGAGTTTGCTTCCGTTGCATTGGGTGATATGTCTATGATAAAGATGCTACGTGCATAATGGCGCTTAGTAGTTCATGTTTTCTTATGGTTAGTCTCAAATAGCTGGGGGGTTCCCAATGTGTTATTGGAGTACCAACATGATTTGTTTGCCTATGATGTGGTATGGTTTAGTAATATCTTCCTTCGAGAATTTATTTTGATTGACTTGGCGTATGCTCACGCATATTTAAGACTGTAAAGAAAGTCTGTCAAGCCCTGATGATCTTTTGTTTCTGAGTAGCGATATAACTTCATGCCTGATTCAATGTTGCTTTGTCGCTCTGCATGATTATGACCGTCATTGCTCTCTTAGTTGGTCCCTCCCAGTCTTTTGCTAACCTCCACCTGTACTAAGCGGACTGACTACTTGTGCATCCAAATTCCTTTATACCAGTTATGCCATATGAGTCCACCATACCTTCCTACATGGTATTTACCTGCCATTCCTAACGGAGACTTGCATGTACCATCTCGAAATTATTCAAAGAAAAGCATTCCTATTTTGTGCCTCTGTTGTAAGTCCATGAGGAAGTAGTAGTTAGTTCATAATCTTTTTAAGTTGGACAACCTTCACCCCGGGATTGCATGTATAATGTGCAAACCCATAATACGCGAAGGAACTGGCATTGAGTGCGCCCGGCTCAAAATTAATATAACAAACAAACCCTCCTTCACGCTTTGTTCATGAGAAATCAGAAAACTTTGGCAGTGATAAACAAAGGAGATTAAGAGGATGTGATCGTCCTCATTCGCGAGCCGTTCCTCGAAACTTGTCCATCTCAAGAAGTGATTGAGTTGTCTGCTAGCATTCGTTGACGAAACATGCATGATCTAAAAAAATATTATTACCTCTGTTTTAATACCAGCTATGGTACATGTTTTGTCTTTGTTTCCGACTACGGGTTTTCAACCTTGCCAACAAAATCCACGGTTCGAGAGTCTCCACCTTCTTTTAAAGCACCAACTACTGAGAGCATGACTGTCATTCTGAGTGTAATGTGCATTGTCCCAAAGTAGCATTGTCTTTTGCATGATTGTGATATCGTTTATTCTGAAATCATTGTATCTAGTCATCACTTAAACCTTGGAGGCGCCCCTGCATTTATGTTTTGCTTCACTAAAGGGGGCAAGCGAGATATCACTTTATCATATTTGCACACCATGCTCATTACAAATCTATTTGATGTTTCAGTATCATATTGTAAAACTTTCAGTTCTTTGTGATTTTCTCATAAGGCAACTTAATTACTGCAGATTCATTGTCTCAGTAAGCTTTTGTCATATGACTATGAAAAGTCCTTATATGGTTAATAGCATGTCACCACAGAAATTATGATTGCTATCATTTACCTACTCGAGGACGAGCAGGAATTAAGCTTGGGGATGTTGATACGTCCAAAACGTATCTATAATTTATGCTTGCTCCATGCCTCTTTTGTGTGATATTGCTATGTTATTTATACACTTCCATACACTTTTGTCATATTTGGACTAACCTATTAACTCAGTGCACCCCAGTGCTAGTTTCTGTTTTCTGTTGTTTTTGTATTTCAGGTTTTCCCATTACGTAAATTGCCAGAAAAATTCCGGGAAAAATATATAAAAAATCAGCGTTCCGGAAGCTTCCATGCGGCCAAAGTAGGGCCGGAGGGGACCCACAGGGGCTCCAGGTGGCCTGCCCACGCGGCCCCCCTCCTGGCCGCGCCGGGGGGCACCTGGGCACCCCTGACCCCCTCTGATGCCCCCCTTTGGCATATATTTACACCGTGTCGCGGAAACCCTGATTCCAGACCCTTTTTCTCCAGACGCGATTCCGATCACCGCCGCCATCGCCATCAAGCTTCGGGGGACCAGAATTCGTGTGCCGGCACCCTGTCGGGACGGGGAAGTGCCCCCGGATTCATCTCCATCGACGTTGCTTCCTCCCTCCATGATGCGGGAGTAGTTCCTCCTCGGGGCTGAGGTTCTTACCAGTAGCTATGTGGTCAATTCTCTCTCCCATGATGTGATCTTCGTTGTGATCATAGGCTATGTTAATCTAGGGTGATCCCATGATATTTCCCCTTCCTCTATGTATTGGATTGATGTACTCACTTTTCTTTATCTAGTATAATCCCCGAGACCAAGGTGACAGCGGTCTATTGGACATGGATTAGAACAATATTTTCATGAGTGATTTCCTCTCTTGTGTGTTGATTGAAGATTGAGAGTCTCTTGGTGCTTGTCTTTGACTATCCTTTAGATATGTTGTGGTGATTGTGGGACTCTATTTGGATGGCCGCGGTGACATTGGGAAATCCTTAGATTGAGAACTACGAACTTTGAGGTGTGCTTTTGTAGCCCTACATAATTCTCGTCCTCTCTTGACCACGAAGGAATGACCTTCGAGTGCGTCCCCTTTGCATGTTTTATGGGAAATATCATGTGATTCGATTATGTTAATGTTGTTGGGAGTTGCCACTAGTGAAAGTAAGAACCCTAGGCCTTGTTTCCACCATTGCAATACCATTTGTGCTCACGTTTACCACTTTTTTGCTTGCTGCACTTTTTATTACAGATTTATATTACTTTGCTTTGCCACTCCTATCATCCATATTTTACCATCTCTTCGCCGAACTAGTGCACCTATACAACTCCTAGTTGTATTAGGTGTGTTGGGGACACAAGAGACTTCTTGTATTTTAGTTGCAGGGTTGCTTGAGAGAGACCATCTTCAACCTCTACTTCCCTGAGTTCGATAAACCTTAGGTCATCCACTTGAGGGAAATTGCTGTTGTCCTACAAACCTCTGCGCTTGGAGTCCCAACATAGTCTACAAGAGTAGAAGCGTGTGTAGACATCAGGCAACTGCTTGGCAAAATGCCAAGGCATGCTAGGAGGTCTGGGTGGGGCTGGGGATTAACAGGTCTAGGTTAGAGACATCTAGGAGTTTAGTGGACAAGGTTGCTGGGTCAGAGGATCAAGCTTGCAATGCAAACTAGCAATCATGCCCAATCTGGCTATGCTCATAAGGTGTTCTACAGAATGCCAAGGGCATCTAGGCAACTCTTGGGGTGGCCAAAATCTCCAGACCAGTGTCTCTCTTGGTGTAGGTGATGATGGCAAGGTTAGTTGGTCAAGACCAGAAACTTGCTAGTGTAAGTTTTTGAGAAAAACAAATCTGGACAGAAACTAAAAGACATTAATGCATGGACCAATAATGTTCCAAATGGTCCAATCTCCTTGACTTAAGGGTTTTGTAGGGAAGACTTTAAGCAGGAAAGAGCTCATGGTTAAAAGGCCAAGTTAGCACATGGCTGTAGTAGAAAATACCAAACTGGACCAGATAGCAAAAGAAGATGTTTTGCTCAAATTTTTCATGGAACACCAATGGGTTTTTGCATAAAGAAGAGTTATACACTACTACTAACATCCCATAATTTTGGTGAAATTTTTAAGAGAGTCTATCAAATGGTTGTAGTGCAAAAGAGGCTTAAAAACTCAGGAAAAATCATTTTAAAAGAAGTAAATCTCAGGAAAAAATAATTATAGAAATAATTCTCTTGGCAAAAGAAATGTTTTTATGGAGAGGTTAAGTAAGTCCAATAATATATTTGAAAAGTTTTCACTCGGGGAAAAACTCCATAATATTAAAGAAAAGGAGTGGTTCTGAAATCAAAGAAAATCCAGAAAATGAAAAGTTTAATCTCCTGGAATTTTTTTAATAAACAAATCATGTTTAAATTTTTTGGGGTGTTAGAACACTACCCCCCTTAAGAAAAATCTCGTCCTCGAAATTTTCTAAAGGTTTTTATGAAAAGAATTACTCCTACTACCTCAAAGTGATATCACCAAAAATAACAATCCTACTCATGCAATAAAATGCGGCTACAGTGAATGGTCAATAAGTGGTGTAAACTGTAGTGTGAAATACTGGCGCTGCGTGGAAAAATCTACGATCGGGAAAAAAGAGATATTTCCACCCTTGGTTACCGTGAATATAGAATCAAATTTCTAAATTCTAAAATACGCTGGTCGCACCCGAGAGCACAGTGCTCTCTCTGGCTGACAGGTGGGCCCAGGGCCCACTGTCCATCTCTTCTTCTACCTCTGGCTCTCTCTTCTTCCTCTCTATCGCGTGCTTTCCCGTGCTTTCCCCACCGGCGGCATAGGGCATCTAGGTCGTACTGCGGTAGTGCGCGGCGTGCTAGCTGCCGGTGCGGCGTGCACTCACCTCGCGGGCCAGTGCGCTGTCGGCACTGCTCACGGATTCGCCTCCGAATACCGGCGATCGAGCGACGAGCGGCGCTGGTTGACGTCGCCCACCGTACATCGGTCTTGAGCTATAAAATGACCGAGGCGCTCCTTTCTTCTTCCTCACACCTGGCCTCGCTTCTCCTCCTTCCCTCCTTCTCCTCCATTTCTGTTTGCAGGAGCTCGGGACGAGGCTCTAATGGCGGAGGTGATGCCAGAATGGTGCATGATCCTGGTGTGTGGAGGGTTGGCGGCATTGCTAGGGTTTTCCACGCTCTTGTGCGCGATGATCCTCGATGATCGTCGTGATGCTGCTGCTCGAGTGCTAGCTCTTCACGGCGGTGGCGACCACGAGGATTAGGTGCTGGTGTCGGGTGCTAACGGCTGTCAGTGTGCGGAAGGTAACTTGTGCCTGAATAAACTCCCACAAATTTCTCCTCAAGAGACTCTGGTGCGTTAGAGAGGTAACCAGTTAGATGCAACATGTGTACTGGGATTTCCAATTAGTGTACTGGGTTGAGTGGTTGGGGTTGTGAGTCTGTTGTTGCGGTGCTGCGCGAAAAATCTATGTCATGCAGAGATATATGTTGCAACAAATCAGGGAAAACAATATCTCACTCCAGGTTTTACCGAGAGCGAAAATTAGTTAATCAAAATTTATCAGCAGTAAAAACTACTCCCATTAATTGAAATCAAATATTTAATTTGACACACAACTTTAGGATAACACGCATAAGTTGCAACTCATAAATAAACGCTGGGACAACCAACATAGCAGTGACGTCTAAAATGAAAACGGTAAATAGACAGGGTCCTGGGAAAACGTCTCTGGTACTGGGGCACACTCTTCTTCTATCGGAGGAAGCGGATTGACTAGTCGATGAATGCATCTCTCCTGTCCGGGCCTCAGTGGTCTGCCGATGGCAATTCGAGGATTTAAATCGGCAAGGCTCTGGAGATAACCCATTACTCGTTGGGTCAAACGCTCTTGTGCGATGACATACTGTGTAAGGTTGGCCAGTACTAGGTCTCTCTCAATTCGTCCGCCAAGAAAAGATGCTACTTCTCCGGGGGCTGCACGGCTTGGGAAGTAATAATACCCCCGTTCGCTGGCATAGGGTACCGCGAATCGAAGGCGAGCAAGCGCTTCATACGCATCAGCTTCTACGGCCATCTGCGGAGTTGGCATAGATTTCCCCACGAAGGAGACTTCTGTTGGGTCTTGGTTTGGATTTGCGGGAGGGACGTGCACTACTGCCCAATATTTCGAGGTGGATGGTGTGATCCTCGATTTGAGCAACTCGTACTGGGGTGGACGGGTAGCACTCATGGTATTGCAGGTAAAGTCCCACAATATCTTAACAAAACTACCAGGGGTGGCATCTGGAGTCCTTAGATAAATACTAGGGATCGGCATGGGAAAAGAAATGGCTGTGAGACTGGTGCACAAGGTGAGGGATGCTTGGCAAGGTCACGGGGTAGCCTTTTATATAGCAACTGGGCTGAGTTAATAAATCACGGTGAGGGGCAGCTATTTTGTCGGTTCTGCTTTATGGGGTCGGGGTCAATGCTACAGATACACATGTCTCGCAAAAGTGATGTATTACGGTAGGAGTTGTCGGTGTGGTTATTTGGAAGCTACGCCCGGAATTAAAAATGCATTCGTACACCAACATATTTATGCATGGCTACTATAAAGAAAAAATAATAATTGGTGCACAAGCAGACATCATTTAAAATATGGCGATACAGGCTTACTTAATAACAGGGCGTGGACATACTAAGGCTTGGTGCTACTCGAGTGATTTAGTCTACCTCGTTTATATCTAAGCGGCCTTGCCTTGTGGATGCCGAGGCTTCTCCAAGGGCTTCATTGTCAGGGTTAGCTGGAGGGGGCTGAGGGACTGTAGGGTCTGGGCAGTGATGATGACCATCGCGGGGATTGTTGGCCACAATCCCGTTGGAGCGCGTTCCAAACAGGCGACGAATCACTTCTGGGGACACCAAAGCATTTTGGTCGATGGCTGGGGCAGACCTCAAGGACTCGATCGGTTGTCCGAACAGCACGACTGGGTTGTTGGCGCCGGGCTCATCTCCTCCGCTTGCCGGGGCTCGGCGAACCAGTTCTCCACGAGCTGCGATCAGATCAAGAGTGATTTGATCGAACAGTTCCTCTAGTACACTTACATAGCGTACCAGATGCAACAATGCAGGATCCGTCTCGTGGTCTCCGTTGGCAACCTGGGGTGGCCTACCATACCCGTCACGGCTAGGGTAGTAGTTGAATGAGCGATAGTTAACTCTGGGCGACAAGTGCCGGAGTTGAACTATAGCCTCTCGAGCAGCTAGTTGGATGGCTTGTGGTTCAAAGGAAGTTGTCCTTCCGGTGAACCTATAGGGGCGTTCTGGCGATAGCCCCTACCATAGACGTGCACAGTGGCCCAGAATTGATGGCTCTCACCACTCATGGATCCTTGGTACACAACATATTCTGGGGGCTCTTCTAATGCAAAGGCACGACGGGTGAGGTTTGCTAGCACGGTCACAAAACCTCCAAGGTTGGTAGTTGTGGTATCATTGTGAACAATGGATCCTGGCATTCTAGCTCAGTTTGGGCTAGAGGCTGTGTTGTGCTGGGTTGAGGCTAGCGTGTCCTTTTTATAGAAAAAGGGGGTGGAGTCTTCCTTCGCTCGCTTGCGGAGGAAACTATTTAGGTGTCGGTCACTAGCGCGTGATCGATGGGCTAGGCTGATAGGTTGGGCACCGACTGCCAAAAGGTGTCGGTTCACTGTGTGGCCATCTTGCATGAGAAGCTTGGCCGGGGTTAGGATAAGGTCTGGTGGGATGGTTAACCTAGGTTTTTCGACCTGACTATGATAGGATTAGCCAATGGTCAGCCTGGCTCTAATACCAAGGTTGTCAGGACTGGATTTTCGGGGTATTAAATCCCCAAAAGTGGCCCTTGTGCTCACCAGCCCTAGGATTACTGTTTGTTGATGAGGCACCACTTGATACAGAAATTCCAAGAAAAAATACAAAATATGTAGTACAAGACCGTTTTGGCCAATGAGTACAACACAAGGTTTCTAGTGGCTGATGGCGGAAGCGGTTTGTCGTTCAGTGGTGTCTGTGGGACTCCATATCCCACGGGAACAGCTGACCTGGATAACTCCTATCTTCGCGAGGCTGCTATCACCATTGCGTAGGTTCCGGGGCGGTCGTCGCAATGCTCCTCTCCATGCAAGGAATCTGGCCAAGACAATAGCCAGGGACAAGCCAGTGAGTACTTTGAATGTACTCGCAAACATTATGAACATAGGTACAATATAACAAAAGATAATCATGCCTGGAAATATTCGATAATCACTACGTTGGTCACGAAATAAATCCACGATGCAAGTAGGTTACTCATATGAAACATGAATATGCAATCAGGGAGAAAAATAAAGCATGCCAAAGTCGGGCGTCTGAGCGACGTCACATAAAGGGCTTATAAATAGAAGAAATAACAAGCATGCCATAGTTGGGCGTCTCAGCGACACCACAAAAAGGGCTTATAAATCCAAGGAAAACCAAGCAGGCCACAGTCGGGCGTCTCAGCGACACCACATAAAGGGCTTATAAATCCAAGGAAAACCAAGCATGCCACAGTCGGGCGTCTCAGCGACACCACATAAAGGGCTTATAAGATACAGCGAATATCCAGGAGGTAGGTCCGTCCCAGGGATACTCGATAATTCAAAAATTTAAAGGGTTAGTCCATAATAATAAAAACAATAATCATTGTAAGTCACAAGTCATGATCCATGTTTTGGTTTAGTAATCTTTCCTCCGAAGACCGACACTAAGACCGACACTTGACCCATCCCAGACTGTAGTCCTTACCTATGGACATGGCTATTCAAATAGATTTAATCTCTACAGAGGGTGTACTCTTTGCCCACGAATAACGGGTTCCTTTAGTCCACCGAGACTAATTCCGTTTACAGTCTTTTAATTGAAAACAAACTTGACCTGCACACACCAGCCCAACTTATCGGTGTCTGGAACCACCCATGACACCAGTTTAAGCAAATCTCTGAGTGGGGAGGCTACAACCTCGATTAGCATAAGATCAAATTTATATCGCGCGCTACTAAGGGGTGCCCCCCTCTCGGTCCCAACCGGAAACACCCATGCCCCCGGACCAAGTGGCATGCCTACCAGATGCAGCCGATATCTTCCACCAAGGCCTCTCTGTACGGTGTGTGCTAGAAAGGGGGTTGACAACTTACTGAACCGCACCCTACTTATGACAGGGACAAGTGGTAGTACGGAACAAGTATGGGGGTTACTGGAACAAGACTCGATCTATGGTCGACTCAGGAGGTAAAATCATCACCTACATGATTAGCCTAACAAATATGATCCACACCAACAGACAGAAACACCATTTTACATACCTTATCATGCCTTACTGACTATACTCGTCTCAACGAAATATCAGTAACGAGTTCGTGTCTACGCAAGACAGTAACTCTCTCGGATTCCTTCCGGTAGGCATGAAAGGTAGACTTGGGCGATTACTATCACAGTATATTAATTTCCAACAGTAAGGAAACTTCATCGTGCACCCATGAGCATGACCACATCATCACATAAAATTACCGAAACTCTGTGTCAAGGTGGTGTTGTAATCGTATCAAACAACACACAACAAGTATTGTGCCAGGGTTTAGAATGCTTGCCTTCAAGTTGTGGAGAGGCAGGGTGCATTCCAAAACTTTTGAAAGTTTTCTTCCTTCTTCAAAATCCTAATTAAGAAAATTTGAAATCAACACATAGTTTCAAAACAGTACAAAAAGTTGTTTGTAAAATTTTCAAATAAATATGAACATAAACTAGACCAAATTTGAGGAACAACAGAAAAAGAATCAAGTCATTTGGACTTATATCTAAAAAGTTGTAGCCAGTCAAAGTTTAGTCAATATTCTGTTTTTAAATAAAACCAGAAAAAGAAAACGTTTCGGGGGAGAATATGCTTTCGAGGCGGGGGAAACGTACTTCAGGGGTTTACGCTTCAACTTAAACCAGCGCGGGCCTGCTCGGGTCACCGACAGTGGGTCCCTTGGGCCCACTGGTCAGGTTTGACCAGTCGCCCGCCTCCTTCCTCCTTTGTCCGAGTGGGGCGGGGGTTCCGGCAATCGCCGTCGACGAGCCACGGCTCCTTGTGGGGTTCTGAGGGCGGGGATGGATCCGCCAGTTTGGGGTGGTCCTCCCGGTGGTTGCTAGGTCGGCAGGGGTGGAGGGAATCGCCAGCGGCGAGCTCCGCGGTGGAGGTGGCCTCGGTTGGATTTGGGGGTCTTGGCTACGGTGGCTCCTGGTCGTAGTTGAGGGTTTGGTTAGCTCCGCACTATCAAGGGGAGTCGGGTGGTGGAGTTGGATGGACGGGGGAGGGCCTGCTTGCGGCGAACGGAGATGGTGTGTGGTGGCGGCCGAACTGGTCGGAGACGAGGAAGACAACTCTTCCCCCATCGATTGCTAGCCACGGGAGTTCTAGGGACGTGGCTTGAGGTCGCCTGCGTGCTTGGGTGAGCTTAGGGGCTCCTATTTATAGCGTTCTAGGTCGGTTCCGCCGCGGCCGGGGATAAGCTCGTCGGCGAACAGCCATTCGGTTGCAGCAGGGCGACGTGGAGGCAACGGGCGCTAGCAGACGGGCTCGAGGATAAGCTCGAGCTGCCCCATGGGGTAGCTGGCGCGTTGGAGTGGCTCGGGCGGCACTGTCCATGGGAGGAGCGTACTATGGTCGCCGACGTGCCGCCAAGGCCGACCTGACGATGGCGCTGTAGGGCGTCAGGGTGGCCCTGCACTGAGGGAAGGGCCGGGGCGTGTTGGCTGCGAGTGGGAAGGGACCAGAACGAGCGCGGGGAGACGGTAGTGGGACGCGGCGATGCGTGCGCACACACGTGCAAAACGCGCGCTCTGATCACGCTCCGGGCACGCACGGCAACTGCTCGGCAAAATGCCAAGGCATGCTAGGAGGTCTGGGTGGGGCTGGGGATTAACATGTCTAGGTTAGAGGCATCTAGTAGTTTAGTGGAGAAGGTTGATGGGTCAGAGGATCAAGCTTGCAATGCAAACTAGCAATCATGCCCAATCTGGCTATGCTCATAAGGTGTTCGACAGAATGCCAAGGTCATCTAGGCAACTCTTGGGGTGGCCAAAATCTCCAGACCAGTGTCTCTATAGGTGTAGGTGATGATGGTAAGGTTAGTTGGTCAAGACCAGAAACTTGCTAGTGTAAGTTTTTGAGAAAACTAATCTGGACAGAAACTAAAAGGCATTAATGCATGGACCAAAAATGTTCCAAATGGTCCAATCTCCTGGACTTAAGGGTTTTGTAGGGAAGACTTTAAGCAGGAAAAAGCTCATGGTTAAAAGGGCAAGTTAACACATGGCTGTAGTAGAAAATGCCAAACTGGACCAGATATCAAAAGAGGATGTTTTGCTCAATTTTTTCAAGGAACACCAATGGGTTTTTGCATAAAGAAGAGTTATACACTACTACTAACATCCCATAATTTTGGTGGAATTTTTAAGAGAGTTTATCAAATGGTTGTAGTGCAAAAGAGGCTTCAAAACTCAGGAAAAATCATTTTTAAAAGAAGTAAATCTCAGGAAAAATAATTATAGAAATAATTCTCCTGGTAAAAGAAATGTTTTTCTGGAGAGGTTAAGTAAGTCCAATAATATATTTGAAAAGTTTTCACTTGGGGTAAAAACTCCATAGTATCAAAGAAAAGGAGTGGTTCTGAAATCAAAGAAAATCCAGAAAATGAAAAGTTAATCTCCTAGAAAAAATTAATAAACAAATCATGTTTAATTTTTTTGGGGTGTTACAGACTTGCCTCACTAGCGGTAGATCTTCACGAAGTAGGCGATCTCCTTGCCCTTACAAACTCCTTGGTTCAACTCCACAATCTTGTCGGAGGCTCCCAAGTGACACCTAACAAATCTAGGAGACACCACTCTCCAAAAGGTAATAAACGGTGTGTTGATGATGAACTCCTTGCTCAAATGCTTCAAATGATAGTCTCCCCAACACTCAAACAACTCCTCACAGATTTGGATATGGTGGAAGAAGGATTTGAGTGGAAAGCAACTTGGGAAGGCTAGAGAACAAGATTCATATGGTAGGAGTGGAATATTTTGATCTCAACACTTGAGTAGGTGGTTCTCTCTCAGAACATGAATGATGGAAGTGCAGGTATGTTCTGATGGCTCTCTCCACAAGTGAAGAGTGGGTGGAGGGGTATATATAGCCTCCACACAAAATCTAACTGTTACACACAATTTACCAAACTCGGTGAGAATGATTTAGTTCATAATGTGACCATTGGGTATTTCGGTGGGACCGATATGATCAACTCGGTGGGACCGATTTCATTAGGGTTAGGGCATAACATAATCTCGGTGGGACCGATTACACAAACTCGATGAGACCGATTTTGGTAATAAGCACACAGAGAGTTGGTCAGGAACACTCAGTGGGACCGATTCGCTCATTTCGGTGAGACCAAAATGTTACGAAGAGGCAATAGAGAGTCTGCATTACAGACTCGGTGGTACCGATCGCTCATCTCGGTGAGACCGAAATGTTACGAAGGGAAACAGAGAGTTTGCAATCCCATCTCGGTGATACTGAGATCCCTTTCGGTGAGACCGAAATGATTAGGGTTTCTGGCAGTGGTTATGTGCTACTTCTTGAGCTTGCGTTGTATTCCCTAAAAGAGGAAATGGTGATGCAACACAGTAGTGTAAGTATTTCCCTCAGTTTTTGAGAACCAAGGTATCAATCCAGTAGGAGACCACGTGCGACTCCCTCACACCTGCACAAACAAATAAGAACTTCGCAGCCAACGCGATAAGGGGTTGTCAATCCCTTTATGGTCACTTACGAAAGTGAGATCAGATAGATAGGATAGTTTGATATTTTTGGTATTTTTTGGATATAAGAACATAAAGTAAAAGCGAAAAAGTAAACTAGATTGTAGATTGATATGTTGAGAATAGACCCCGGGGCCATAGGTTTCTCTAGTGGCTTCTCTCATGATAGCAGAATTCCATGGAGGGTAAACAAATTACTGTCGAGCAATTGATAGAAAAGCGAATACTCATGAGACTATCTAGGCATGATCATTATATATAGGCATCACGTCCGAGACAAGTGGACCGAAACGATTCTGCATCTACCACTATTACTCCACACATCGACCGCTATCCAGCATGCATCTAGAGTATTAAGTTCATAAGAAAAGAGTAACGCCTTAAGCAAGATGACATGATGTAGAGGGGTAAACTCAAACAATATGATATAAACCCCATCTTTTTATCCTCGATGTCAACAATACAATACGTGCCTTGCTGCCCCTACTGTCACTGGGAAAGGACATCGCAAGATTGAACTATCAGGACCGGGTTTTCAGGATATTAATTTCCCAAAAGCGGCCCTTGTGCTCACCAGCCTCAGGATTACTGTTAGCTGATGAGGCACCAACTTGTTACAGAAACTCCAAGCCAAAAAATAAGATATGTAGTACAAGACCATTCTGGCGTGTGAGTACAACACAAGGTTTCTAGTGGCTGATGGCGGAAGTGGTTTGTGGATCATCGGTGACTATGGGACTCCATTTCCCACAAGAACAGCTGACCAGGATAATTCCTATCTTCGCGAGGCTGCTATCTCCATTTACGTAGGTTCCGGGGCTGTCACCGCATCTCTCCTTCTCATGCAAGTAATCTGGCCAAGACAATAGCCAGGGACAAGCCAGTGAGTACTTTGAATGTACTCGCAAACATTATGAGCATGGGTGAGATATAAACATGCTCGTGGATGATTTATGATCACTATGATAATAATGATATGACAGTCTCTAATTGCAAGCAGGGCGTCCGAGTAAAAAGGCATATGCATTCAGAGAGTAGTAACAAAATAAATAACAAGCATGCCACAGTCGGGCGTCTGAGTGAAACCACAGAAAGGGCTTATGGAAAAATAAAAGACAAGAATGCCACAGTCGGACGTCTGAGCGACATCACACAAAAGGCTTATAAAGAAAAATAAATAACGAAATGCCACAGTCGGACGTCTGAGCGACATCACATAAAGGGCTTATAAAGGAAAGTAAATAACAAATTGCCACAGTCGGACGTTTGGGCGACATCACATAAAGGGCTTAAAAATAAAAAGAATGCCACAGTCGGACGTCTGAGCGACATCTCCTAAAGGGCTTATAAAGAAAAGTAAATAACAAATTGCCACAGTTGGACGTCTGAGCGACATCACAAAATGGGCTTATAAAGAAAATAAATGGCAGTAAATATCCGGAAGGTAGAACCGTCCCAAGGATACTCATTGTTCCAAGGAATACGAATGGTTAGTCCATAATAATAAATTCATAATCACCACCTGTCACAGGTCATAAATTATGCTCTGGTTTAATAGTTTCTCCTCCGAAGACCGACACTAAGACCGACACTCGACCCATCCCAGACTGTAGTCCTTAACCATGGACACGGGTATTCGAATAGATTTAATATCTCTGCAGAGGGTGTACTCTTTACCCACGAATATCGAATTTCCTATAGTCCTTCTGGACTAATTCCGTCTATGGTCTTTTAAGTTGAAGACACACCTGACTGCACACACCAGCCTAACTTACCGGTGCCTGGAATCACCCACGACACTTGTTAAGCCAGACTCTAAGTGGGGAGGCTACAACCTCGACTAACATGGGATAATAAAAATTTATAACGCGCGCGAAAATCGGAGAAGCTATCCCCTTCGGCTCCAACCGAAACACCCATGCTCCCGGACCAGGTGTCCTGCCTACCGGATGCGGTCGGTATCTTCCACTGTGGCCTCTCTTTACGGTGTGTGATAGAACAGGGGTCGACAATTTACTGAACCGTACCCTACCTGTAGCAGGGACACGTGGTAGCACGAAACAAGTATGGGGGTTACTAGAACAAGACTCGATCTACGGTCGACTCAGGAGGTTTATGTATTCCCTGCATGATTAGTGCCACAATGCTCTTTATAGTTCCCTGACAGGGTCACACCCCTCATGCTAGATCCTGCCTTACCGCACATCCTCGCCACAACGAGATGTCAGTCACGTGGTCGGTTCACCGGAACACAACCTTCCTTCGGACTCCATCCGAACTATCACCAGGCATATGTGGCATGAGAAGTGGTTGCTGTCACCAATATCACATACATAACAGAAAAGGATTATTCACCACACGTTGATATGCAAGAGTATGATTTCCACATGAAATAATGTTACTCCATTTGAGTATATCGATGGAGTTCCTATGTTTTAGCAAACAACACACAACGTATATCATAACGGGGTTCAAGATGCTTGCCTTCAAGTAGAGGGGAGGAGAAAAGCATTCCAAGAATTTTGGAAGTTTTCTCCCTCTTCAAAATCCTAAAAGAAATAAAAGGAAATCAATTCATAGACTTAAAACAGCCCCAAAAAGTTGTCTGGAAAATTTTCATATAAAAATGAAAATAAACTAGACAATATTTGGGAAACAACAGAAGAAGAATCAAGTCATTTGGATTTATATTTAGAAAGATATAGCCAGTCAAAGTTCAGTCAACTCTGGTTTTAATAAAAACCAGAAAAAGGAAAACGAATCGGCTCAGGAAACGTTTCCGGGGAAGAGAAGACGTACTTTGGGGAATGCGCCTCCACTTAAACCGGTGGGCGGGGGACGTGAGGGGCTGACGGTGGGACCTGCGGGCCCACCTATCATATTTGACTGGTCTACCCACCTCCTTCCTCCTTCGCCCGACGGGGACGGAGCTCCGGTGATCATCGCCGGTGACTGGCGGCTCCTCGAGGGCATTCGAGTGCAGGGATGGATTCGCTAGGATGGGGCGGTCCTCCCGGTGGTCGAGTGGCCGGCGGGGACGGAGGGAATCGCCGGCGGCAAGCTTCGCGGCGGATGGCGGCCTCGGGTGGATTTGGGGCCTTGTGATGTAGTGGTTCCCGAGCAAGTTTGAGGCGATGGGCGGCTCCGCAGGATCACAGGGAGTCGGACGGAGATGCTGGCTGGACGGGAGGGGTGTTGGTTGCGACGAGTTGAACTGGAGTGCGGCGGCGGCCGTATTCGCCGGAGATGAAGAAGAATGCTTCCCGGGGACGAATGGCTGCCATGGGGTTGCTCTACGGCGTGTCTAGTGATGGTCTGATGCTGCGGAGAGGTTTGGGGCACCCTTAAATAGGTGATCAAAGTTGGTTCGATGATGGCCGATGATAAAGATGACGGCGGCGGCATTATTGCGGAGCAGGAGAGGTGGGGGCTGGCTGGCAGAACTTGCAGGGGTAGATGACACAGTTGTGGATGAGCACGACGGTCTGGGGTGCTCGGGGGCGCGCCAGGTGGCCCGTACGGCGCCGACCACAGCAGGCGGCGGTGGCGGCTAGCTCCTGGCTTGCCGGAGACGTGGCGAGGGGCTGTGGCGCCTGTGAGGAGGTGCGGACAGAAGCTTGGCTTGATGCGGCAGGCTGCAGCGGTTTGGATAAGCCCGGGGGAGACATGCCAGGGACGCGGCGGCTCGGGCGCGGCACGTGCAAAACGCGCGCTCTGGCCGCGCTCTATGCACGCATGGCAAGTGCTTGACGGAATGCCAGGGCGGCCAAACCTGCTTGGATGCCAAAGCAAATCGTCAGACTTAGGTTATAGGTAGCTAGGAGGTTAGTTGACATGGCTGCTAGGTCAGGGGTTCGAGTCCACCATGTGAACTAAAAACTATGCCAACACTGGTCATGCACACAAGGTGCTCGACAGAATGCTATGGGCATAGGGGCATCTCCACTAGTGGCTAAACTCTCCAGATAATAGCCTCCTTAGGTGAAAGAAATGATGGCAAGGCTAATTGGGCAAAACCAGAAAGTCGCTAGTGCAAGTTTTGCAAATCTTCAGTTCTGGACAGAAAAGGCAGAGCATTGTCTCATGAACCAAAAATATCCCAATAGGCCAACTCTTCTGGACTTAAGGGTTTTGCAAGAAAGGCTATAAGCATGAGGAAGCTCAATAGCACTTGAGCAAAATAAACTAGGGTTGCAGTGCAAAATACCAAACTGGACCAGAATGGAAAAGAGGTTGGTTCACTCAAATTTTCCAAAGGACCTAAATGGGTTTTTGCATAAAGTTGAATAACATACTCCTATGAACATCCCATAATTTTGATGGGAGCATTACAGGAATATTTAAAGGGGTTGTAGTGCAATTTGGCCTACTGGACCAGATTGGGAAACATGTTGTGGAGCTCAACATATTAAATAAAATAAATATGTTCTTGCATAAAAGTGACCTAACAACATTACCTGACATCCCCAATCTTTGATTGAAATTTTAAATAAATTTATCAAGTGGTTGCAGTCCAAAGGAGGCCCTAAAACTAAGGGAAACCATTTATATAGGGAAGAAAATTTAGGGAGACAAAAATATATATAATTAATCCTGCTGATATAAGCAAAGTTTTAATGGGTGCATAAGAGAATCTAATATTGGCTGGAAAGTTTTCACTAAGGGTAAAAACTCCAACATATCAGAACAAGAATGGTCCTGGAATTCCAATGGAACATTCAGCAAAGGCAAAATTTTAATTTACTCGCAAAATTTTATTTAATAACACATTGCTAAATTTTTGGGGTGTTACAATACTACCACCCTTAAGAAAAAATCTCGTCCTCGAGATTTGTTAAGGGTTGCTATAAGATCTACTACTGCCACAAAAAGATACTACCAAAATTTTACCGCTCTAATAATGCAAATAACTGCCACTACAGTGCATGCGCAAACAATGGTGTAAACTGCAGTGTTAAACACTGGTGTGGCATGAAAAAAAAATCTACAGTAGTGGAAAATGAGATATTTCTTCTATGGTTTATAGTAAATTCAGAAATGGAATTTTCCAAATTTACAAATACGCTGGTTGCACCCGAGAGCATAGTGCTCTCAGTGGCTGACAGGTGGGGCCTGGACCCACTGTCAGCCTCTTCTTCATCCTCCGGTTCTCTCTTCTCCTCTCTCTCGCTCGCTTTCCCACACTTTCTCCACCGGCGACAGCTAGCTCGCAGGGCATCTAGGCCGTACTGCCGTAGTGCGCGGCGTGCTAGCTGCCGGTGCAGCGTGCACTCACCTCGCGGGCCAGCGTGCTGTCGGCACTGCTCGCGGATTCGCCTCCGAACACCGGCGGTCGAGCGACGAGCGGCGCTGGTGGACTCCGCCCACTGTACACCGATCTCGAGCTATAAAACGGCCGAGGTGCTACTCCTTCCTCCTCATACCTGGCCTTTCTTCCCTCTCCTCCATTTGTGTTCGCAGGAGCTCGGGTCGAGGCTCTAATGGCGGAGGTGATGTCGGACTGGTGCATGGTCCTAGTGTGCGTGGGATTGGCGGCATTGCTGGGGTTATCTGCGCTCTTGTGTGCGATGATCCTCGACGATCGTCGTGATGCGGCGGCTCAAGTGCTAGCTCTCCGCGGCGGCGATCACGGGGATTAGGTGAGAGTGTCAGGTGCCAAAAGGTTGTTAGCGCGTGGTACGCTTTTAGTGCTTGAATAAGTTTCCACGAGTTTCTTCTCAAGAGACTGTGGTGTGCAAGGAAGTGGTTGATTTAGATGAAGCAGGTGTAGGTGGACTAGCAACTTAGTGCACTGGGTGGAGTGGCCGAAATTGTATTACTGCTGTCGCGGTGTTGTGAGATAAAAAAATATCTATGTTATGCAGATGGACAAGATGCAACAACACAGGAAAGATTTATTTAACACACGATGCGACACACAGTTCTCATAAAAAGGGATACGGTTATAACCACATAGCAGTTACGTCTAAAATATAAACGGTAAATGAACGGGGTCCTGGGAAAAGGTCTCTGGTGCTGGGGGACACTCTTCTTCTATCGGTGGGAGCGGGTTGACTAGTCGATGGATGTGCTTCTCCTGCCCGGGCAGTGGTCTGCCGATGGCGATCCGAGGATTTAAATCGGCGAGGCTCTGGAGATAACCCATTATCCGCTGGGTCAGACGCTCTTGTGCGATGACATACTGCGTAAGGTTGGCTAGCACTGGGTTTCTCTTAATACGCCCACCAGGAAAAGATGCTGCTTCTCCGGGTGCTGCGCGGCTTGGAAAGTAATAAAATCCTCGCTCGCTGGCATAGGGCACCGCGAATCGAAGGCGAGCAAGCGCTTCACAAGCGGCAGCCTCTATGGCCATCTGGGGAGTTGGCATGGATTTCACCATGAAGGAAACCTCCGTGGGGTCTTGGTTTGGGTTTGTGGGTGGGATGTGTACCACTGCCCAATATTTCGAGGTGGATGGTGTGATCCTCGATTTGAGCAGCTCATACTGGGGCGGACGGGTAGCACTCATGGTACTGCAGGTAAAATCCCACAATATCTTCACGAAACTACCGGGGGATGCCTCAGGGGTTCTCAGATAAATACTAGGGATCGGCATGGCGAAGGTAATGGCTGTGAGAGTAGTGCACCAGGTGAGGGATGCTTGGCAAGGTTACGTTGCGGCCTATATATAGCAACCGGGCTGGTTTATAGGGTTATGGTGAGGGCATCTATATTGCTGGTTTCGCTTTATGGGGTCGGGGTCAAAGCTACAGGTACTCACGTCTTGTAAAAAGACGTGTTTCCTGTAGGTGTTGTCGGTGAGGTGCTCCGGGAATTACACCTGAGAAAAGAAGAAAAAGCATATGTACGCTGACACAACGGTGCACAAGTGTTACAAGGGTGCAAAAATAAACTGTATATACATATCGGCATACAGGTTACAACACCACGGGGTGTGGACGGGATAAGGCTTGGTACTACTCGGGTGATTTAATCAACCTCGTTTATATCCAAGCGGCCTTGCCTTGTGGACGCTGAAGCTTCTCCAAGAGCTTCACTGTCCGCATTGGCTGGAGGTGGCTGAGGGGCTGCAGGATTGGGGCAGTGATGATGACCCTCGCGCGGATTGTTGGCCACAGTCCCGTTGGAGCGTGCACCAAACAGGCGACGCCTCACTTCTGAAGACACCAAGGCGTTTTCGTCAATGACCGCGGCAGGCCTTGGGGACTCGATTGGTTGTCCGAACAACACGACTGGGTTGCCGTTGCCGGACTCGTCTCTTCCTCTTGCTGGGGCTCAGCGAAGCAGTTCCCCACGAGCTGTGATCAGATCAAGAGTGATTTGATCGAACAGTTCCTCGAGTACACTAACATAGCGTACCAGATGCAATAATGCAGGACCCGTCTCGTGGTCTCCGCTCGCAACTCGGGGAGGCCTACCATACCCGTTACGACTGGGATAGTAGTAGAAGGAGCGACAGTTAACTTTGGGCGACAGGTGCCTGAGTTGAACTATAGCTTCTCGAGCAGCTAGTTGGATAGCTTGCGGCTCAAAGGAAGTTTTCCTTCCGGTGAACCTGTAGGGGCGTTCTGGTGATAGACCCCTACCGTAGATGTGCACAGTGGCCCAGAATTGACGGCTTTCACCGCCCATGGAGTCTTGGTACACAACATATTCCGGGGGCTCTTCTAACGCAAAGGCACGACAGGTGAGGTTTGTGAGCACGGTCACAAAACCTCCAAGGTTGGTTGCTGTGGTTTCATTGTGGACAATGGGTCCTGGCATTTTAGCTCGGTATGGGGGTAGAGGCTGTGTGGTGTTGGGTTTGGGGACTAGCGTGCCCTATTTATAGGAAAGGACGGAGTCTTCCTTTGCACGCTTGTAGAGGGGAATAGTTTAGGCGTCGGTCACTGGCGCGTGATCGATAGGCTAGGCTGATAGGTTGGGCACCGACTGCCAAAGGTGTCAGTCCACTGTGGGGGTATCTTACGCGAGAAGCTTGGACGGGGTTAGGATATGGTCTGGTGTGGGGGTTAACCTAGGTTTTTGGACCTGGCTAAGATAGGATTAGCCAACGGTCAGCCTGGCTCTGATACCAAGGTGGTCAGGACCGGGTTTTCAGGATATTAATTTCCCAAAAGCGGCCCTTGTGATAACCATCGAAGTAGTCAAACCATGAGTAGGGCAGTTCTTGACAAGAGATTTCATACGTTCCCAAGCTTGGGCAACGTGTTCATTATCCAATTGTTTAAAATTCATTATGTTACTTCTTAGTTGGATAATTTTAGCAGGTGGATAGTATTTTCCAATAAAAGCATCTTTGCACTTGTCCCATGAATCTATGCTATTTCTAGGCAAAGATTGAAACCAAATTTTAGCTCCTCCTCTCAAGGAGAAAGAAAAAAAGCTTAAGCTTAACAATATTACCATCTATTTCTTGGTACTTTTGCATATCACAAAGTTCAACAAAATTGTTTAAGTGTAAAGCAGCATCATCTCCAGCACCAGAGAATTGATCTTTCATAACTAGGTTCAGTAAAGCAGGTTTAATTTCATAAGAAGGTGCTGAAGTGGCAGGTGTAGTGATAGGCGTGCAGATAAAGTCATCGTTGTTGTGACTAGTGAAGTCACACAACTTGGTGTTCTCGGTGGAACCCATAGCAGCAAGCAAGCAAGATAACTATTTTTGTGATTTTCGATAAAAGACACTAAAGCAAAACTGAAAGGTAAACTAGCAAGACTAAAAAGCAAAGGTAAAAGATAGCGTGCAACTCCCCTATCTTGAAGAGTGGAGTCCCCGGCAACGGTGCCAGAAAACTTTGCTTGATGGCTTCTCGCCCCTCGTTGGTTACCCCAAGTGGAAGGTTTGAGATGCAGTGTAGCGGTAGTTTTCCCTTGGCAAAGATACCAAGGTTCGATTTCCCCTGAGACTCCTAGTTTCAACAAGAAGGTGTCAACTGCTAACGGCGCCAGATATTAGCAATCAACGTGGACATGCACAAAGATACAAATAACTTTCCTCCCAACGAGTACACTGAGGTTGTCAATCCCTCCGGCCTTGTCGTTTACAAAGGATCAAACGCAAGTGATAATAGTGATAGGTATTGCTGCAAATAGTAAGTAAAAGCGGAAAATAGCTGATGTGATCAGTGATGGTAATATGGACCGGGGTCCCATGATGTTCACTAGTGATGTCTCTCTCCCAAAAGACGATAAAACAGCTATGTGAGGTAAACGAATTACAGCTGGGCAATTGACAGAATTATGTGCGCAAACCAATGCTAACTATGTTACAAGAAAGGTAGAGGTTCAAAGCATGGGCGGTACGCCAAGGCAAGTAGACCGAAATCCATCTGCATCTACTACTAATCATCCACCTTGAGATATCTATCCAGAACATCTCGCTGGTATTAAGTTGCGAGTCCCACCCATAGTGTAAACTCAAAGCAACAGACAACTGCATTAAAAGAACTTTGCGTAAAGTAAACAATCCTTGCACCCGCGGGCACAAGCACCGTTGTTTTCACCCTTGTGGCAACAACACATCCCCTAGACTCATGTTTCTGTCACTCAAGCTAGTCATCGAGGGGCATGAACCCACAATCGAGCATAGCGTTCCCTCTTGGAGTCACTACCTACTACTTGGACAAAGCAATAAATAGCAACGAAGAACATGCAATATAAAAGAGGTAAATCAAATATATTACTCAAACACAATCTGAACATAATCTCACAATCCATCGGATCCCAGCAAACTCAACATAGCAACAGCATAAGGATTACATATGTGCATCGATCATGTAGGGCAGCTCACGAGGACTAATTAGTGAAGCACAAGAACGGGAGGAGAACATCACATAGCTACTGGTCATGGACCCATGGTCCAAGGGAGACTACTCACAACTCATCCGGGAGGCGTCCATGGTGGTGGAGAGGCTCCCGGTGGTGATCCTCCCCTCCGGCAGGGTGCCGGGAAGAATTCTCCTGGTGCTCCCGATCTTGGAAGCGCGGCGGCGGCGGAACAGAGATGAGATCGCGAAAAAGGGTTCCGTCCTCGAGGGTTTCGGGGCGCGTGGTAAATATATGCCAAAGGGGGGCATCAGCGAAGGCCTGGGGGGCCCAGGCGCCCCCCCGGCGCGGCCAGGAGGGGGGGCGCGCCACCAGGGCGCCTGGAGCCCTGGTGGCCCCCCTCCGGCCCTACTTCGGCCGTGTGGAAGCTTCCGGAACGCTGATTTTTTATATAATTTTTCCGGGATTTTTCTGGCAGTTTACGTGACGGGAAAACCTGAAATACAAAAACAGCAGAAAACGGAAACTGGCACTGGGTGCACTGAGATAATAGGTTAGTCCAAATATGATCAAAAGTGTATGGAAGTGTATAAATATCATAGCAATATCACCCAAAAGAGGCATGGAGCAAGCAGAAATTATAGATACGTTTTGGACGTATCAGGAATCTGGCCAAGACAATAGCCAGGTACAAGCCAGTGAGTACTTTGAATGTATTCGCAAACATTATGAACATGGGTGAGGTATAAACATGCTTGAGGATGATTTATGATCACTATGATAATAATGATATGACAGTCTCTAATTGCAAGCAGGGCGTCCGAGTAAAAAGGCATATGCAATCAGAGAGTAGTAACAAAATAAATAACAAGCATTCCACAGTCGGGCGTCTGAGTGACACCACAGAAAGGGCTTATGGAAAAATAAAAGACAAGAATGCCACAGTCGGACGTCTGAGCGACATCACATAAAAGGCTTATAAAGAAAAATAAATAACGAAATACCACAGTCGGACGTCTGAGCGACATCACATAAAGGGCTTATAAAGGAAAGTAATAACAAATTGCCACAGTCGGACGTCTGAGCGACATCACATAAAGGGCTTATAAATAAAAAGAATGCCACAGTCAGACGTCTGAGCGACATCTCATAAAGGCCTTATAAAGAAAAAGTAAATAACAAATTGCCACAGTCGGACGTCTGAGCGACATCACATAAAGGGCTTATAAGGAAAATAAATGACAGTAAATATCCAGGAGGTAGAACCGTCCCAAGGATACTCATTGTTCCAAGGAATACAAATGGTTAGTCCATAATAATAAATACACAATCACCACCTGTCACAGGTCATAAATTATGCTCTGGTTTAATAGTTTCTCCTCCGAAGACCGACACTAAGACCGACACTCGACCCATCCCAGACTGTAGTCCTTAACCATGGACACGGCTATTCGAATAGATTTATTATCTCTGCAGAGGGTGTACCCTTTACCCACGAATAACGGATTTCCTATAGTCCTTTTGGACTAATTCCGTCTACGGTCTTTTAAGTTGAAGACGCACCTGACTGCACACACCAGCCTAACTTACCGGTGCCTGGAATCACCCACGACACTTGTTAAGCCAGACTCTAAGTGGGGAGGCTACAACCTCCACTAACATGGGATCACAAAAATTTATAACGCGCGCGAAAACCGGGGAAGCTATCCCCTTCGGCTCCAACCGAAACACACATGCTCCCGGACCAGGTGGCCTGCCTACCGGATGTAGCCAGTATCTTCCACCGTGGCCTCGCTGTAAGGTGTGTGATAGAACAGGGGTCGACAATTTATTGAACCGTACCCTACTTGTAGCAGGGACACGTGGTAGCACGAAACAAGTATGGGGGTTACTGGAACAAGACTCGATCTACGGTCGACTCAGGAAGTTTATGTATTCCCTGCATGAGTAGTGCCACAATGCTCTTTACAGTTCCCTGACAGGGTCACACCCCTCATGCTACATCTTGCCTTACTGCACATCCTCGCCACAACGAGATGTCAGTCACGTGGTCGGTTCACCGGAACACACCTTCCTTCGGACTCCATCCAAACTATCACCAGGCATATGTGGCATGAGAAGTGGTTGTTGTCACCAATATCACATACATAACAGAAAAGGATTATTCACCACACGTTGATATGCAAGAGTATGATTTCCACATGAAATAACGTTACTCCATTTGAGTATATCGATGGAGTTCGTATGTTTTAGCAAACAACACACAACGTATATCATAACGGGGTTCAAAATGCTTGCCTTCAAGTAGAGGGGAGGAGAAAAGCATTCCAAGAATTTTGGAAGTTTTCTCCCTCTTCAAAATCTAAAAGAAATAAAAGGAAATCAATACATAGACTTAAAACATCCCCAAAACATTGTCTGGAAAATTTTCATATAAAAATGAAAATAAACTAGACAATATTTGGGAAACAACAGAAGAAGAATCAAGTCATTTGGATTTATATTTAAAAAGATATAGCCACTCAAAGTTCAGTCAACTCTGGTTTTAATAAAAACCAGAAAAAGGAAAACGAATCGGCTCAGGAAACGTTTTCGGGGAAGAGAAGACGTACTCGAGATTTGTTCAGGGTTGCTATAAGATCTACTACTGCCACAAAAAGATACTACCAAAATTTTACCGATCTAATATTGCAAATAACTGCCACTACAATGCATGCGCAAACAATGGTGTAAACTGCAGTGTTAAACACTGGTGTGGCATGAAAAAAATCAACGGTCGTGGAAAACGAGATATTTCTACTCTGGTTTATAGTAAATTCAGAAATGGTATTTTCCAAAATTTACAAATACACTGGTTGCACCCGAGAGCACAGTGCTCTCACTGGCTGACAGGGAGACAAATATATATATATAATTAATCTTGCTGATATAAGCAATTTTTAATGGGTGCATAAGAAAATCTAATATTCGCTGGAAAGTTTTTACTAAGGGTAAAAACTCCAACATATCAGAACAAGAATGGTCCTAAATTCCAAAGGAACATTCAGCAAAGGCAAAATTTTAATTTACTGGCAAAATTTTATTTAATAAAACATTGCTAAATTTTTGGGGTGTTACATGAACCCAAAGCCAAGCACTTCTTACATTGCAAGAACTATAGATCTAGTAGGCCAAACCAAACCAATAATTCGAAGAGACTTGCAAGGATATTATAATCATACATAAAGAGTTCAAAAAAGAACCAAATACTTCTCATAGATAATCTTGATCATAAACCCACAATTCATCGGATCTCGATAAACACACCGCAAAAAGAGATTACATCGAATAGATCTCCTCGAAGACCGATGAGAACTTGGAATTGAGATCCAAAGAGAGAGAAGAAGCCAGCTAGATACTAGCTATGGACCCGAAGGTCTATGGTAAACTACTCACAACTCATGGTGAGGCGATGATGATGATGTAGAAGCACTCCGTGGTAGATCCCCCCTCCGACAGAGCTCCGGAATAGGCCCCAAGATGGGATCTCACGGGAACAGAAGGTTGCGGCGGTGGAACTAGGGTTTTTCTCTGTTGTTCTGATGGTTTTGGGGTACATAGGTATATATAGGAGGAAGGAGGACACCTTTGTGGACGCCACGTGTGCCCTACTCCGTGGTTCTCAAGTCTCCCGTGCGTATTTTGCTCCAAAAATATATCTCCCGAAGTTTCATTCTGTTTGGACTCCGTTTGATATTCCTTTTCTGTAAAACCCTGAAATAGGAAGCAAAACAGCAATCTGGACTGGGCCTTTGGGTTAATAGGTTAGTCCCAAAAATAATATAAAAGTGAATAACAAAGCCCATTAAACATCCAAAACATCATAAATAATAGCATGCAACAATAAAAAAATTATAGATACGTTGAAGACGTATCAAGCATCCCCAAGCTTAATTCATGCTCGTCCTCGTGTAGGTAAATGATAAAAATAGAATTTTTGATGTGGAATGCTAACGAACATAGTTTTCAATGTAATTCTCTTAATTGTGGCATCAATGTTCAGATCTGAAAGATTCAAGAGAAAAGTCTATATTGACATAAGAAATAATAATACTTCAAGCATACTAACAAAGCAATCATGTCTTCTCAAAATACTATGGCTAAAGAAAGTTTTCCCTACAAAATCATATAGTCTGGCTATGATCCCCCTTCATCACAAAAAATATTCATATCATGCACAACCCCGGTTTCAGCCAAGCACTTGTTTTCATACTCTATTCTTTCAAACCTTTCAACTTTCACGCAATACATGAGCGTGAGCCATGGATATAGCAGTATGTGGAATAGAGTGGTGGTTGTGGAGAATACAAAAAGGAGGGAGATAGTCTCACATCGACTAGGCGTATCAATGGGCTATGGAGATGCCCATCAATAGATATCAATGTGAGTGAGTAGGGATTGCCATCCAACGGATGCACCAGAGCTAAAAATGTATGAAAGCTCAATAAAAGAAACTAAGTGGGTGTGCATCCAACTTGCTTGCTCACGAAGACCTAGGGCATTTGAGGAAGCCCATCGTTGGAATATACAAGCCAAGTTCTATAATGAAAATTCCCACAAGTATATGAAAGTGACTAAACATGAGACTCTCTATCATGAAGACCATGGTGCTACTTTGAAGCACAAGTGTGGAAAAAGATAGTAGCAACTGTCCATTTTTTGGAGGGGCCTTTTCTTTTGTTCACCCTTTCCTCGGTTGTGACAATGCTCTAATAATGATGATCATCACACTTATATTGATTTACAACTCGGTATTACAACTCGATACTAGAACAAAGTATGACCCTATATGAATGCCTCTGGAGGTGTACCGGGATATGCAATGAATCAAGAGTGACATGTATGAAAAATTATGCATGGTGGCTTTGCCACAAATACGATGTCAACTACATGATCATGCATGGCAATATGACAATATGAAGCGTGTCATATGAACGGAAAGGTGGAAAGTTGCATGGCAGTATATCTCGGAATGGCTATGGAAATGCCATGATAGGTAGGTATGGTGGCTGTTTTGAGGAAGCTACATAGTGGGTGTATAGTACCGACGAAAGTTGCGCGGTACAAGAGAGGCTAGCAATGGTGGAAGGGTGAGAGTGCGTAATATCCATGGACTCAACATTAGTCATAAGAACACATATACTTATTGAAAATATTTACGAGTCAACAAAACAAAGCAATCAACGCATGCTCCTAGGGGGGAGGTTGGTAGGAGTTAACCATCGTGCACCCCCGACCTCCACACAAAGGATGACACTCTACAAATACCTCATGCTCTAACTTCATCACATAGCGGTTCACCATACGTGCATGCTAGGGGAATCACTAACTTTAACACAAGTATTTCTAAATTTCATAATAACTCCACTAGCATGACTCTAATATCACTATCCTCATATCTCAAAACAATAATCAAGCATCCAACTTCTCATAATATTCAATGCACTTGGTGTGAAAGTTTTTACTACATTGATCTTGGATGCCTATCATGTGAAGACTAGTTTTATAGCCAAAGCACATTACCATGTTGTTCTAATAGACTCTCAAAAGGATATAAGTGAAGCATGAGAGATCAACAATTTCTACAAAATAAAATTACCACCGTGCTCTAAAAGGTATAAGTGAAGCACTAGAGCAAAAACTATTCAACTCAAAAGATATAAGTGAAGTACATAGAGTGTTCTAACAATTCCTAGGCCATATTTATCTCTCTCAAAAAGGTGTTTTCATCAAGTATAATTGTGGCAAACTAACAAGCAAAGATTCAAATTATCCATGACGCTCCAAGTAAAACACATATGATGTGGTGAATAAAAATATAGCTCCGAGTATAGTTACCGATAGGTGAAGACGAAAGATGGGATGCCTTCCCGGGGCATCCCCAAGCTTAGGCTTTTGCTTGTCCTTGAATTTTACCTTGGGGTGCCTTGGGCATCCCCAAGCTTAGGCTCTTGCCACTCTTTGTTCCGTAGTCCATCAAAGCAATACTCAAAACTTGAAAACTTCACAACCCAAAACATAGACAAAAATCTCCTGAGCTCCGTTTGTATAAGAAAACAAACCACCACACAAAGATACTGTAATGAACTCATTATTTGTTTATATTGGCATTAATCCTACTGTATTCAAACTTCTCTATGATTCATACTCCCTAATACTACTCATAGATTCATCAAAATAAGCAAAAAACACACGAAAAACAGAATCTGTCAAAAATAGAACAGTCTGTAGTAATCTGTAACTTTCACATACTTCTGTAACTCCAAAAAAATTGAAGTAAATTGTTAAACATGGGGAATTTGTCTATTAATCATCTCGAAAAAGAATCAACTAAATAGCACAATCCAGTAAAATCTGGTGACCATTCTAGCGTGCGCTAATGATTCTGTTTTTCACAGCAAGATCATATAAACTTCACACAAGTCTTCCCAAAGGTTCTACTTGGCAAAAACACTAATTAAAACACAAAACCACATCTAAACAGAAGATAGATGCAATATTTATTCAGAAGCAAAAACAAAAAAACAAAAATAAAATTGGGTTGCCTCCCAACAAGCGCTATCGTTTTACGGCCCTAGCTAGGCATGATACATGGATAGATCTAGGTATTGCAATCTTTGGAAGGAAATTCTTTAATTAAGCACTTGTGATTGTTAGGATCTTCTTTATCCCTGTTGATAATCAAACTTTTGGGTAAGAAATCAAGAAATTCAATCGTGTCAAAATGTTCTCTTGCAAAAGTAAGAAAATTAGGATGAACACTTATAGATTTAAGGTTAAATCAGCGATTCCTTTACTAGATTGTCCACCCTTGTTCTTAGGAACATACATGAACTTAGACAATTTAGTGGTAGAATGATTTGAAGTAGTTTTCATAGCAGAAAGAGCACAACCCACATTAGTAATAATATTCTCAAGTTTATCGATTCTAGTAGAATTTTGATCTAAGTTTTCTTTCACCAAGGGTTCCTTTTCTTTAAAAAAAATAAGAATAACTCCTACCTTGGATCCATATTGGGTAATTTGATTGTGGATATTTCTATCCAAATTCTCTACCAACTCTACCATAGCAACTTTGTTTTCAGTGATTTGTAGCCTTTGCATAACATGCTCCAAAGCTAAAACAGGTCCATTAACCATAAGAGGTGGGGAGCCAAATAATTCAGTCATAGCATTATAAGAATCAAAAGTATGGCTACCCAAGAAATTCCCTCCGGTAATGGTATCTAAAATATATCTATTCCAAGGAGTTATGGCAACATAAAAATTGCGAAGAAGCACGGAAGTGGAAAGCTTCCTGGTAGATCTATTTTGAGCATTGCAAATTATCTTTTAAGTTTTCTTCCTCCCTTTGTTTAAAATTAAGAACCTCACTCTTGGGAGTATTGATAATGATAGGTGTGCTAGACATTATGACAAGAAAGAAATCCAACACACAAGCAAACAAGAAGCAAGCGAATGATAAACACAAGACAAAAGAAGGGCAAATAAAACGGCAAGGGTGAAGTGGGGGAGTGGAAAACGAGAGGCAAATAAATGTAATGCGAAGGATAAGGGTTTGTGATACGTACTAGGTATATGACTTTTGCGTAAGCCTCCCCGGCAACGGCGCCAGAAATTCTTCTTGCTACTTCTCGAGCTTGCGGTGTATTCCCTCGAAGAGAAAAGGGTGATGCAGCACAGTAGCGTAAGTATTTCCCTCAGTTTTTGAGAACCAATGTATCAATCCAGTAGGAGACCACGCGTGAGTCCCTCGCACCTGCACAAACAAATAAGAACTTCGCAGCCAACGCGATAAGGGGTTGCCAATCCCTTTATGGTCACTTATGAAAGTGAGATCTGGCAGATAGGATAGTTTGATATTTTTGGTATTTTTTGGATATAAGAACATAAAGTAAAAGCGGAAAAGTAAAGTATATTGTATATTGATATGTTGAGAATAGACCCGGGAGCCATAGGTTTCTCTAGTGGCTTCTCTCATGATAGCAGAATTCTACGGCGGGTAAACAAATTATTGTCGAGCAATTGATAGAAAAGCGAATACTCATGAGACTATCTAGGAATGATCATTCTATATAGGCATCACGTCCGAGACAAGTAGACCGAAACGATTCTGCATCTACTACTATTACTCCACACATCGACCTCTATCCAGCATGCATCTAGAGTATTAAGTCCATAAGAACAGAGTAACGCCATAAGCAAGATGACATGATGTAGAGGGATAAACTCAAACAATATGATATAAAACCCATCTTTTTATCCTCGATGGCAACAATACAATACGTGCCTTGCTGTCCCTACTGTCACTGGGAAAGGACGCCACAAGATTGAACCCAAAGCCAAGCACTTCTCCCATTGCAACAACTACAGATCTAGTAGGCCAAACCAAACCAATAATTCGAAGAGAGTTGCAAGGATATTCTAATCATACATAAAGAGTTCAGAAAAGAACCAAATACTTCTCATAGATAATATTGATCATAAACCCACAATTCATCAGATCTCGACAAACACACCGCAAAAAGAGATTACATCGAATAGATCTCCACGAAGACCAAGGAGAACTTGGTATTGAGATCCAAAGAGATAGAAGAAGCCATTTACATACTAGCTATGGACCCGAAGGACTGTGGTAAACTACTCACAACTCATGGTGAGGCGATGATGATGATGTAGAAGCACTCCGTGGTAGATCCCCCCTCCGGCGGAGCTCCGGAACAGGCCCCAAGATGGGATCTCACGGGAACAAAAGGTTGCGGTGGTGGAACTAGGGTTTTTCTCTGTTGTTCTGATGGTTTCAGGGTATGTAGGTATATATAGGAGGAAGGAGGCCACCGGGGGCCAAACATGGGTCCCACGAGGCAGGGGGGCGCGCCCCCCACTCTCGTGGACGCCACGTGTGCCCTACTCCGTGGTTCTCAAGTCTCCTATGCGTATTTTGCTCCAAAAATATCTCTCCCGAAGTTTCATTCCTTTTAGACTCCGTTTGATATTCCTTTTCTGTAAAACCCTGAAATATGCAAAAAAAACAGCAATCTGGACTGGGCCTTTGGGTTAATAGGTTAGTCCCAAAAATAGTATAAAAGTGTATAACAAAGCCCATTAAACATCCAAAACATCATAAATAATAGCATGGAACAATAAAAGATTATAGATACGTTGGAGACGTATCACTATGCCAAATGAACTCAGTGGCGCCGGATAGATATTTTCGGTGGGGACGAGTTTGACTTTTGGTTTGGGACAAATGTGGATGTGAGAAAGTGGTTGAGGTTTTTGGAACATATCACTAAGCATTTTGAGCAAGCAAGCCATTAAGCAACATCTCATCCCCTTTTAATAGTATTGGCTTTTCTATGGACTCAATGTGATCTTGGATCACTAAAATAGAAAATGTAGAGTCGTTAGCTTGAGCTAATCCTTTGTCCTTCGCATTTTGAGGGGTCCACAATCCTAATCCATGCCATGCCAATCATTGAACTTTCCTGAAATATTATCTTGATATAGCAAATAGCATTAGTTCAATGAGCTATATGTTGTTAGTAATTACCAAAACCACCCAGGGATAGTTGCACTTTCACACACCGCAGGTTCAGGGGCAGTGCATGGTGAGGCGCGGCCACGGGCGAGGCCAGCACGTGGCCGGAGCGGTTGTGGCCCGTGCGTTGCCCACATGCTCGAAGGCGAGCAGGTAGAGGATGGAGGAGAGGCGGAGCTCACCGTGCGGCTAAGAAAAGCCCTCGACGGGTTTGTAGCACTTGGGAGGCGACAAATGGAGCGGTGAAGCTCCGATGATCTGAGGCGGACTTTGGTTCGATTCGGGGCTTGCGATGCTCCGCCACAGCAACGGCTGGTCCCAGGCGATGAGGACGAACGAAGTGGTGCTCATGGACATGCGAGATTGGCACGGGGCGACCGGTGGCCGCGGGATCGACGGCGAACGGCGACGACTGCGTTTGGGAGAAAAGGGGGAAAGCGAGCGAGCAAGATAGAGGGGGCGAATGGATGAGGATGACGAGAGGGGAGGCCGCGGTGAAATTCTTATCCACCTCGCGGCACCTGTAGCGACGCGGGCGACGAGCAGGTTCGTCGGGGACGGCGACCGCTCGGTCGAGGGAACAACGCGAGGAGGGAGAAAGAGGAGGCCGGGGTAGAGGTGGGCAGCATGGGCCGAATGACCAAGGTGGGCCGAGGCCCAAGGGGAAGGTCAGGGGCTTTTCTCCTGCTCCTTTTTGCCCCCCCCCCCTTTTTTCCTTTTCTTCTAAGACTTTTATGTTTCCTTATTTCTGGCACCGTTTTCTATTCTCTTTTCGTACCAAAGGATTTTTGGTGACCATGAAATTTGGCACATACATAATAGGTATTATTTTGAGATAACACATAAAGTTTGGGGGTGATTGGAGTTAAATAAATAAGCGTCTATTTTGAAATGGCCATTTTATTCATCGCTGGAACACTTATTAATTTTGTGTGAAAATCATTTGTGAGTCAGATGAAGTTGGTTTCAACATTACAATGATTGGGGGAATTTATAGAATTATTTGAACATTTTAGTTGTACCGCTCGAAGAAATAATTATTTGATTTGAAATTTAAAAATTGAAATTGACCCTAATCTTGGACAAGTGGCCAATTGCATAGTAATCATGATGACATGGCCACCATTAAGGGGATATTACTGTAGCATGATTCTCGGGGTGTTACAAATCTCCTCCACTACAAGAAATCTTGTCCCAAGATTTAAGGGGTGGAGTAAGGGGGGGAAGACTCGGGAAGGACGGAGCTCAACACTAGATAGGTACATGGGGCTATCTTATTGAACGTGTCATAGAGGCACCTCTTGAGTTGAAAATTCAAGAAAATCATCGAGAGTAAGGTAATATAAGGAGGTGCAATAAGAAGCTTCAACCAGGTAGACAATCATTCGTTGCCTGAAACAGAGAATAAAATGGGTTCAAAACAATGGGAATAAGTATTGCGTCTGATACCAGAATAGAACACTAGGAAGGTGGCTCATGGTTTACATACGAAGTCAAGTGTGAGCAAGAACCTTGGAAACGGAGGTGTACACGAGAGTTAGGTTTTGATCCTATGGAACTTTGGGTTATGGGCCCACCATGTGGGTTGAAAGTAGGAAGGACGGTGACGTCTTGCACGATCATGTAAGCAAGTCATGTTAGAGTATAGTATGTCAGTTATGCCGGCAACAACATCGGTACCAAGGGCGAGGGACGAAGAGAACCATTTTCCTACTCGTTGAAACAAGGCGGACTAATAGGCAAAGTTCTCGTCCATCGGTGGTTACCGAAATGTTATCAACAATAGTAACAGGGTCTTACTGACAGAGTTGTACACCAAGGTGTTTACATAAGCAGAAAATTATTACTGCTTAGATTATATGTAGACCAAAGAAAGGTTAAACAAACAAATGGAAAGGAAAATGTGTTTAAACACAATGAATAGGAGTAAACCATCCCCAGGATTAAGCAGGGCATGATATTCGTGTCAGGAGATCAAAGTCATGACCATATAGATAAAAGGGGTAAGAAGAATTATGATATGTATCCACACAACGAGTTGGATAGATGATCAAGAACATTTAGCATTGCGCTTACAATGTTCTTGTGGATCTTTGGAGTACCACAAACATGCTTCGAGATAGCATTTACATGGTCTTCAAGCAAAGGTCAGACTTTGGATGCACCAGGATCCATCGAAAACAACTTATAAAATAAGTCATACAATGTCAACATGGTAAGATGAGGATGTGGTCGACGAGCTCAGAAAAAATTCCTCGAGATTTCCCTAGACATGAATTTTCACAATTATGTGAACAACGCGATAGCATTGGACACACCAGGGTATATAATGAAGTGTGTTCGTGGAGAACACCCACAATTAAGCACTGAACGAAATGCACCTGGAAATACGTACCAAGTAGAAAGATCGTTGTTAGCATGGAGGTTTAATAACCAGAATGGTTGGAATGAAACTATCGACCATTCACTTCAAAGCAATTGGGTTGCTAGAAGTTTTGAATTCGCGCGTCATACTTCAATTGTTGGGTTTCTGGTTAGAAACAACACGAGGAGCAGGGAACAAACGAAGATGGCGAGAAGTATTACTTGTATCAAGAATTCATAAGAGGTGGTGAAATTCTCACGAGATTATTAACATGAAAGATGGTAGTACTCCAAGGTAGAGCATATCATAAGTCGGATAACAAGGAAATCAAAGTATAACACGAAGCAAGAACAAGTTTTGTGTTGGAGGGAATGCAAGAATGTTGTCAATGTTAATACAAATCATCGAGGGGAAGGGATGCTATTTCCCATCATAAATTCGATTCGCAACTTGGAATAAGGCAAATTATTGTTGATGATGATTATGACACATTTGCCAAGAGATTTCATTAAGATGTAATCGATCAGCGATGACATCAAGTCAAATGAATGATGGAGCGAAAGGTTATTGAAACCACTAGTACAATACAAACTTGAAATCAAGCTAGCTGTTCAAGGTGAAATGATATGCCGAGGAAGATCGGCGTAAGCTTAGCTCATTGCCGAAAATGGTGCTCCGGGAAGAAGGACCAGGTAGCATAGTTAAAAATATGCATGATAATGATATAGCCGATCAGGATAGATATGCCTTGATGAATTAATAAACTCATAAGCATTGGAGATTACATAGATTTATTGAATCAAAGTGCGGAGTTGATTCACTTATCGGTGTCCTTAAGTGTCTAACAACTCAGACCCCGTGGAAAATTGGAATCGGTGGGAAGTAATTCTTGAAGAAGAACTCATAAGAAGTAATATGGTTCTGTGACATTATCGAGATATCACGGGGTAATACTCGAAGGTAGAGTAAAATCGGGGTTGGGTAGACACATTGATCTGCAGAAGACAAGCGCTTTAACTTGATTGAGAAATGGTATCAAAGAAAAACAATCATGGTCGAAACCACAGTTGCAAAGGACCAAGCATAGATACAAGATGAACTTATAACAAGGGGATTATTATTATTTTTACAAGAAGCTTCCATGACAAGTTCCACATCGGGTCCATGGGCATGAACACAAAGTTCTCAGGAGTAGATCGCAGAGTATCTTCAAAGTCTTCTGGTGAAGCAGGCAACCATCCGGAATGAAGGGGCTCTCCGGGGAAAGTCGTTACGAGAACCTAATGTAGTTAGCAAATTCATTTAACCCCAATAGAAGAGAGAACAGAGTCCAGAGTATAGACGAGGAGTAAAAGATCCTAATACCACCCAATGGCGATGTGGGCCCGTACGCCACATAGCCATGTTAGTAAAATAGTTTTTCAAAGACTAGACTCAACCTCGACCAAGGACTTGGAAAGGGGGAGTCCTATAGGCAGTCAGCTCTGATACCAACTTGTGACGCCCCCGATTTGACCGTACACTAATCATGCACGCAAACGTGTCCGACCAAGATCGGGGACTCACTGGAAGATATCACAGCACCACTCTAGACACAACTAAAATAATACAAGCTTTATATTACAAGCCAGGGGCCTCGAGGGCTCGAATACATAAGCTCAAATACACAAGAGTCAGCGGAAGCAATAATATCTGAGTACACACATAAGTTAAACAAGTTTGCCTTAAGAAGGCTAGCACAAAAGCAACACGATCGAAAAGGCAAGGCCTCCTGCCTGGGATCCTCCTAACTACTCCTGGTTGTCGGCGGTCTGCACGTAGTAGTAGCCTCCATCGGGGTAATAGTAGTCGTCAAAGGTGGCTTCTGGCTCCTGGACTCCACCATCTGGTTGCATCAACAAGAAGAAGAAAGAAGGGGGAAAAGGGGGGGGCAAAAGCAACCGTGAGTACTCATCCAAAGTACTCGCAAGAAAGGATCTACACTACATATGCATCGGTATCAATGAAAAGGGTAGTATCTGTAGACTAAGCTGCAGAATACCAGAATAAGAGGGGGAGAAGCTAGTCCTATCAAAGACTAGCATCTTATGGAAACCACCATCTTGTAGCAACAGGGGGAAGTAGAGTAGTATAACATAAGTCATATTTATGTTGTTGTTTCAACGATCCGGGATCCTTTCTCGACTCCCGAAGCAACATATCCAAATCATGCCTCAGCATCTAGTTCTAATTGTAGCGATCGGGATACAACTCCAAGTGTCCGTTACAGTAGGACAGGCTATCGATAGATGTTTTCTTCCCTGCACGGGTGTACCAACTTACCCGCCATGCTTGCTTAACTCTGGCCGGACACACCATCAGGTCATGCCCGACCTCGGCCAAACAATATGCCTCAACCTGACCTAGGCTTAATAGAGAGGTCATGCACGCCGGACTAAACCTATGCCCCCAGGGGTCATGGGCCATCTCCTCGGGAACTCCTGCATGTTGCATACGCGGCCGGTGAGCAGACTTAGCTACCTCCTTAAAAAGGTAGGTGCATAACCTGTCGAACCCGGCGTGCGCCACTCAGACGCATGACATCAGTTAAGCTTCGGCTGATGCATATGACACAGAACGCCCATACTATGCCCATGTGATGGTTAGCGCTATCAGGCCAGAGGCCCCTCGGATCAAATATCCAAACCATTTAGTGTCTTGGGAACACGCGGTAATGAGCAGAGACTCATGATCATGTGACCCCATCGCCCCGTCTCGAGGACTTGTGGCAAGTGCTAGGAATGCCCGGCCACGCCTCGTATTTATCTCGCGGGCACCTTTCAGGTCAACCCAACTACATATAACACGCAATTAAGCTCGTGCGGGTACCCTTCAGGGCCGACCCGTCTTTAGTATCAGGGTTCAGTGTAAAGTCATAGTAACCATAGTAACTGTGTGTCTAACACCAAAGGGATACCTGAGGAAATCACCCTCGATGGAATTCCACCTGATGTTTATCGTCAAGGTGAACGGAAAAGGAGTCACCCTCGAGGTCCACTCTTGAGGAGTTGCACGATAGTGTCGTTATAAGGAGTGGAGAAGGAGGATTCACCCTCGATGACCATAATCGATGAACTAACCTACAAGGTTATCATCGGAAGTGCTGATGACGTCTCACCCTCGGCACTCGATAGTAACTCAGTAGTGTCGAGCAACTAAGGGGATAGTGATGTGCGGTGCCGGTGCCTAGTCTTCGATAGCGTTGATCGGGTTTTCTGATAATCCAGCAGGGCGGACGGGACAATGTGGGGGTCACTGGTGGATCTCTAACCAGCCTATACTAAGAAGTTTAGTATAAACATGTAAGGTATGAAAGCAGGTTACAACAACAGGCTATGCATCAGAATATGATCATACAAAAACAGTAGCCGTTCTAGTGCAAGCATAAGAGAGAAGAGAGTGGGCGATATGAGAATGATCAAGGGGGATTGGCTTGCCTGGTTGCTCAGACGAGAAGGAGGGGTCGTCAACACCGTAGTCGATCACTGGGGCAACATCAGTCTCGCGGTATACTGAAGAGAAGAGGGGGAAGAAACAATAAATACAAAGCATACAGATGCAACAAAGAAGCACGATAAGTAAACACGCAGTGCTAGGGTGCTCTACTGTGGTGCTACACGATACTAGCGAAGAGGGATAACCTCCGGGAAAGTATCCCCGGTGTTTCATGTTTTCGGACAGATGAATCGGAGGAGGATGTTGCACGTTCGCTATGCTATGAGCATGTGGCAGACGAACGGACCGCGTATATGGATTTGTCTCGTCGATCTGAGCAATGTTCATATATAAAACATTTTCATCTGAGTTACGGTTTACTTTATATTTTTTTAAAAGTTTAAAACATTTTCCAAAATTATTTATATATTTAAAACAAACATTATCCAGAATAGTGAAAGGTGAGGTCAGTATGACATCACCATGACATCAGCAGGTCAACTCACCAGTTGACTGGTCAAACCTTACAGGTGGGATCCGTCTGTCACAGGTACAAATTAATTAACAGTTTTAAATAGACTAACATAGTTCATCATGCTAATTAAGCCAGGTTAATTAAGTTAATTAATTACCTAATTAATTAATTAACTAATTATTATTATTATATATATTTATTTATTTATTTATACCTTTTTCTTTTAAAAAAAGGGACTGGGCCCCACGGCCTAGTGGCACAAGGCCATTGCGGGTGTGTGGACTAACGGGGCTGCAGGCACGGGCGAGGGTTGCCCGTCGGGGCAAACCCAGGCCACGGCCGCGGCCGTGGCAGGGCGCCGGCAGCACCATCCATGGCGAGTGGCGGCCCCAGGCGGTGGCGGCCCTGGTACCGGCGAAGGACGACGCCCGAGGAGGGGGCAGATCTAGCGCGCGGAGCAGCCGCGCGTGGCAGTCGACTAGGGAAGGCGCGTGGCGGGGCAGCAGCAGCAGCTTTAGACGGCGACGGCGGGAGGCACGCGGCCTGGGGCGCGGTGCGAGGCCGTTGGGCGCGGCAGGGCGCCGGCCAAGAGGAATCGGGGACATCATAGGCGGGTGGCGCCGGCGGGTGCAGGCACGGCTGCGGGCGAAGGACGACGACAATCGCGGCGAGTGGTGGCGCAGATGAAGCGGCTATCGGGGCGAGGAGCAAAGGAGGCGGGTCGAGCGGGGACACGGCGCCAGCGTGGGGAAGACGGTGGACGGAGCGGCGCGCCGCGGGTTTAGGGGCGGTGTGTGGCGAGGCGCGGCCACGGGCGAGGCCAGCACGTGGCCGAAGCAGTTGTGGCCGGCACGTTGCCCACATGCCCGAAGGCAAGCAGGTAGAGGAGGCAGGAGAGGCTAAGAAAATCCCTCGACTGCTTTGTAGCACAGGGGAGGTGACGAACGGAGCGGTGAAGCTTCGGTGATCCGAGGCGGACGTTGGTTCTATTCGGGGCTTGCGATGCTCCCCCGCAGCAACGGCTGGCCCCAGGCGATGAGGATGAACGCAGTGGAGCTCATGGACATGCCAGATTGGCGCGGGGCGGCCGGTGGCCGCGGATTCGACGGCAAACGGCGATCGCAGCATTTGGGAGAAAAGGGGGAAAGCGAGCGAGCGAGAGATAGGGGGCGAATGGATGAGGATGATGAGAGGGGAGGCCCCGGGGGAGATCTTATCCACCTCGCGGCTCCTGTAGCGACGCGGGCGATGAGCAGGTTCGTCGGGGATGGCGACCGCTCGGTCGGGGGAACAGCGCGAGGAGGGAGAAAGAGGAGGCCAAGATAGAGGTGGGCTGCCTGGGCCGACTGGCCAAGGTGGGCCGAGGCCCAGGGGGAAGGCCACAGGCTTTTCTCCTACTCCTTTCCCCCCCCCCCTTTTTCCTTTTCTTCTAAGACTTTTATGTTTCCTTATTTCTGGCATCATTTTCGATTCTCTTTTCGTACCAAAATATTTTTGGTGACCATGAAATTTGGCACATAAATAATAGGGATTATTTTGAGAAAAGACATAAAGTTTGGGGGCGATTGGAGTTAAATAAATAAGCATTTATTTCGAAATGGCCATTTTATTCATCGCTGGACCACTTATTAATTTCGTAGGAAAATTATTTGTGAGTCACATGAACTTGGTTTCAACATTACAATGATCGGGGAAAATTATAGAATTATTCGAACATTTCAGTTGTACCGCCCGAAGAAATAATTATTTGATTTGAAATTTAAAAATTGAAATTGACACTGATCTTGGACAAGTGGCCAATTGCATAGTAATCATGATGACATGGCCACCATTAAGGGGAGATTACTGTAGCATGATTCTCGAGGTGTTACATCTTCCCTGCAGGGGTGCACCAACTTACCCACCACGCTCGCTTAACTCCGACCAGACACACCATCAGGTCATGCCCGGCCTGGCCAAACAATACGCCGCAACCCGACCTAGGCTAAATAAAGAGGTCATGCACGCCGAACTAAACCTATGCCCCCAGGGGTCATGGGCCATCTTCCCGGGAATTCCTACACATTACATACACGGCCGATGAGCAGACCTGAGCTACCTCCTTAAAAAGGCAGGTTCTTACACGGTCCAACCCGGCGCGCGCCGCTCAGTTGCATGACATCAGTTAAGCTCCGGCTGATGCATACGACACAGAACGCGCATACTATGCCCACGTGATGGTTAGCTCTATCAGACCAGAGGCCCCTCAGATCAAATATCCAAACCTTTTGGTGTCATGGGAACGCGCGGTAACGAGCAGAGACTCACGATCATGTGACCCCATCGCTCCATCTCGAGGACTTGCGGCAAGGGCTAAGAATGCCTGGCCATGCCTCGTATTTATCTCGCGGGCACCTTCCAGGTCAACCCGACTCCACATCACTCGCAATTAAGCTCGCGTGGGTACCCCTCAGGGCCGACCCATCTTTAGTAACATGGTTCTGTGTAAAGTCATAGTAACCATAGTAACCGTGTGTCTAACACCAAAGGGAACCCTGACGAATCACCCTCGGAGGAATTCCACATGATGTTATCATCAAGGTGAACGAAGGAGGAATCACCCTCGAGGTTCACTCTTGAGGAGTTGCACGAAAGTGTCGTTATCGGGAGTGGAGAAGGAGGAATGACCCTCGATGACCACAACCGATGAACTAACCTACAAGGTTCACATCAGAAGTGCTGATGAGGCATCACCCTCGACACTCGATAGTAACCCAGTAGTGTCGAGCAACTAAGGGGAAGTCATGTGCGGTGCCGGGGCCTGGTCTTCGATCCCATTGATTGGGTCTTCTTATAATCTAGCGGGGGCAACAGTGACAATGTGGGGGTCACTGGTGGGTCTCAACCAACCTATACTAAGCAGTTACAATAAGCAGGTAAGGTATGAAATCAGGTAACAACAATAGGCTATGCATCAGAGTAGGATCATACAAAAAACAGTAACAGTTCTAATGCAAGCATAAGAGACAAGAGAGTGGGCGATATCAGAATGATAACGGGGGTTGGTTGCCTGGTTTGCTCAGACGAGAAGGAGGGGTCGTCGTCGATGCAGTCGATCACCGAGGTAGCATCAGTCTCTCGGTCTACCGGAGTGGAGAGGGGGAAGAAACAATAAATACAAAGCATACAGATGTAACAAAGAAGCACGACAAGTCAATACATAGTGCTAGGGTGCTCTAACGCGGTGCTACACGATACTGGCGAGAGGGGATAACATCCGGGAAAGCATTCCCGGTGTTAGGCATTTTTGGACAGGCGAACCGGAGGGGGAATGTTGCATGTTCGCCATGATTGGGACGTGTGGCGGACGAACGGACCACTTATCCGTATTCGTCTCGAAATTCTGAGCAACTTTCTTATATAAACTTTTTCATCCAAGTTATAGATTATTTTATATGATTTTTCAAAGTTTTAACAGAATATTGTCTAGTTTATTTTAATTCGAAAATAAATAGTAAATTGCTATGTGCACACAGCACTGTGTACACAGAAGTGTACACAGGCTGACATGTGGGACGAGGGGGTCCCAGTTGACCAGTCAACGTTGACTGGTCAACAGGGGTGGGCCCCCTCTGTCATACACATATTTTCTAATTAGTGCTTTAATTAAGCTAACCACATATTTTTATATTATATATTTTTTATATTTTAAAAAAAATTGGGGCGTGGGCCCCTGTGGTCAGCGGCCCAAAGGCCTTACCGGGCGATGGGCGACGGGCCCCGGGCACCATGGGGCGGTGCCCCGTGGGCGCGGGCGCTGCCCGCCCGAGCGATGGGGGAAGCCAGCACGGGCGCCGGCGGCCAGGGGCGGCGCAGGCGCCGGCAGGGACAGAGTGGCGGGCCAGAGGGGAGGTGGTCGGTGGCAGCAGGTGGATCCGGGGCCAGCGATGGGAGCGGGGCTGGACGGGCGCGGCCATGGGGGCGCTGCCGGCGGCCATGGCCGGCCGGAGCAGGTGCTGCGTGGAGGCAACACGGTCGAGCAGCGCGGCATGCGGTGGCAAGCGAACGGCGAAGCTGTGACGGACGACGCAAGGGGGGTTTCGCCGTCGGTGACCATTCCAGCGGCGGCACGACTCGGGAGGTGGTCGGGATTCGTCCTACGAGGGGTTAAAACGAGCGCTGTGAAGCGCATTCGAACGAGGGTAACCGCACGCATCCAACGCCAGCAGTCCCGCTTGCTGGGATGGCCTAGAGCCATAGCAGCGCTGACCAGAGCCGCGCCGAAGTTCGGACGTAGACGGATTCGAGCGTCCAGGGCACGACAAGGCTGGTGGTGGGACGCGTTGAGCAACTAGGAGCTACAGGAGCTCGGTGGTTGTGTTAGTGCGGTGCGAGGAGCATCAGGGCGACGGCAATGAACTCAACGGAGGATCTCGGTTCAATGATGGTGGGTCTAGCCACTCCGAGCGCGTACGGGAGAAAAAGAGAGGGGGGAGGAGTGTAGCTCACAGTAAGCATGCAGATGTGCTCAGTGGGCATGGGGGAGGCGCGGGGTAGCCGGAATCATCGATGATGGCGGCGGTGCCCAAGGAAGACGAAGAAGACGGGGCGACGATGTATTGGCTGCCATCCCCAACGGTTTGCTATAGAGGACGTAGTCGACGACGGCGGTGATCGGGAACGCGCCGACGAGGTGCGGTGTGGCCGGTGGCCACGTTGAGGCGATCGGTGGCGACGAGCTCGCACGGCTGAGATAAGGATCAAGCGAGAGGGGAGGGGAGAGGTGGATCTGGATTTGGGGGAGGGGGTAGTTGGAGGTTGGGATCGAAATGTCGGGGCGTGGCGCCCTTATCCCCTCCAGGACCTGTAGCGGCGCGGGACGGTGAGCTGGTCCGTCGGTGACAGCGGGCGCAGTCGGACGAACAGTGGGGGCATGGGAAGAAGACGACAATGACGGGGAGGTGGCAGCTGGACCACCTGGGCTGGCCGGGTGGGTTACGGCCCGAGAAGAATAATAAGGGGGGGCCTTTTCTGTTGTTTTAAAGTTCTACTTTCTATTTGCCATTTCCTTTTCTTTTTTACACTTTCTAATTTCTTATTAGTTTCCTTTTAGTTTTAGGTTATATAAAGCACAAACTTAGTCCCTAAATTAGCTTTAATAGTTAGGACACTGCCACAATTATATTGGCACCCTAACAAAATGGGTTTGTAATTGCCTATTAATTAAAGTCATTTAATAACTGTTTTAGCCACTGTTTTGATTATAATAGGGTACTTAAACACTTCATACAATGTTGGTTCCACCATCAAAATTAGTTACGGAAAATTTGCCACACGATGAATATTTTATTTTGCATGTTTGAGAAATTTGTATTCTGGACTTTAAATTGAATTTGAATTTGAATTGTGATTTGGATCAAATGAAGATTAGCAATAGTAATGTGATGACATGGCACCATTAACAGGGGTTACTATAGCATGGCACTGGGGGTGTTACAAATCTCCTCCACTACAAGAAATCTCGTCCTGAGATTTAAGTGGGGAAGTAAGGGTAACTTCGGGATAACTGGCCCTTATAGGGTTAATTATGTGCTGAACAAAATAGGGAATGGGGTATAAGTATCTCTCGAGTTGAAACTTAATAAAACATCGAGAGCAAAGTACGAAGGTACAATAGGAAGTTTCAAGCGAATGGACAAACGATTGATACGTGAATAGAGTGTGAAAAGGGGGTTCAGACCAACGGAATAAGTATTGCGGCTGAAACCAAAATAGAACATATCTAGGAAGGTAGCTCGTGATCAACAAACAAAGCCAAGCGTGAGGAATAACCTTGGGAACATGGGTGTACAGGATAGTCAGGTTTCGATCCTGTGGAACTATCGGTTATGGGCCCACCAGGTGGGTTAAAGGTTGAAAGAGCGGTGACAACTTGCACAGTCATGTAAGCAAGGCATGTCAAAGGATAGCATGTCAGTTATGTCGGTAACAACATCAGTACCAAGGGTGAGGGACAAAGAGAACCATTTTCCCGCTCGTTGAAACGAGGCGGGCCAATAGGCAAGGTTCTCGTCCATCGGTAGTTGCCGGAATGTTATCAACAATAGTAACAGGGTCTCACCGACAGAGTTGTACACCGAAGTGTTTACATAAGCAAGGAATTATTATTGCTTAGATTATACGTAGATCTCAAGAAAGGTTAAACAAATCCACCGGAAAGGAAAGTGTGATTATGAGTCTAAACAAACCAATGGAAAGGAAAATTTGTTTAGACACCAGTAACCGGAGCATATCCTTCCCAAGAATAAGCAGGGCCTGATATACGGAACAGGACATGAAGTACATGACCATTTAAAAGGGGTAAGAAGAATCATGAAATGTACCCATACAACGGTGTTTGGATAACTTATCAAGAAACATTTAGCATTGCGCTTCCAATGTTCTTGTTGATATTTGAGTACCACAGTCAAGCTTCAGGATAGTATTGGCATGGTCATTATGTGAAGGTCAGACTTTGGATACACAAAGGATCCATCCGAAGAAACTTAAAATAAGTCATACAATTCCAGCATGGAAAAGATGAGGATGTGGCCGATGGGCTCATCAACAATTCAACGAGATATCCACAAACATGGATTTCCCAAATTATGTGAACAAGGTGAAAATATTAGACATACCGAAGTATACAATGGAGTATGTTCGAGGAGAACATACACGAGTAAACATTGATTGAAACGTGCACCTGGAAAGATGGACTAGGTAGCATGATCAATGTTAGAGTGGTGACTTGATAATCAAAGGACCTAGAATGAAAGTATCGTCCATTCACTTCAAAGCAATAGGTTTGCAAGAAGTTTTTTTTTTGAATCCACACATCATAGTTCAATTGTCAGTTTTCCGGTTAGAAACAACACGGGGACCAAGAATGAATGGAGATGGCGAGAAGTATCACTTGTATCAAGGATTCCTAAGAGGTGGAGAAATTCTCACTACATTCTTTACATAAAAGATGGTAATGCTCCAAGGTAGAACATAACATAAGCTAGATAGCAAGGAACTCAAAGTACAACACAAACCATGACCAAGTTTGTGTTGGCAGGAAATCAAGGATGTTGTTGATGATATTACAAATAATCGAGGGGAAAGGATGACATTTCTCATCGTGAATTTACTTGACATCTTGGAAGAAGTCATAATGTTGATGATGGTCACGACACATTTTGTCGAGAGGTTTCAAGAGGATGCAACCGAACAGTGATGACATCAAGCAAAAGGAATGGTGGAGCAAAGGTTATCGGAACTACAAATAAGATTGCAAGCTCGGTATTGAAATTGCCTTTCAAGACAACCAACCTGATGTTGGAAGCTCGGTGTAAACTTAGTGTAAACTCGTAAGCAATAAAGATTATTAAGAATTGTTGAATCGTAGTGCGGACTCGTTTTAGTTATCGGTGTTCCGAGTGACAAATAGCTCAGAATCCAGGGAAAATTGAAATTAGTGAGAAATAATAGTTGATGAAGAACTCATAAGAAGTTATGCAGTTCCTTGGTATTCTTGAGATACCAGAGGGTAACTCGAAGGTAGATCACAATAGAGGATGCAGAGATTTATTGATCTGCAGAAGACAAGTGCTTTAACTTGTCTGAGAAATTATTTCAAAGACAATCCATATGGTCGGAACCACGATTGCAAAAGGCCAGATCCCAGATATAAGATGAACTTATATCAAGGGGGTAATTATTTCTATGAGAAGCTTCCATGATAAGATATGCATCATGTCCATGGGCATGAACACAAAGTTCAAGGTCGACTCCCACTTCTTTAATGAATAACCTTCCATTCACTTCTCGCCTTCAACGAAGTTGTAGTGTTGAAATTTTATCTGACATAACAACAGCAGTGTATGACCTGTAGTAATTTCCGGGTTCATATAGATTAGGGAAGGCATAGATTCAACCCATCAGGGCATCTTAGGCACATACTATGCAAACTTCGGAGCAAAATACAGCTCGAAAGCAGAGCAGGGTTGAGAAAGCAAATGATATAATTTACTCAAGGCATTATATATCATGGCAGAACTCACAAGGTGTTTTAATATGAAGGACGCTCTCCGATAAAATCCAACAAAGGATCCGGTGGTCTATAAGGGATCTGATGTGAACATCGGAACTCAAACAGAAGAAGAAAGAATACAAGGATATCAGTTTATAGAAACAACTAACTAATTCAAAACTCAAATGCAAATTGAATTATGATATCCAAATCAAGGGATTAGAAGCAAATGCTCTGATTAACGATGGGTAATCTGAAATGACTTAGGGGTACAATCGACGGCAATTTGATTGGTCAAGAACCAGCTCATGTTCAATATGACGGCTGAGCCGGAAGGATGAATTCTAGGATCGAGGATTGTGAGCAGTTGCAACATGTTGAATCAACAGACTCAAAATGATAATGACAAAGTATGTCAATGAACTTTGCTAGACATATGGAAGTAACCATACTGTAATCAGGTGAGGAAGAAGAGTAATAGGCTACTGAGGATTTTCGAAAGATCGAATGGCAATCCAAAGATTTTATGAAACACATGAGAAACTGTGGATGAACGAATACTCGGCAAGCGTGAGTAATTTATCCGTAGGGGTATTCATGCGGAAAGGAAATGACAAGCAGTAGGCTGAATGGATTCTCAGGACAACAGGGAGTAATTCAGGGCATCTTGTAATAACAAGAGCAACTGGGGATGAAGGTATGAATGACAATGCAAGTAGTTACTCAAAAAGATTTATTGGTGGTAGGTATCGCAACGGTGAAGGGTACAAGGCTCTCGGGAAAACATCGAAGAGTATCTTCGGAATCTTTTGGTGCACTAAGCAATCATCTGGAATAAGGGGCTCTCCGGGGAGAATTAGTTATGAGAACCTAGTGTTATAGTTAGCAAGATCATTTAACCTAAATAGAAGAGAGATTAGAGTCCCAGAGTATAGACGAGGAATAAAAGATCCTAATACCACCCAATGGTGACGTGGGCCCGTAAGCCACACATCCATGTTAGTAAAACAGTTTTTCAAAGACTAGACTCAACTTCGACCAAGGAGTTGGAAAGGGGGCTACCTGCAGGCAGTCGGCTCTGATACCTACTTGTGATGCCCCCGTTTTGACCGTTGATGTCTACTACGCACCCTTATTCTTGTAGACATTGTTGGGCCTCCAAGTGGAGAGGTTTGTAGGACAGTAGCAAATTTCCCTCAAGTGGATTACCTAAGGTTTATCAATCCGTGGGAGGTGTAGGATGAAGATGGTCTCTCTCAAGAAACCCTGCAACCAAATAACAAAGAGTCTCTTGTGTCCCCAACACACCCAATACAATGGTAAATTGTATAGGTGCACTAGTTCGGCGAAGAGATGGTGATACAAGTGCAATATGGATGGTAGATATAGGCTTTTGTAATAAGAAAATATAAAAACAGCAAGGTAGCAAGTGGTAAATGTGAGCATAAACGGTGTTGCAATGATAGTAGAGAAGGCCTAGGGTTCATACTTTTGCTAATGTAAGTTCTCTCAACAAGGATAACATAATCGGATCATATTACTAGCCCTCAACATGCAAAAAAGAGTCACTCCAAAGTAACTAATAGCGGAGAACAAACGAAGAGATTATGGTACGGTACGAAACCACCTCAAAGCTATTCTTTCTGATCAATCTATTCAAGAGTCCGTAGTAACGTTCAATCTATCATATAGTTCGTACTAGAATAACATCTTAAGACACAAATCAATCAAAACCCTAATGTCACCTAGATACTCCATTGTCACCTCAAGTATCCGTGGGCATGATTATACGATATGCATCACACAATCTCAAAAACATCTATTCAACCAACACATAGAACTTCAAAGAGTGCCCCAAAGTTTCTACCGGAGAGTCAAGATGAAAACGTGTGCCAACCCCTATGCATAGATTCCTAAGGTCACGGAACCCACAAGTTGATCACCAAAACATACATCAAGTGTATCACATGATATCCCATTGTCACCACAGATAAACACGTGCAAGACGTACATCAAGTGTTCTCGAATCCTTAAAGACTCAATCCGATAAGATAACTTCAAAGGGAAAACTCAATACATTACAAGAGAGTAGAGGGGGAGAAGCATTATAAGATCCAACTAGAATAGCAAAGCTCGCGATACTTCAAGATCGTGCCATCTCAAGAACACGAGAGAGAGATCAAACACATAGTTACTGATACATACCCTCAGCCCCGAGGATGGACTACTCCCTCCTAGTCATGGAGAGCGCCGGGATGATGAAGATTGCCACCGAAGAGGGATTCCCCCCTCCGGCAGGGTGCCAGAACGGCTGTAGATTGGTTTTCGGTGGCTAAAGAGGCTTTCCATGGCGGAACTCCCGATCTAGGTTTCTTTCTGGAATTTATAGGAATTTTTGGAGTCGGGGCCAAGTAAAGTGGAGCTACGGGCCGTCCTCGAGATATGGGGTGCGCCCCCCTTCCCAGGTCGCGCCCTCCACCCTCGAGGGCAGCCCGTGGCTCTCCTAGCCCACCTCTTTTGCTCCGGGGGCTTCTTTTGGTCCAGAAATAATCATAAAAAATTGGCTTGTCAATTGGACTCCGTTTGATATTCCTTTTCTGCGAAACTCAAAAACAAGGAAAAAACAGAAACTGGCACTGGGCTCTGGGTTAATAGGTTAGTCCCAAAAATCATATAAAAGTGTATAATAAAGCCCATAAGACATCCTAGAAGGATAATATAATAGCATGGAACAATCAAAAATTATAGATACATTGGAGACGTATCAACCGTACACTAATCCTGAACGCAAACGTGTATGACCAAGATCAGGGACTCACTTGCAGATATCACAACACAACTCTAGACACAAATAAAATAATACAAGATTTATATTACAAGCCAGAGGCCTCGAGGGCTCAAATACATAAGCTCGAATACACAAGAGTCAGCAGAAGCAACAATATTCGAGTACAGACATAAGTTAAACAAGTTTTCCTTAATAAGGCTAGCATAAAAGCAACACGGTCGAAAAGGCAAGGCCTCCTGCCTAGGACCTCCTAACTGCTCCTAGTTGTCAGCTGTCTCCATGAAGTAGCAGCCTTTGTCGGGGTAGTAGTCATCGTCAAGAGTGGCATCTGGCTCCTGGACTCCACCATCTGGTTGCAACAACCAGAAAGAAGAAGGAAGGGGGAAAAGGGTAGCAAAGCAACCGTGAGTACTCATCCAAAGTACTCACAAGCAAGGATCTACACTACATATGCATCAGTATCAATGAAAGGGGGTAGTATTTGTGGACTAAGAAGCAGAATGCCAGAATAAGAGGGGGAGAAGCTAGTCCTATCGAAGACTAGCATCTTCTGGAAACCACCGTCTTGCAGCAACAGGGGGAGTAGAGTAGTATAAACATAAGTCATATTTATGTTGTTGTTTCAACGCTCCGGGATCCCTTCTTGACTCCTGAAGATGTTGGGGAACGTAGTATTTTAAAATTTTCCTACGATCACGCAAGATCTATCTACCAGATGCATTGCAACGAGAGGGAAGAGTGTGTCTACGTACCCTCGTAGACCGGGAGCGGAAGCGTCAAGTGACGCGGTTGATGTAGTCGAACTTCTTCGCGATTCAACCGATCAAGCACCGAACGTACGGCACCTCCGCGTTCAGCACACGTTCAGCTTGATGACGTCCCACGAGCTCTTGATCCAGTTGAGCTTTACGGGAGAGTTTCGTCAGCACGACGGCGTGGTGACGGATATGATGTATTCATCGGCGCAGGGGCTTCGCCTAAGCACCGCGACGGTATGACCGAGGTGTGTTTCTATGGAGGGGGGCACCGCACACGGCTGGAAAATTCAACTTGTGTGTCTTTGGGTGCCCCCCTGCCCCCGTATATAAAGGAGCAAGGGAGGAGGGCCGGCCGGCCTCCTATGGTGCGGATAGGGCAATCCTACTAGGAATAGGATTGCAATCCTATTCCTAGTAGGAGTCCATCAAGAAGGAAGAGAGGGAAAGGAAAAGAGGGAGAGGTGGCGCCACCCCAATCCTAGTCCAACTAGGATCCCTAGGTGGGGTGCCGGCCAGCCTCTATGGGCTGCCTCTCTCTTTTCCTTAAGGCCCACTATGGACCATCCCCCCTCGTAGGGGGTTCCGGTAACCCCCTCCGGCAATCCAGTTAAATCCGAAACTTTTCCGGAACACTTCCGGTGTCCGAATATAGTCGTCCAATATATCAATCTTTATGTCTCGGACATTCCGAGACTCCTCGTCATGTCCGTGATCTCATCCGGGACTCCGAACTACCTTCGGTACATCAAAACTCATAAACTCATAATACTGATCGTCATCAAACGTTAAGCGTGCGGACCGTACGGGTTCGAGAACTATATAGACATGACCGAGACTCATCTCCGGTCAATAACCAATAGCGGAACCTGGATGTTCATATTGGCTCCTACATATTCTACGAAGATCTTTTATCGGTCAAAACCGCATAACAACATACGTTGTTCCTTTTGTCATCGGTATGTTACTTGCCCGAGATTCGATCGTCGGTATCTCCATACCTAGTTCAATCTCGTTACCGGCAAGTCTCTTTACTCGTTCCGTAACACATCATCTCGTGACTAACTCATTAGTCTTTTGCTTGCAAGTCTTATTGTGATGTGTGTTACCGAGAGGGCCCAGAGATACCTCTCCGACACTCGGAGTGACAAATCCTAATCTTGATCTATGCCAACACCACGAATACTTTCGGAGACACCTGTAGAGCATCTTTATGATCACCCATTTACGTTGTGACGTTTGATAGCACACAAGGTGTTCCTACGGTATTCGGGAGTTGTATAATCTCATAGTCATAGGAACATGTATAAGTCATGAAGAAAGCAATAGCAGTAAAACTAAACGATCATAGTGCTATGCTAACGGATGGGTCTTGTCCATCACATCATTCTCCTAATGATGTGATCCCGCTGATCAAATGACAACTCATTTCTATGGTTAGTAAACATAACCATCTTTGATCAATGAGCTAGTCTAGTAGAGGCATACTAGGGACACTCTGTTTTGTCTATGTATTCACACATGTACTAAGTTTCCGATTAATACAATTCTAGCATGAATAATAAACATTTATCATGATATAAGGAAATATAAATAACAACTTTATTATTGCCTCTAGGGCATATTTCCTTCAGTCTCCCACTTGCACTAGAGTCAATAATCTAGCTCACATCACCATGTGATTTAATACCGATAGTTCACATCGTTACGTGAATAACACCCATAGTTCACATCGCCATGTGACCAACACCCAAAGGGTTCACTAGAGTCAATAATCTAGTTCACATCGCTATGTGATTAATACCCAAGAGTAATAAGGTGTGATCATGTTTTCCTTGTGAGAGAAGTTTAGTCAACGGGTCTGTCACATTCAGATCCTTATGTATTTCGCAAATTTCTATGTCTACAATGCTCTGCATAGAGCTACTCTAGCTAATTGCTCCCACTTTCAATACGCATCCAGATTGATACTTAGAGTCATCTGGATTTAGTGTCAAAGCTTGCATCGGCGTAACCCTTTACGACGAACTCTTTATCACCTCCATAATCGAGAAACATTTCCTTAGTCATCCCGTTACTAAGGATAATTTTGACCGCTGTCCAGTGATCTACTCCTAGATCACTATTGTACCTCCTTGCCAAACTCATGGCAAGGTACACAACAGGTTTGGTACACAGCTTGGCATACTTTATAGAACCTATGGCTGAGGCATAGGGAATGACTTTCATTCTCTCTATATTTTTCTGTCGTGGTCTGGCTTTGAGTCTTACTCAACTTCACACCTTACAAGTCAGGCAAGAACTCCTTCTTTGACTGATCCATTTTGAACTACTTCAAAATCTTATCAAGGTATGTACTCATCGAAAGTCTTATCAAGCGTCTTGATCTATCTCTATAGATCTTGATGCCCAATATGTAAGCAGCTTCACCGAGGTCTTTCTTTGAAAAACTCCTTTCAAACACTCTTTTATGCTTTCTAGAAAATTCTACATCATTTCCGATCGACGATATGTCATTCACATATACTCATCAGAAAGGTTGTAGTGCTCCCACTCACTTTCTTGTAAATACAGGCTTCACCGCAAGTCTGTATAAATCTATATGCTTTGATCAACTTATCAAAGCGTATATTCCAACTCCGAGATGCTTGCACCAGTCCATAGATGGATCGCTGGAGCTTGCACATTTTGTTAGCACCTTTAGGATTGACAAAACCCTCTGGTTGCATCATATACAAGTCTTCTTTAATAAATCCATTAAAGAATGCAGTTTTGTTATCCATTTGCTAGATTTCATAAAATGCGGCAATTACTAACATGATTCGGACAGACTTAAGCATCGCTACGGGTGAGAAAGTCTCATCGTAGTCAACTCCTTGAACTTGTTAAAACCCTTTCGCAACAAGTCGAGCTTTGTAAACAGTAACATTACCGTTTGCGTCGGTCTTCCTCTTGAAGAACCATTTATTTTCGATGGCTTGCCGATCATCGGGCAAGTCAACAAAAGTCCATACTTTGTTCTAATACATGGATCCCATCTCAGATTTCATGGTCTCAAGCCATTTTGCGGAATCTGGGCTCATCATCGCTTCCTCATAGTTCGTAGGTTCATCATGGTCTAGTAACATGACTTCCAGAACTGGGTTGCCGTACCACTCTGGTGCGGAACGAACTCTGGTCGATCTACGAAGTTCAGCAGAAACTTGATCTTAAGTTTCATGATCATCATTATTAGCTTCCTCACTAATTGGTGTAGGAATCACTGGAACGAGTTTCTGTGATGTACTACCTATCCAATTCGGGAGAAGGTACAATTACCTCATCAAGTTCTACTTTCCTCCCACTCACTTCTTTCGAGAGAAACTCCTTCTCTAGAAAGGATCCACTCTTAGCAACAAAGGCCTTGCCTTAGGATCTGTGATAGAAGGTGTACCCAACAGTTTCTTTTTGGGTATCCTATGAAGATTTACTTCTCCGATTTGGGTTCGAGCTTATCATGTTGAAACTTTTTCACATAAGCATCGCAATGCCAAACTTAAAGAAATGACAGCTTAGGTTTCTCGTCAAACCACAGTTCATACGGTGTCATCTCCACGGATTTAGATGGTGCCCTATTTAACGTGAATGTAGCTGTCTCTAATGCATAACCCCAAAAGTGATAGTAGTAGATCGGTAAGAGACATCATCGATCGCACCATATCTAATAAAGTACGGTTATGATGTTCGGACACACCATTACACTATGGTGTTCCAGATGGTGTGAGTAGTGAAACTATTTCACATTGTTTTTACTGAAGGCCAAACTCGGTAACTCAAATATTTTACCTCCACGATCATATCGTAGAAACTCTTATTTTCTTGTTACGATGATTCTCCACTTCACTCTGAAATTCTTTGAACTTTTCAAATGTTTCAGACTTGTGCGTCATTAAGTAGATATACCCATATCTGCTTAAATCATCAGTGAAGGTCAGAAAATAACGATACCTGCCGCGAGCTTCAACACTCATTGGTCCTCATACATCAGTATGTATGATTTCCAACAATTCTGTTGCTCGCTCCATAGTTCCGGAGAACGGAGTTTTAGTCATCTTGCCCATGAGGCATGGTTCGCAAGCACCAAGTGATTCATAATCAAGTGATTCCAAAAGTCCATCACTATGGAGTTTCTTCATGCGCTTTACACCAATATGACCCAAACGGCAGTGCCACAAATAAGTTGCACTATCATTATTAACCTTGCATATTTTGGTTTCAATATTATGAATATGTGTATCACCACGATCGAGATCCAACAAACCATTTTCATTGGGTGTATGACCATAGAAGGTTTTATTCATGTAAACAGAACAAAAATTATTCTCTAACTTACATGAATAACCGTATTGCAATAAACATGATCAAATCATATTCATGTTCAACACAAACACCAAATAACACTTATTTAGGTTCAACACTAATACCGAAAGTATAGGGAGTGTGCGATGATGATCATATCAATCTTGGAACTACTTCCAATACACATCGTCACTTCATCCTTTAACTAGTTTCTGTTCATTATGCAACTCCCATTTCGAGTTACTACTCTTTAGCAACTAAACCAGTATAAAATACCGAGGGGTTGCTATGAACACTAGTAAAATACACATCAATAATCTGTATATCAAATATACCTTTGTTCACTTTGCCATCCTTCTTATCCGCCAAGTATCTAGGGCAGTTCCACTTCCAATGACCATTTCCTTTGCAGTAGAAGCACTTAGTTTCAGGCTTGAGTTTAGCTTTGGGTTTCTTCATGAGAGTGACAACTTGCTTGTCATTCTTCTTGAAGTTCTCCTTCTATCCCTTTGCCCTTTACTTGAAACAAGTGGTCTGGTTAACCATCAACACTTGATGCTCTTTCTTGATTTCTACCTTCGCCGATTTCAGCATCGTGAAGAGCTCGGGAATTACTTTCGTCATCCCTTGCATATTATAGTTCATCACGAAGTTCTACTAACTTGGTAACAGTGTCTAGAGAACCTTGTCAATTACTATCTTATCTGGAAAATTAACTAACACTTGATTCAAGCAATTGTACTACCCAGACATTCTGAGCACATGCTCACTAGTTGAGCTATTCTCCTCCATCTTGTAGGCAAAGTACTGTCAGAGGTCTCATACCTCTCGACACGGACATGAGTATGAAATACTAATTTCAACTCTTGGAACATCTTATATGCTCTATGGCGTTCAAAACATTTTTGAAGTCCCGGTTCTAAGCCGTAAAGCATGGTGCACTTAAACTATCAAGTAGTCATCATACCGAGCTTTTGTCAAAACGTTCATAACGTCTGCATCTGCTCCTGCTATAGGTCTGTCACCTAGCGGTGCATCAAGGACATAATTCTTCTGTGCAGCAATGAGGATAATCCTCAGATCACGGAACAATTCCGCATCATTCCTACTAACATCTTTCAACTTAGTTTTCTCTAGGAACATATAAAATAAACGGGGAGCAACATCGCGAGCTATTGATCTACAACATAGATATGCTAATACTACCAGGACTAAGTTCATGATAAATTAAAGTTCAATTTAATCATATTAATTTAAAGAACTCCCACTTAGATAGACATCCCTCCGGTCATCTAAATGATCACGTGATCCAAATCAACTAAACCATGTCCGATCATCACGTGAGATGGAGTAGTTTCAATGGTGAACATCTTATGTTGATCATATCTACTATATGATTCACGCTCGACCTTTCGGTCTCCAGTGTTCCGAGGCCATATCTGCATATGCTAGGCTCGTCAAGTTTAACCCGAGTATTCTGCGTGTGCAAAACTGGCTTACACCCGTTGTATTTGAACGTAGAGCTTATCACACCCGATCATCACGTGGTGTCTCGGCACGACGAACTTTTGCAACGGTGCATACTCAGGGAGAACACTTATACCTTGAAAGTTAGTAAGGGATCATCTTATAATGCTACCGTCGTTCTAAGCAAAATAAGAAGCATAATAAGATAAACATCACATGCAATCAAAATATGTGACATGATATGGCCATCATCATCTTGTGCTTTTGATCTCCATCTCCAAAGCACCGTCATGATCACCTTTGTCACCAGCGCGACACCTTGATCTCCATCGCAGCATCGTTGTCGTCTCGCCAACTATTGATTCTACGACTATCGCTACCGCTTAGTGATAAAGTAAAGCAATTATATGGCGATTGTATTTCATACAATAAAGCGACAACCATATGGCTCCGGCCAGTTGCCGATAACATTACAAAACATGATCATCTCATACAAAACCATATAACTCATCATGTCTTGACCATATCACATCACAACATGCCCTAAAAAAACAAGTTAGACGTCCTCTACTTTGTTGTTGCAAGTTTTACGTGGCTGCTACGGGCTTAGCAAGAACCATTCTTACCTACGCATACAAAACCACAACGATGTTTCGTCAAGTATGTGCTGTTTTAACCTTCACAAGGACCGGGCGTAGCCACACTTGATTCAGCTAAAGTGAGAGAGACAGACACCCGCCAGTCACCTTTAAGCAATGAGTGCTCGTAACGGTGAAACCAGTCTCGCGTAAGCGTATGCGTAATGTCGGTCCGGGCCGCTTCATCTCACAATACCGCCGAAGCAAAGTATGACATGCTGGTAATAAGTATGACTAGTATCGTCCACAACTCATTGTGTTCTACTCGTGCATATCATCTACGCATAGACCTGGCTCATGATGCCACTGTTGGGGAACGTAGTATTTTAAAATTTTCCTACGATCACGCAAGATCTATCTACCAGATGCATAGCAACGAGAGGGAAGAGTGTGTCTACGTACCCTCATAGACCGGAAGCGGAAGCGTCAAGTGACGCGGTTGATGTAGTCGAACTTCTTCGCGATTCAACCGATCAAGCACCGAACGTACGGCACCTCCGCGTTCAGCACACGTTCAGCTTGATGACGTCCCACGAGCTCTTGATCCAGTTGAGCTTTACGGGAGAGTTTTGTCAGCACGACGGCGTGGTGACGGATATGATGTATTCACCGGCGCAGGGCTTCGCCTAAGCACCGCGACGGTATGACCGAGGTGTGTTTCTGTGGAGGGGGGCACCGCACACGGCTGGAACAATTCAACTTGTGTGTCTTTGGGTGCCCCCCTGCCCCCGTATATAAAGGAGCAAGGGAGGAGGGCCGGCCGGCCTCCTATGGTGCGGCTAGGTCAATCCTACTAGGAATAGGATTGCAATCCTATTCCTAGTAGGAGTCCATCAAGAAGGAAGAGAGGGAAAGGAAAAGAGGGAGAGGTGGCGCCACCCCAATCCTAGTCCAACTAGGATCCCTAGGTGGGGCGCCGGCCAGCCTCTATGGGCTGCCTCTCTCTTTTCCTTAAGGCCCACTATGGACCATCCCCCCTCGTAGGGGGTTCCGGTAACCCCCTCCGGCAATCCAGTTAAATCCGAAACTTTTCCGGAACACTTCCGGTGTCCGAATATAGTCATCCAATATATCAATCTTTATGTCTCAGACATTCCGAGACTCCTCGTCATGTCCGTGATCTCATCCGGGACTCCGAACTACCTTCGGTACATCAAAACTCATAAACTCATAATACTGATCGTCATCAAACGTTAAGCGTGCGGACCCTACGGGTTCGAGAACTATATAGACATGACCGAGACTAATCTCCGGTCAATAACCAATAGCAGAACCTGGATGTTCATATTGGCTCCTACATATTCTACGATGATCTTTTATCGGTCAAAACCGCATAACAACATACGTTGTTCCTTTTGTCATCGGTATGTTACTTGCCCGAGATTCGATCGTCGGTATCTCCATACCTAGTTCAATCTCGTTACCGGCAAGTCTCTTTACTCGTTCCGTAACACATCATCTCGTGACTAACTCATTAGTCTTTTGCTTGCAAGGCTTATTGTGATGTGTGTTACCGAGAGGGCCCGGAGATACCTCTCCGACACTCGGAGTGACAAATCCTAATCTTGATCTATGCCAACACCACGAATACTTTCGGAGACACCTGTAGAGCATCTTTATGATCACCCAGTTACGTTGTGACGTTTGATAGCACACAAGGTGTTCCTACGGTATTCGGGAGTTGTATAATCTCATAGTCATAGGAACATGTATAAGTCATGAAGAAAGCAATAGCAGTAAAACTAAACGATCATAGTGCTATGCTAACGGATGGGTCTTGTCCATCACATCATTCTCCTAATGATGTGATCCCGTTGATCAAATGACAACTCATTTCTATGGTTAGGAAACATAACCATCTTTGATCAATGAGCTAGTCTATTAGAGGCATACTAGGGACACTCTGTTTTGTCTATGTATTCACACATGTACTAAGTTTCCGATTAATACAATTCTAGCATGAATAATAAACATTTATCATGATATAAGGAAATATAAATAACAACTTTATTATTGCCTCTAGGGCATATTTCCTTCAGAAGAAACATATCCAAATCATGCCTCAGCATCCAGTTCTAGTTGTAGCGATCGGGATACAACTCCAAGTGTCCGTTACCGTAGGACATGCTATCGATAGATGTTTTCTTCCATGCAGGGATGCACCAACTTACCCACCACGCTCGCTTAACTCCGGCCGGACACACCATCAGGTCATGCCCGGCCTCGGCAAAACAATACGCCGCAACCCGACCTAGGCTTAATAGAGAGGTCATGCACGCCGGACTAAACCTATGCCCCCAGGGGTCATGGGCCATCTCCCCGGGAACTCCTGCACATTGCGTACGTGGCGGGTGAGCAGACCTGGGCTACCTCCTTAAAATGGCAGGTGCTTACGTGCTCCAACCTGGCGTGCACCGCTCAGTCGCATGACGTCAGTTAAGCTTCGGCTGATGCATATGACGCAGAACTCCCATACTATGCCCACTTGATGGTTAGCGCTGTCAGGCCAGAGGCCCCTCGGATCAGATATCCAAACCGTTTAGTGTCTTGGGAACGCGCGGTAACGAGCGGACACTCATGATCATGTGACCCCATCGCCCCGTCTCTAGGACTTGCGGCAAGGGCTAAGAATGCCCAGTCACACCTCGTATTTATCTCGCGGGTACCTTCCAGGTCAACCCGACTCCACATCACTCGCAATTAAGCTCGCGCGGGAACCCCTCAGGGACGACCTGTCTTTAGTAACATGGTTCAGTGTAAAGTCATAGTAACCATAGTAACCGTGTGTCTAACACCAAAGGGAACCTTGAGGAATCACCCTCGGAGGAATTCCACCTTATGTTATCATCAAGGTGAACGAAGGAGGAATCACCCTCGAGGTTCACTCTTGACGAGTTGCACGACAGTGTGGTTATCGGGAGTGGAGAAGGAGGAATCACGCTTGATGACCACAACCGATGAACTAACCTACAAGTTTCACATCAAAAGTGCTGATGAGGCATCACCCTCGGCACTCGATAGTAACCCAGTAGTGTCGACCAACTAAGGGGAAGTGATGTGCGGTGCTGGGGCCTGGTCTTCGATCCCGTTGATCGGGTCTTCTGATAATCCAGCGGGGCCAACAATGACAATGTGGGGGTCACTGGTGGGTCTCAACGAACCTATACTAAGCAGTTACAATAAGCGGGTAAGGTATGAAAGCAGGTAACAACAACAGGCTATGCATCAGAATAGGATCATACAAAAAGCAGTAGAAGTTCTGACACAAGCATAAGAGAGAAGAGACTGGGCGATATCGGAATGATCAAGGGGGTTGGCTTGCCTAGTTACTTAGACGAGAAGGAGGCGTCGTCGTCGATGTAGTCGATCACCGAGGTAGCATCAGTCTCATGGTCTACCGGAGAGGAGAGGGGGAAGAAACCTAAATACAAAGCATACAGATGTAACAAAAAAGCACGAAAAGTCAAGACGCAGTGCTAGGGTGCTCTAACGCGGTGCTACACGATACTGGCGAGGGGGGATAACATCCGGGAAAGCATTCCCGGTGTTAGGCATTTTTGGACAGGCGAACCAGAGGGGGAATGTTCCATGTTCTCTATGATAGGGACGTGTGGCGGACAAACAGACCACGTATCCGGGTTCGTCTCACAATTTTGAGCAACTTTCATATATAAAACTTTTTCATCTAAGTTACGGATTATTTTATATAATTTTTTCAAAGTTTTCATAGAATATTCTCTAGTTTATTTTAATTCGAAAATAAATGGTAAATTGCTATGTGCACATAACATTGTGTACACAGAAGTGTACACAGACTGACATGTGGGACCAGGGGGTCCCAGCTGAAGGGGTGGGGCCCCTCTGTCATACACATATTTGCTAATTAGTGGTTTAAATAAGGTAACCGGCCGAGACAGAGTGGCGGGCCGAAGGGGAGGGAACGAGATCCTCTAACATCACAAAGGGATGTTAGGGAAGCTACAATACCCTGACATCCCTTCTTCACATCCATATGATTAAGGCTAAAATGACTTGAATTAATTTGCAAATTACAAATCTACAATATACATTTACAAAAATTACATACAAGCAAAATTATGGTGCAATAAAATCAATTTCAGATTTATTTTTTATGGACAGTAACTTTCTACATTACATATCGCTACAGTACCCATGACATCCCTTCTCTGTTTTGCACTGGAGCTGCATGACATCCCTTCGTGATGTTAGAGGATCCGTTCCCGAAGGGGAGGTGGCCGACGGCAGCAGGTGGATGCGGGGCCGGCGATGGGAGCAGGGCTGGACGGGCGCGGCCATGGGGGCGTTGCCGGCGGCCATGGCCGGCCGGAGCAGGTGCGGTGGGGAGGCCACGCGGTCGAGCAGCATGGGAGGCGGTGGCAGGCGAATGGCGAGGCTGTGGCGGACGACGCAAGGGGGGTTACGCCGTCGGTTACCATTCCAGCGGCAGCACGGCTCGGGAGGTGGTTGGGATTCGTCCTCGAGGGGTTAAAACGAGCGCTGTGAAGCGAGTTCGAACGAGGGGAGCCGCACACATCCAACGCCGGCAGGCCCGCCTGCTGGGATGGCCTAGAGCCACGGCGGTGCTGACCGGAGCTGCGGCGAAGTTCGGACATCAACGGATGCGAGCGTCCAGGGCACGGCAAGGGTGGTGGGGGCGCGTTGAGCAGCTAGGAGCTCCAGGAGCTCGGTGATGGTGTTAGCGTGGCGCGAGGAGCATCAGGGCGACGACAATGAGCTCAATGGAGGAGCTCGGTTCGGCCATGGCGGGTCTAGCCACTCCGAGCGCGTACGGGAGCAAAAGAGAGAGGCGGAGGAGTGTAGCTCACAATGAGCCTACAGATATGCTCAGTGGGCGTGGGGGAGGCGCGGGGTAGCTGGAATCGTCGACGATGGTGGCAGTGCCCGAGGAAGAAGAAGAAGATGGGGCGGCGATGTAGTGGCTCCCGTCCCCAACGGTTTGCTATAGAGGACGTAGTTGGCGACGGCGGTGCTCGGGAACACGCTGACGAGGTGCGGCGTGGCCGGTGGCCACGTTGACGGCGATCGGTGGCGACGAGCTCGCGCGGCTGAGCTCAGGATCGAGCAAGAGGGGAGGGGACAGGTGGATCTAGATCTGGGGGGAGGGGGTAGTGGGAGGTTGGGATCGAGGGGTCGGGGTGTGGCACCATTATCCCCTCCTGGGCCTGTAGCGGCGCGGGACGGTGAGCTGGTCCGTCGGCGACAGCGGGCACGGTCGGACGAACAGTGGAGGCGTGGGATGAAGACGACAATGACGGGGAGGTGGCAGCTGGGCCACCTAGGCCGGCCGGGTGGGTTACGGCCCGGGAAGAATCACAGGGGGGGACCTTTTCCGTTGTTTTAAAGTTCTGCTTTCTATTTGCCATTTCCTTTTCTTTTTTACACTTTCTAATTTCTTATTAGTTTCCTTTTAGTTTTAGGTTTTATAAAGAACAAACTTAGTCCCTAATTAGCCTTAATAGTTACGACACTGCCACAATTTTCTTGGCACCCTAACAAAATGGGTTTGTAATTGCTTATTAATTAAAGTCATTTAATAACTGTTTTAGCCACTGTTTCGATTATAGCAGGGTACTTAAACACTTTATACAATGTTGGTTCCACCATCAAAATTAGTTACATAAAATTTTCCACACGATGAACATTTTATTTTGCATGTTGAGAAATTTGAATTTTGGACTTTAAATTGAATGGGAATTTGAATTGTGATTTGGATCAAATGAAGATTAGCAACAGTAATGTGATGACATGGCACCATTTACAGGGGTTACTGTAGCATGACACTGGGGGTGTTACATGGACAGAGAGGGAGATCCAATCTCGGAGGGGCTCCAGCCCCTCCACCGCCATGGAGCCCAAGGACCAGAGGAGGAACCCTCCTCCCATCTAGGGGGGGAGGCCAAGGAAGAAGAAAAAGGAGGGGGCTCTCTCCCCCTCGCTTCAGGACGGCGATCTACATCAACAATCTTGCTACCATCAACACCAACTTTCTCCCCCTCTATGCATCGGTGTAACCACTCTTTCCCCCATTGTAATCTCTACTTAAACATGGTTCTCAACTTCATATATTATTTCCCAATGATCTATGGTTATCCTATGATGTTTGAGTAGATCCGTTTTGTCATATGGGTTAATCGTGATCTTGGTTGGTATGATTGTATATTTTATTTATGGTGCTGTCCTACGGTGCCCTCCATCTCGCGCAAACGTGAGGGGTCCCCGCTATAGGTTGTTGCAATATGTCCATGGTTCGCTTATGGTGGGTTGCGAGAGTGACAAAAGCTTAAACCCGAGTAAGTGGGGTATGGCGCATGGGAGTAAATAGGACTTGATACTTAATGCTATGGTTGGCTTTCACGACCTTAATGATCTTTAGTAGTTGTGGATGCTTGCTAGAGTTCCAATCATAAGTGAATATGATCCAAGTACGGAAAGTGTGTTAGCTCATGCCTCTCCCTCATATAAAATTGCAAGAATGATTACCAGTACTTGTTATCGATTACCTAGGGACAAATGACCTTCATGTTAACAAAAGCTATCCACTTTTTACATCTTGCTAAGTACTTCTAGTTTTATTCTTGCAAAGTAGTTCTAGTATCACACGTACAAATAATTTCATACTTGTTTTCGGTAAAGCAAACGTCAAGTGTGCGTTGAGTTGTATCGGTGGTCGATAGAACTTTAGGGAATATTTGTTCTACCATTAGCTCCTTGTTGGGTTCGACACTCTTACTTATCGAAAAAGGCTAAAAATGATCTCCTACACTTGTGGGTTATCAAGGACTTTTTCTAGCGCCGTTGCCGGGGATCAATAGCGTGGGGTGAATATTCTCATGTGTGCTTGTTTAGTTTATCACTAAGTAGTTTTTATTTTCTGTTCTAAGTTGTTCTCTATCTTTAGTCATGGATATGGAACACGAAACACCAAAACAATTAGTGGTACTTGTTGCTCATGGAGATGGGGAACCTCCTAAAACCCTCGATGCTGGTTATGTGAAAAATATTATCCACTACTTTGATAATCCTGAGGAAACCCCATTCAACTTGATAATGGGAGTAACGTAGGATCAAAGTGAATACTTTAGGGATTATCGCTTGACTCATAAAGGGAAATTGTTATGGGATCAAATTCATATGTTGCATTGGTATGTTTATAATTTTTCTTTTAATAATGCTGGTATGAGATAGTCCATGGTTGATTTATAGAATGCTCATTGCACTTCACTTATATCTTTTGAGTATGGCTTTATAGAATGCTTCATGTGCTTCACTTGTATCATTTGAAGTTTGGATTGCCTGTTTCTCTTCACATAGAAAACCGTTGTTCATAGAATGCTCTCGTGCCTCACTTATATTTGTTAGAACATGATATTTTTTGAAAGAATTAAACTCTCTTGCTTCACTTATATTTATTTGGAGAGTCAAATAGAATTGGTCAATTGCATGGTTAATCATAAAATCCTACATAAAACTTATGGATGACTGAATATGATATGTTTGATTCCTTGCAATAGTTTTGCCATATAGAGATGATAATATGTGGGAGGTACTAGTGGATGATAGTGTTTAGTAAGATATTGGTGTTAAGGTTTGTGATTCCCGAAGCATGCACGTATAGTCTCTCGGTATATCGGGAAGTTGGAGCACAATTTATCCTTGATTGTCTTATCTTTGTGCGAAGATCAGGGGCACGCGATGGTTAACTCCTACCAACCTCCCCCTAGGAGCATGCATAGTATTACTTCGCTTCGAGGAATAATAAAATTTTGCAATAAGTATGTGAGTTCTTTATGACTAACATGAGTCCATGGATTATACGCACTCTCACCCTTTCATAATTGCTAGCCTCTCTCGTACCATGCAACTTTCACCGGTGCATAAACTTTATTATACCTTCCTCAAAACAGCAAGCATACCTACCTATTATGGCATTTCCATAGCCATTCCGAGATATATTTCCATGCACTTCCATCATACAGTTGACTTGAGCATTCATTTTCATCATATAGAGTCATATTATGTTATAGGTATCAAGCTGTAATTTTTAATTCTTTTGAGTGATAAGTAAAATAAGTGTGATGATCATCATTATCCATTTTTAGAGAAGTGCTCCGGTAAGGAAGGGATGATGGAGACTATGATTCCCCCACAAGTCGGGATGAGACTCCGGACAATGAGAGAAAAAAAAAGGAAAAAAAAGAAAAATAAATAAATAATAAATAAACAAAGAGAGAAGGCGCATGGTTAGTATCCTTTACCACACTTGTGTTTCAAAGAAGCACCATGTTTTTCATATGGAGAGTCTCCTATGTTGCCACTTTCATATACTAGTGGGAATTTTTCATTATAGGATTAGATGCACACCCACTTAGTTTCATATTGAGCTTTCATACACTTATAGCTCTTAGTGCATCCATTGCATGGCAATCCCGACTCCTCACATTGATATCGATTGATGGACATCTCCATAGTCCATTAGTTTGCCTAGTTGATGTGAGACTTTCTTCCCTTCTTTTTCCTACTACCACCGCATTCTATTCCACCTATATTGTTATATCCTTGGCTTGCACTCATGTATTGCGTGAGAGTTGAAAATGATGAAGCTCCTTAAAAAGTATGAACCAATTGCTTGGCTGACACCGGGGTAGTACTTGATTTATACTTTGAGCTGGGAAGACAAAGCATGACAAGAATATATGCTTTTGTAGGGATAACGTTCTTTAGCATATCATATTCTCAAAGATATGATTGTTTGTTGGGATGCCCGAGTATTGATGTCTTTATGTCAAATATAGAATATTTCTTTGAATCACTAATGTCTTAATATTCATGCCATGAAAAGATATATGATCAAGTTTATGCTAGGTAGCATTCCACATCAAAAATTATTATTTTTATCATTTACCTACTCGAGGATGAGCATGAATTAAGCTTGGGGATGCTGATACGTCTCCGTCGTATCTATAATTTTTGATTGTTTCATGCCAATATTATTCAACTTTTACATACTTTTGGCAACAATTTATATGACTTATTTGGACTAACTTACTAACCGAGTGCCCAGTGCTAGTTCCTGTTTGTGCATGTTTTTGTTTTGCAGAAAATCCATATAAAACAAAGTCCAAATGCAATAAAAATTTATGGAGAATTATTTTGGAATATATGTGATTTTTAGGAGGTGGAATCAACGCAAACAGGGGACCGTAGTGCCGACAACCCACCAGGGCGCGCCACCAGGGCCCAGGCGCGCCCTGGTGTCTTGTGCCTTCCTCGGACGTCGGTTGGGGCCCTTCTTATAGTGCAAGAAAGATAATTTATGGATAAAAATCATGTTAAAATCTCAGCGCAATCGGAGTTACGGATCTCTGGAAATTTAAGAAACGGTGAATGGCCAGATCTGGGGAACGCGAAATAGAAGAGGACAGAGAGGGAGATCTAATCTCCGAAGGGCTCCCGCCCCTCCGCCGCCATGGAGGCCGTGGACCAGAGGGGGAACCCTCCTCCCATCTAGGGGGGAGGCCAAGGAAGAAGAAGGAGTGGGGCTATGTCCCCCTCCCTTCCGGTGGCACCGGAGTGCCACCGGGGCAGCGATCGTGATGGTGATCTACATCAACAATCATGCTACCGTCAACACCAACTTTCTCCCGATCCATGCATGTTGGGGAACGTTGCATGGGAAACAAAAAATTTCCTATCGTTCACCAAGATCAATCTAGTAGAAGCAACTACGAGAGGGGAGTGTGATCTACGTACCCTTGTAGATCGCTAAGCGGAAGCGTTATGAACGCGGATGATGGAGTCGTACTCGTCGCGATTCAGATCGCCGAAGACCTAGCACCGAAGCAACGGTGCCTCCGCGTTCTTCACACGTACGGCTCGGGGACGTCTCCTCCTTCTTGATCCAGCAAGGGGTGGAGGAGAGGTTGATGGAGAACCGGCAGCACGACGGCGTGGTGGTGATGGTGGAGAAGAACTCCAGCAGGGCTTCGCCTAAGCACTGCGGGAGGAGAAGATATGACGGGAGAGGGAGGGCAGCACCGAGGCACAAACTGTGTTGGCTGCCCTCCCTTTGCCCCACTATATATAGGGGGGGTGGAGAGGTTAGGGCGCCCTAGGGTTTCCCCCTAGGGGCCGGCGGCCAGGGCAAGGGGAGGGGGGCGGCGGCCAGGGCAGGGGGAGGCGCCCAGGCCCTAGGGTTTCCCCCTTAGGTGCCTTGCCCCCCAAGCCCAAGGGGTGCGGCCAGCCCTAGGGGGTCCCACCCCCTTAGCCGCATGGAGAGAGGGCCCAGGGGGGGCGCACAGCCCCCTGAGGGCTGTGGTGTCCCCCCTTGTGGCCCAATAGGCCCAGAACACCTTCCGGACCCCCCGAAAACCTTCCCGGTACTCCGCCGATTTCCCGATGCTCCCCGGAACACTTCCGGTACTCCGAAACCTTTCATCCTATATATCAATCTTCGTCTCCGGACCATTCCGGAGACCCTCGTCATGTCCGGGATCTCATCCGGGACTCCGAACAACCTTCGGTAACCATGCACTCTTCTCACTAACAACCCTAGCGTCACCGAACGTTAAGTGTGTAGACCCTGCGGGTTCGGAAACCATGTAGACATGACCGAGACACTCTCAGGTCAATAACCAATAGCGGGATCTGGATACCCATATTGGTTCCTACATGTTTCTCGATGATCTCATCGGATGAACCACGATGTCAAGGATTCAGGCAATCCCGTATACAGTTCCCTTTGTCTCGTCGGTATGTTACTTGCCCGAGATTCGATCGTCGGTATCTCTATACCTAGTTCAATCTCGTTATCGGCAAGTCTCTTTACTCGTTACCGTAATACATAATCCCGTGACCAACTACTTAGTCACTTTTGAGCTCATTGAGATGACGTATTACCGAGTGGGCCCGGAGATACCTCTCCGTCACACGGAGTGACAAATCCCAGTCTTGATCCATGTCAACTCAACAGACACCCTCGGAGATACCTGTAGAGTACCTTTATAGTCACCCAGTTACGTTGCGACGTTTGGCACACACAAAGCACTCCTACGGTGTCAGTGAGTTACATGATCTCATGGTCATAGGAACTTATACTTGACATGCAGAAAACTATAGCGATAACTGACACGATCAAAAGCTATGTTTACGTTTGGGTCTCGTCCATCACATCATTCTCCTAATGATGTGATCCCGTTATCAAATGACAACTCATGTCTATGACCTGGAAACCGCGGTCATCTTTGATCAACGAGCTAGTCCTGTAGAGGCTCACTAGGGACACAAAGTCTTGTCTATTCATCCACACGTGTATTTGAGTTTCCAATCAATACAGTTATAGCATGGATAATAAACGATTATCATGAACAAGGAAATATAATAATAACTCTTTTATTATTGCCTCTAGGGCATATTTCCAACAGTCTCCCACTTGCACTAGAGTCAATAATCTAGTATTACAAGGTAATGAATCTAACACCCATAGAGTCTTGGTGTTGATCGTGCTTAGCCCGTGGAAGAGGCTTAGTCAACGGATCTGCAACATTCAAATCCGTGTGTACTTTGCAAATGTTTATGTCCTCCTCCTTGACTGAATCGCGGATGGAATTGAAGCGTCGCTTTATGTGTCTGGTCCTCTTGTGAAACCTTGGTTCCTTGGCTAGAGCAATGGCACCAGTGTTGTCACAGAACAGAGTCATTGGGTTCAGTGCACTAGGCACAACTCCAAGATCTGTTATGAACTCCTTCATCCAGACACCTTCCTTTGCCGCCTCCGAGGCAGCTATGTACTCCGCTTCGCATGTAGAATCGGCTACCACGCTTTGCTTGGAACTGCACCAGCTTACCGCTCCCCCGTTGAGAATATATACGTATCCGGTTTGAGACTTAGAGTCATCCGGATCAGTGTCAAAGCTTGCATCGACGTAACCCTTTACGACGAGCTCTTGATCACCTCCATAAACGAGAAACATTTCCTTAGTCCTTTTCAGGTAATTTAGGATATTCTTGACCGCTGTCCAGTGATCCATACCAGGATTACTTTGAAACCTTTCGGCCATACTTATGGCAAGGCTGACATCTGGTCTTGTGCACAGCATTGCATACATGATAGAGCCTATGGCTGAAGCATAGGGGACGACACTCATCTTTTCTCTATCTTCCGCAGTCACTGGGCATTGAGTCTTACTCAACTTTGTACCTTGCAATACCGGCAAGAACCCCTTCTTGGATTGATCCATTTTGAACTTCTTCAAAACTTTATCAAGGTATGTACTTTGTGAAAGTCCTATCAAGCGTCTTGATCTATCTCTATAGATCTTGATGCCCAATATGAAAGCAGCTTCCCCGAGATCCTTCATCGAAAAACTCTTGTTCAAATACCCCTTCACGCTATCCAAAAGTTCTATATTGTTTCCAATCAGCAATATGTCATCCACATATAATATTAGAAACGCTATAGAGCTCCCACTCACTTTCTTGTAAATACAAGCTTCATTGTAAACTTGTATAAACCCAAACGCTTTGATCACCTCATCAAAGCGAAGATTCCAACTCCGAGATGCTTGCACCAGCCCATAAATGGAACGCTGGAGCTTGCAAACTTTGTCAGCATTCTCTGGATCGACAAAACCTTCCGGTTGTATCATATACAACTCTTCCTTAAGAAAACCGTTAAGGAACGCTGTTTTGACATCCATCTGCCAAATTTCATAATCGAAATATGCAGCTATTGCTAACATGATTCGGACGGATTTAAGCATCGCTACGGGTGAGAAAGTCTCATCGTAGTCAATCCCTTGAACTTGTGAAAAACCCTTTGCCACAAGTCGAGCTTTATACACGGTGACATTACCGTCAGCGTCCGTCTTCCTCTTAAAAATCCATTTATTCTGAATGGCCTTCCGCCCTTCAGGTAATACTTCCAAAGTCCATACTTTGTTTTCATACATGGATCCCATCTCGGATTTCATGGCCTCTAACCATTTGTCGGAATCCGGGCCCACCATCGCTTCTCCATAGCTCGTAGGTTCACCGTTGTCTAACAACATGACCTCCAAGACAGGGTTACCATACCACTCAGGTGCAGTCCGTACCCTTGTCGACCTACGAGGTTCGGTAGTAACATGATCAGAAGCTCCTTGATCATCATCATTGGCTTCCTCTTCAACCTCTGCAGGCTCCACAAAAACATCTTTCTGCGCTGCGCTACTCTCTGGTTGAAGCAGAGGTTCAATAACCTCATCAAGTTCTACCTTCCTCCCACTCAATTCTTTCGAGAGAAACTCTTTCTCGAGAAAGGACCCGTTCTTAGCGACAAACACTTTGCCCTCGGATCTGAGATAGAAGGTGTACCCAACAGTTTCTTTTGGGTATCCTATGAAGACACATTTGTCCGCTTTGGGTTCGAGCTTTTCTGGCTGAAGCCTTGTGACATAAGCATCGCAACCCCAAACCTTGAGAAAAGACAACTTAGGTTTCTTACCAAACCACAGTTCATACGGTGTTGTCTCAACGGACTTAGATGGAGCCCTATTTAAAGTGAATGCAGCTGTCTCTAACGCATATCCCCAAAACGATAGTGGCAAATCGGCAAGAGACATCATAGAACGTACCATATCTAATAGGGTTCGATTACGACGTTCGGACACACCGTTACGCTGTGGTGTTCCAGGTGGCGTCAACTGTGAAACAATTCCACATTTTCTTAAGTGATCACCAAACTCATAACTCAGATATTCTCCCCCTCGATCAGATCGTAGGAACTTGATCTTCTTGTTACGATGATTTTCAACTTCACTCTGAAATTGCTTGAACTTTTCAAAAGTTTCAGACTTATGCTTCATCAAGTAAATATACCCATATCTACTTAAGTCGTCAGAGAAGGTGAGAAAATAACGATATCCACCGCGCGCCGTTACACTCATCGGACCGCACACATCAGTATGTATGATTTCCAATAAGTCACTTGCCCGTTCCATTGTCCCTGAAAACGGGGTCCTTGTCATCTTGCCCATGAGGCACGGCTCGCACGTGTCAAGTGATTCAAAATCAAGAGACTCCAAAAGTCCATCAGCATGGAGCTTCCTCATGCGTTTCACGCCGATATGACCGAGACGGCAGTGCCACAAGAAAGTGGTATTATCATTATCTACTCTACATCTTTTGGCATCAATGTTATGAACATGTGTATCATCACTATCGAGATTCAATAAGAATAAACCCCTAACTTCGGGTGCATGACCATCAAAGATATTACTCATATAAATAGAACAACCATTATTCTCTGACTTAAATGAGTAACCGTCTCGCAATAAACAAGATCCAGATATAATGTTCATGCTTAACGCAGGCACTAAATAACAATTATTCAGGTTCATAACTAATCCCGATGGTAATCGAAGAGCGAGCGTGCCGACGGCGATCACATCAACCTTGGAACCATTTCCCACGCGCATCGTCACTTCGTCCTTCGCCAGCCTCCGTTTATTCCGCAGTTCCTGTTTAGAGTTGCAAATGTGGGCAACCGAACCGGTATCAAATACCCAGGCACTACAACGAGAGTTGGTAAGGTACACATCAATAACATGTATATCATATATACCTTTGTTGTTGTTGGCCCCCTTCTTGTCCGCCAGATACTTGGGGCAGTTCCGCTTCCAGTGGCCATTCCCCTTGCAATAGAAACACTCAGTCTCTGGCTTGGGCCCAGCCTTGGGTTTCTTCACTGGATTAGCAACTGCTTTGCCACCCTTCTTAGAGTTACCCTTCTTGCCCTTGCCATTCTTCTTGAAACTGGTTGTCTTATTGACCATCAACACTTGATACTCCTTCTGGATGTCTGCCTCAGCGACTTTCAGCATCGAAAACAGCTCGGCGATGGTTTTATTCATCCCTTGCATGTTGTACTGCTGGACGAAGCTCTTGTAGCTTGGAGGGAGTGACTGGAGAATTCTGTCAATGATAGCCTCATCCGGGAACACAAGTCCCAGATCAGCTATGCGGGTATAGTACCCAGACATCTTCAGTAAGTGCTCACTGACAGACGAATTCTCCTCCATCTTGCAAGCGAAGAATTTATCGGTGGTCTCATACCTCTCGATCTTAGCATTCTTCTCAAAGATGAATTTCAACTCCGTGTACATCTCATATGCACCATGACGTTCAAAACGCCTTTGGAGTCCTCCTTCCAAGCCGTACAACATGGCACATTGTACTATCGAATAGTCATCCGAACGCGTCTGCCAGACGTTCATATCGTTTGCAGAGGCTCCAGGAGCGGGGGGTTGACCTAGCGGTGCATTTAGGACATAAACCTTTTGGGCAGCTGTGAGGATGATCCTCAGATTGCGGAGCCAGTCCACAAAGTTGCTCCCATCATCTTTCAGTTTAGCTTTCTCTAGGAACGCATTAAAATTCAGGGGAACTCCTGCGCGAGCCATCTACAACATAAATTTGCAAAGACATTTTTAGACTATTGTTCATGATAAGTGAGTTATTACCTAATCAAATTAATTATAACTCCCACTCAAATTGACATCCCTCCGGTCATTCGAGCGTGACATGATCCAAATTCACCAACCCAAGTCCGATCATCACGTGAGATGAGGTGGTGTCAATGGTGAACATCAACATGTTGATCATATCTACTATATGACTCATGCTCGACCTTTCGGTCCTCCGTGTTCCGAGGCCATGTCTGTACATGCTAGGCTCATCAAGTCTAACCCGAGTGTTCTGCACGTGCAAAACTGGCTTGCACCCGTTGTATGCGAACGTAGAGTCTATCACACCCGATCATCACGTGGTGCTTCGAAACGACGAACCTTCGCAACGGCGCACACTCGGGGGGAACACAATTTTATCTTGAAATTTTAGTGAAGGATCACCTTATAATGCTACCGTCGTCCTAAGCAAAATAAGATGCATAAAAGGATTAACATCACATGCAAATCATAAGTGACATGATATGGCCATCAACTCGTGCTTTTGATCTCCATCTCCAAAGCACCGGCATGATCTCCATCGTCACCGGCGCCACACCATGATCTCCATCATCATGATCTCCATCATCGTGTTGCCATCGGGGTTGTCGGCGCCCCACCATGCTCTTACTACTATTGCTACCGTTTAGCGATAAAGTAAAGCATTACAAAGCGCTTAATGATTGACACGCAGGTCATACAAAAATAAAGACAACCCTATGGCTCCTGCCGGTTGCCGTATGCATCGACATGCAAGTCGATGTTAACTATTACAACATGATCATCTCATACATCAAAATATATTTCATCATGTCATTGGCCATATCATATCACATACATACCATGCAAAAACAAGTTAGACGTCCTCTAATTTGTTGTTGCATGTTTTACGTGGCTGCTATGGGTATCTAGCAAGAACGCTTCTTACCTACGCAAAACCACAACGGTGATATTCAAGTTGCTATTTAACCTTCTACAAGGACCGCCTTGTTCTATTCCGATTCAACTAAGATAGGAGAGACAGACACCCGCCAGCCATCTTATGCAACAAAAGTCACATGTCTGTCGATGGAACCGGTCTCATGTACGTGGACATGTAAAGTTGGTCCGGGCCGCTTCATCCTATAATACCGCTGAATCAAGAAAGACTAAGGAGGGCAGCAATTTAAACATCAACGCCACAAACTTCTTTGTGTTCTACTCGAGAAAGCATCTACGCAAGATCCTAGCTCATGATGCCACTGTTGGGGAACGTTGCATGGGAAACAAAAATTTTCCTATCGTTCACCAAGATCAATCTAGTAGAAGCAACTACGAGAGGGGAGTGTGATCTACGTACCCTTGTAGATCGCTAAGCGGAAGCGTTATGAACGCGGATGATGGAGTCGTACTCGTCGCGATTCAGATCGCCGAAGACCTAGCACCGAAGCAACGGTGCCTCCGCGTTCTTCACACGTACGGCTCGGGGACGTCTCCTCCTTCTTGATCCAGCAAGGGGTGGAGGAGAGGTTGATGGAGAACCGGCAGCACGACGGCGTGGTGGTGATGGTGGAGAAGAACTCCAGCAGGGCTTCGCCTAACCACTGCGGGAGGAGAAGATATGACGGGAGAGGGAGGGCAGCACCGAGGCACAAACTGTGTTGGCTGCCCTCCCTTTGCCCCACTATATATAGGGGGGGTGGAGAGGTTAGGGCGCCCTAGGGTTTCCCCCTAGGGGCCGGCGGCCAGGGCAAGGGGAGGGGGGCGGCGGCCAGGGCAGGGGGAGGCGCCCAGGCCCTAGGGTTTCCCCCCTAGGTGCCTTGCCCCCCAAGCCCAAGGGGTGCGGCCAGCCCTAGGGGGTCCCACCCCCTTAGCCGCATGGGGAGAGGGCCCAGGGGGGGCGCACAGCCCCCTGAGGGCTGTGGTGTCCCCCTTTGTGGCCCAATAGGCCCAGAACAACTTCCGGACCCCCCGAAAACCCTTCCGGTATTCCGCCGATTTCCCGATGCTCCCCGGAACACTTCCGGTACTCCGAAACCTTTCATCCTATATATCAATCTTCGTCTCCGGACCATTCCGGAGACCCTCGTCATGTCCGGGATCTCATCCGGGACTCCGAACAACCTTCGGTAACCATGCACTTTTCTCACTAACAACCCTAGCGTCACCGAACGTTAAGTGTGTAGACCCTGCGGGTTCGGAAACCATGTAGACATGACCGAGACACTCTCAGGTCAATAACCAATAGCGGGATCTGGATACCCATATTGGTTCCTACATGTTTCTCGATGATCTCATCGGATGAACCACGATGTCAAGGATTCAGGCAATCCCGTATACAGTTCCCTTTGTCTCGTCGGTATGTTACTTGCCCGAGATTCGATCGTCGGTATCTCTATACCTAGTTCAATCTCGTTACCGGCAAGTCTCTTTACTCGTTACCGTAATACATAATCCCGTGACCAACTACTTAGTCACTTTGAGCTCATTGAGATGACGTATTACCGAGTGGGCCCGGAGATACCTCTCCGTCACACGGAGTAACAAATCCCAGTCTCGATCCATGTCAACTCAACAGACACCCTCGGAGATACCTGTAGAGTACCTTTATAGTCACCCAGTTACGTTGTGACGTTTGGCACACACAAAGCACTCCTACGGTGTCAGTGAGTTACATGATCTCATGGTCATAGGAACTTATACTTGACATGCAGAAAACTATAGCGATAACTGACACGATCAAAAGCTATGTTTACGTTTGGGTCTCGTCCATCACATCATTCTCCTAATGATGTGATCCCGTTATCAAATGACAACTCATGTCTATGACCTGGAAACCGCGGTCATCTTCGATCAACGAGCTAGTCCTGTAGAGGCTCACTAGGGACACAAAGTCTGTCTATTCATCCACACGTGTATTTGAGTTTCCAATCAATACAGTTATAGCATGGATAATAAACGATTATCATGAACAAGGAAATATAATAATAACTCTTTTATTATTGCCTCTAGGGCATATTTCCAACACTCAATTCCCCAATAGCTTTCCAACGCCTATGAAAACGACGAAATCGGTGCTTGTTCTCACTTGCTTTGAGAGTCTCGATCAATTCGGACTCTAGGTTGATTTTTGTATTTTCTTTGATCACCGTTTCTTCGCGAGAGTTGGCCTAACACCCTATTGTATCCATACATGGGTGGGGCGCCAAGGACCTGAACACCAAAGTGATATGCCGGCTCATCAAAATTTGAGCTGTAATTGCGATAACTTTCTTTTTTTCCAATCCTGCAGGCCATTTTTGAGGGCCAAGACGACCCTTTTTGGGCTCAGAATTTTCCACGCACGTGATCCTGTGTGTGCACGTATGTAAAATCCTCCAGATCGTAAAAACTAGAAGTCCTATCACCTCAATTCCCCAATAGCTTTCCAACGCCTATGAAAACGACGAAATCGGTGCTTGTTCTCACTTGCTTTGAGAGTCTCGATCAATTCGGACTCTAGGTTGATTTTTGTATTTTCTTTGATCACCGTTTCTTCGCGAGAGTTGGCCTAACACCCTATTGTATCCATACATGGGTGGGGCGCCAAGGACCTGAACACCAAAGTGATATGCCGGCTCATCAAAATTTGAGCTGTAATTGCGATAACTTTAATTTTTTCCAATCCTGCAGGCCATTTTTGAGGGCCAAGAGGACCCTTTTGTTGGGGAACGTTGCATGGGAAACAAAAAATTTTCCTACTGTTCACCAAGATCAATCTAGTAGATGCAACTACGAGGAAGGAGTGTGATCTACGTACCCTTGTAGATCGCTAAGCGGAAGCGTTATGAACGCGGATGATGGAGTCGTACTCGTCGCGATTCAGATCGCCGAAGACCTAGCACCGAAGCAACGGTGCCTCCGCGTTCTTCACACGTACGGCTCGGGGACGTCTCCTCCTTCTTGATCCAGCAAGGGGTGGAGGAGAGGTTGATGGAGAACCGGCAGCACGACGGCGTGGTGGTGATGGTGGAGAAGAACTCCAGCAGGGCTTCGCCTAAGCACCGCGGGAGAAGAAGATATGACGGGAGAGGGAGGGCAGCACCGAGGCACGAACTGTGTTGGCTGCCCTCCCTTTGCCCCACTATATATAGGGGGGTGGAGAGGCTAGGGCGCCCTAGGGTTTCCCCCTAGGGGCCGGCGGCCAGGGCAAGGGGAGGGGGGCGGCGGCCAGGGCAGGGGGAGGCGCCCAGGCCCTAGGGTTTCCCCCCTAGGTGCCTTGCCCCCCAAGTCCCAAGGGGTGCGGCCAGCCCTAGGGGGTCCCACCCCCTTAGCCGCATGGGGAGAGGGCCCAGGGGGGGGCGCACAGCCCCCTGAGGGCTGTGGTGCCCCCCCTTGTGGCCCAATAGGCCCAGAACACCTTCCGGACCCCCCGAAAACCTTCCCGGTACTCCGCCGATTTCCCGATGCTCCCCGGAACACTTCCGGTACTCCGAAACCTTTCATCCTATATATCAATCTTCGTCTCCGGACCATTCCGGAGACCCTCGTCATGTCCGGGATCTCATCCGGGACTCCGAACAACCTTCGGTAACCATGCACTCTTCTCACTAACAACCCTAGCGTCACCGAACGTTAAGTGTGTAGACCCTGCGGGTTCGGAAACCATGTAGACATGACCGAGACACTCTCAGGTCAATAACCAATAGCGGGATCTGGATACCCATATTGGTTCCTACATGTTTCTCGATGATCTCATCGGATGAACCACGATGTCAAGGATTCAGGCAATCCCGTATACAGTTCCCTTTGTCTCGTCGGTATGTTACTTGCCCGAGATTCGATCGTCGGTATCTCTATACCTAGTTCAATCTCGTTATCGGCAAGTCTCTTTACTCGTTACCGTAATACATAATCCCGTGACCAACTACTTAGTCACTTTTGAGCTCATTGAGATGACGTATTACCGAGTGGGCCCGGAGATACCTCTCCGTCACACGGAGTGACAAATCCCAGTCTTGATCCATGTCAACTCAACAGACACCCTCGGAGATACCTGTAGAGTACCTTTATAGTCACCCAGTTACGTTGCGACGTTTGGCACACACAAAGCACTCCTACGGTGTCAGTGAGTTACATGATCTCATGGTCATAGGAACTTATACTTGACATGCAGAAAACTATAGCGATAACTGACACGATCAAAAGCTATGTTTACGTTTGGGTCTCGTCCATCACATCATTCTCCTAATGATGTGATCCCGTTATCAAATGACAACTCATGTCTATGACCTGGAAACCGCGGTCATCTTTGATCAACGAGCTAGTCCTGTAGAGGCTCACTAGGGACACAAAGTCTTGTCTATTCATCCACACGTGTATTTGAGTTTCCAATCAATACAGTTATAGCATGGATAATAAACGATTATCATGAACAAGGAAATATAATAATAACTCTTTTATTATTGCCTCTAGGGCATATTTCCAACAATGCAGTGGTTTAACCTCTCTTTCCCCCACTGTAATCTCTACTTAAACATGGTGCTCAACTCAATATATTATTTCCCAATGATCTATGGTTATCCTATGATGTTTGAGTAGATCCGTTTTGTCCTATGGGTTAATCGTGATCTTGGTTGGTATGATTTTATATTTTATTTATGGTGCTGTGCTACTGTGCCCTTTGTCTCGCGCAAACATGAGGGGTCCCCGCTGTAGGGTGTTGCAATACGTCCATTGTTCGCTTATGGTGGGTTGCGAGAGTGACAAAAGCTTTAACCCGAGTAAGTGGGGTATGGCGTATGGGAGTAAAGAGGACTTGATACTTAATGCTATGGTTGGGTTTCACGACCTTAATTATCTTTAGTAGTTGTGGATGCTTGCTAGAGTTCCAATCATAAGTGCGTATGATCCAAGTACATAAATTGTGTTAGCTCATGCCTCTCCCTCATTTAAAATTGCAAGAATGATTACCGGTACTTGTTATCGATTACCTAGGGACAAATGACCTTCTTGTAAACAAATGCTATCCATTTTTATTATCTTGCTAAGTACTTCTAGTTTTATTCTTACAAAGTAGTTCTAGCATTGCACCTACAAAATAGTTTCATACTTGTTTTCGGTAAAGCAAACATCAAGTGTGTGTAGAGTTGTATCGGTGGTCGATAGAACTTGAGGGGATATTTGTTCTACCTTTAGCTCCTCGTTGGGTTTGACACTCTTACTTATTGAAAGAGGCTACAAACGATCCCCTACACTTGTGGGTTATCAAGACCTTTTTCTGGTGCCTTTGCTGGGGAGCAATAGCGTGGGGTGAATATTCTCATGTGTGCTTGTTTGCTTTATCACTAAGTATTTTTCTAATTTTATGTTCTAAGTTATTCTCTATCTTTAGTCATGGATATGGAACATGAAACACCAAAAAAATTAGTGGTACTTGCTGCTCATGGAGATGGGGAACCTTCTAAAACCCTCGATGCTGGTTATGTGAAAAATATTATGCACTACTTTGATTATCTTGAGAAAACCCCATTCAACTTGATAATGGGAGTAACGTTGGATCAATGTGAATACTTTAGGGATTATCACTTGACTCATAAAGGGAAATTATTATGGGGTCAAATTCATATGTTGCATTGGTATGCTTATAATTTGTGCTTGAGATATGATTATACTTGTTGCTCTAGGATGAATGCTCCTCATCTTCCCTTTTCATGTGAATTCAATGATAATAAAACCTTGGCTTCTTATGCTAATGGTATATATGATTACTATGATGTGGAACGAATAGAAGAATTTGTTTCTTTTAAGGGTGCTTATGAAATTGAATCTTTGTTTATAAAGTATGATGATTTTGATGATTCAATTTATAGACCTAAAAATTTGGCTATCCTTAAATATTGCTATGATAATTATAAATACAATTATGATCTCTTGATGTGTTTATTGAGAGAATCTCCGCTGTCCAAGAAGAGACTAACATTTTGCAGGAGACTATGGAAGAAGAAATTGATGACACTGTGAGCTCATTGGATAAAAAAGATGAGGAGGAGAATGAAGAACAAAAGGAGGAAGAACGGATTAGCTACCCATGCCAACCTTTTAATGAGATTAACCCCTCAACTCATACATTGTTTAATTTCCTTTCGTTCTTACCGAAGGATGAATGCCATGATGATTGCTATGATCCCGTTGATTCATTTGAAATATCCCTTTTTGATGATTCTTGCTATGCTTGTGGACAAGATGCGAATATGAATTATGCTTATGGAGATGAACTTGCTATAGTTACTTATGTTAATAATGAAATTGTTGCTATTTCACCCACACATGATTGTCCAATTATCTTTTTGAATTCCCCCGACTACACTATATCGGAGAAGTTTGCACTTATTAAGGATTACATTGATGGGTTACCCTGTACCGTTGCACATGATGATTTTTATGAGTATAATATGCATGTTCTTGCTGCTCCTACTTGCAATTATTATGAGAGAGGAACTACATCTCCTCCTCTCTATGTTTCCAACACAACAAAATTGCAAGAACCTGGTTATACTATGCATTGGTCTTTACTGGATGTGCATGAATTGTTCTTGTATGACATGCCTACGCATAGGAAGAGAGTTAGGCTCGTTGTTATATGACACACATCACTTTGTGCTCACTACTAAATTCCAAATCATTTCTAATTAAAATTGGCTTTGATATACCTTGGGATCCGGGTGGATTCATTACTTGAGCACTTTATGCCTAGCTTAATGGCTTTAAAGAAAGCGCTGCTAGGGAGACAACCCAGAAGTTCTAGAGTGTCATTTATTTATGTTTAGTGCTTTTATAAAGTTTAAAAACAAAAAATATAGAGGGTAACTTAAAAATTCACAAAAAGAAAAGTGAAAGCGAGATAGACGAGCACCGTGGAAACGGGAGCATGCCTTGAACTTTGTTCATGCCCTTGGAAACTTTGTGAATCTTGAATTGCAGAAACTTTTCAACAAAAATATTTATCCCCTTGTATAAATCAATTGTATTATAAAAATAATGTGCCAAGGGTTTCCTTTAGGATGATTAGATTGCTTGTTGGTTTGTGCGGTGCAAAATAGAAACTTTGGCTGTACTGCGCGATTTTACATTTTTTTACTGGAAGGTCAAACGGTTCTGAAACTTTTTGCACTGTCTTTCTATGCAATGTTTTTATTTTTTCCCAATTTTCGGAATTTATAGAGTTACATAAGTGTGGTGAATGTTCAAATCTTTACAGATTGTTGTTATAGCTTCATTCTTTGCGTATGTTTGAGTTCTTGTTGAAGCCTCCTTGACTTGGGGCCATAGAATTGTGATAGCATACATTGAGTAATGTTTGTTTATTATTATACAATAATGTTAGAGTAGTACATGTTGAGATTTCATTGATCATATGCACTAACCCCGCCACTAGAAGTTCGGTTAAGTTTTGTGTGGATGAAGTGTTCGAAGATCGAGGATGTCTCGATGTGAGCAGAAGGAGGAGAGGCAAGAGATCAAGCTTGGGGATTCCCAAGGCACCCCAAGTAAATATTTAAGGAGACTCAAACGTCTAAGATTGGGGATGCCTTGGAAGGCATTCCATCTTTCTTCAACAAGTATCGGTTTGTTTTTGGATTCGTTTCATTCACATGATATGCGTAAATTGTTGGAGCGTCGTGTGCCTTTTATTTTTCTTTTAGTAATGCACCATGCTGGTATGAGATAGTCCATGGTTGATTTATAGAATTCTCAGTGCACTTCACTTATATCTTTTGAGTATGGCTTTATAAAATGCTTCATGTGCTTCACTTATATCATTTCAAGTTTGGATTGTCTGTTTCTCTTCACATAGAAAACCCATGTTCGTGGAATTCTCTCGTGCTTCACCTATATTTGTTAGAGCATGATATTTTGTTGAAAGAATTAAACTCTCTTGCTTAAATTATATTTATTTAGAGAGTCAAACAGAATTGGTCAATTGCATGGTTAATCATAAAATCCTACATAAAACTTATGGATCACTTAATATGATATGTTTGATTCCTTGCAATAGTTTTGCGATATAGAGATGATAATATGTGGGAGGTACTAGTGGATGATTGTGTTTAGTAAGATATTGGTATTAAGGTTTGTGATTCCCGAAGCATGCACGTATAGTGTCTCATTATGCTGGGAAGTTGGAGCACAATTTATCCTTGATTATCTTATCTTTGTGTGAAGGTTGGGCACGCGCGATGGTTAACTCCTTTGTTAGAAGAGACAGTTGGCAGTGTAGAGTTGTTCAAATGTTCAAACTTGGAGCTGGACAGAACGGGTTTTGGGTTACTTTGACCAAGGTATCTTGTTCTATAACTTGTGCCATTTGGTCTAGATGAATAATTATATCATTCGAGAATGTGCACCAAGTTTGGAAGCATTTGGACATGTTTGGCAATGTAAAGTTGCTCAAACTTTAAAATGGATTGAAGTAGTTTTGAGGGGTTTGGGGTGATGTTATCTTGTTCACCAAGACATGAGACTTGGCAAGATCACCATGTAGGGCATTTGTGACATTCTAGAATTTTCTTGGAATTTTCAGAGAATAATTCCTTTGTAAATATTTCAAAATCTTGAAATATCCAGAAAGGGTTTTTGATGGATTTGACCAATATTTTGAACATGACCATTTGTTGAAACGCTTATATATGGACAATATATGTCCACTGAGCTTCCCTAAATTTTCTCAATATTTTTGAAATATTAAAATAATGTTAACCTATTGAAGACCATTTTTGGCCTTAAGAAAATGCCTTTAAATAAAATAGAAAAATAACTCTTAAAATAATATTTTTGTGGTTTTTGGGAGTCCTATATCTAATAGGAGTAAAATATAATTTTTGAAAGATTTTTCCCACCCTTAATTAAGTACTTGTAGTTCAAGTCTCAACTGAGGGGGTTTTGGAAAACCTAATTTAGAAAATATTTTTTGGCCAAATTATTTTGGTAAGAAAATACTATTCTGTTCTATACACATGGCATGATCATTGGGCAAAGTTTTGGATCAAAGAGGAGTATAAGAGTCGGAGGATTTATTTGATTAACAGAGCACTTGCAAACAACATTCAAAAATCCAATCAAGCAAAGTTTAAAACACTAAAAAGTTTTTGTCAAACCACACTTTATCATGATTTATTAGCTTAAGTGTTGTAGCATGAAAATCATGGTGTGACAGGAAGGTTTTTCACCCCCTCATATTTGGCCCTTTCTTTTTTTCTTTTGGATTTATTTGAATTGTTTGCTTTGGATTTCTTTTCTGTGGCTCTGTGGTCTAGAAACCTGGGAAGATAATATCTTCTCAGTATCCCAAGTGGATTGTCATACTCAAATCCATCCAAAGACCGTGTCATTTCCCATCTTAGCCCAATCACAAATTTTCTTGGGAATAATCCTTTTTCTATGAAAGGAATAAACCTTTTTACCCTAGGTTGTGAAGCAACCTACATTTCTGCCTTGCCATTAATTACCACAACATTCTCATAAATCCTTTAGGGCATATTTCCAGAGATATGTCAAAATCCTTCCTTTCCTAGTTCAAAAATAATTCAGGATTATTCATTTTCCTATTTTGTCCCAAATGGCACTTTGCTAAGGAAGTGTCATTTATATATTCTTGATTGCCCTCAAAACTTTTTGAGCACTCTCTCCTATCCATATTATTGCCACATGCCAAAATTCAACTTCATTTGCCTAGTAAATCTTCCTCAGCTAATTTCCAAAGTTTCTGGCCAGAAAGAAGCTTTGTGAAGGAAGTGCTAGCTAGGCTTATCCAAATGAATTAAAATTTTGTCATGACCTCAATATGCTCAAATCATAACCCTCCACAAGATTTTATCTCAACCCATCAATCCATGTGATCTCATCATCCAATCTTTGATTCTGGTTATATTTTAAAATTGTGAAAAACTACATTTTATGTTACTTCATAATTTCTGAAAATTTGTCAGGGCATTCTTCTACCAATATAACCTCGCTCTAGAAAATTTGGACTCACTTCATCTAGCCAATTTCTTTCAATATTTTCCTAAGCTTCTGTCTAGAGAGGACCACTGTAAAGGAAGTACCGTTTTGGTGTGTCCATATGATATGAACAATTTCAGTGTCTTCATGTGCCCAAATGATCCTCCTCCAAATTTCAGCTCAATCCAATCATCCATTTGAGCACAACTTCAACTTCTTCATTTCTATCCAGTGGGGCACTTTGTATAGCAAGTGCCACCTAGGCTTCTCCATTTGATATGAAAATTTTCCAGGATGATCATATTAGTGTGTGATTAACCTCGGCCATATATAAGCATCTCTCCCAAGTTGAGCCTCCCCCATCCAACATCACATAAGTCCCTGCCCTTGTATCTTTGCTCCTTGCCTATATATGATGAATGACCAATCATGCAGGCATGGTTTTGGTGAAGAGAGTGTGTGTCACGCTGAGTTCAGGAGGTGACCACGCGGCTGGCATGCCCGTGCACGCACTCTGGCAAATGGGCCCCTTAGATTCGTCCGTTTGCTCAAGCTCTCGCCACCTCACCATGTCCAGGACCTTCGTCTTGGCCTTTCCCTCGCCCTGGGGCCCTCTCCCCCTTGTTCCACTCGCCCGTCATGTCGCGTCAACCTCGTCCAGGAGCAGAACACATCTGCTCCACCATGGCCGGTTGACCGCGTCGCTCCCGAGCCTTGTTGAGCATGCACGAGGTCCTCCCGTGTAGACCTGAACCCTCTGGACCCCCTCCCCTCACTTTTTCGCGCTTCTTCGAGTTCGAGTACATCTCAACCGCGTTGTCGCAGACACACTTACCCTCAAGCTCATCTGACTCTATTTAAACAATACCCGAGGTTCTCCGAGCACTCCAACGACCTCGCCACACTCCTAATATCATTCCCGACCTCTCCATTGAGCTCGAGAGCTCCTCATGCCCTCCAATGGCCATCGCCTTAGCTCGCCTAAATTGGATCAATGTCGAGCTCTCCTCCACCTCTGTCCACCACCAGTGAAGCCCATGAGGTCCGACGACCGTTATACACTCTTCAGCCCCTCCTCCGGCGCACCAGGGTGTCGTGCCCGACTTTGGCTGAAGTCGTTGTCCGTCATGGCCAAAACCCAGCCCACTCCACTGCTTCTCGACAGGAATAGACTCCCGAGGCGGGTGCGCCTCGTCGCGCTCATCACTCCGGTGGCCGGAACATCGCCGGAGGTGGCCTTTGACGCCGGGACGGCCGCCAGCGTCGAGCCCTCCTATGTTCTACGAGCGCCAGACGGGAAGAAGAAGATGACCCCCTGCCAGTGGGCCCTGCCTGCCGGCCTCTAGTCATTGACCTAGCTAGCCTGCTGACGTGTTCAAGTGGAGGCATTCTCGGGCAAATACGTCTTTCGGTTAAGAAAGTGTGTTCTCCTTCGGCCTAGAATGCGTTTCCTAGAAGCAGAGACGTATATCCAGAAAGTCGATTTCAGTTTTCCATCTGCCAGCCGAAACCTCTAATTTGCAGGCGTTCGCCCGTTAGCAGTAGAAAAGCTCACTTTTTTATTTGTTTTTCTGCCTAATTTATGAATGGCCGTATCTCCACAACTGTAACTCCAACCCAGGTGATTCAAAAGCCCACATTATCTATTCATCGAGCCCGTTCCGTTGGTACCATTTCATGATGTTCTAACAAAAATGACCATTTTTCCCTTGCCCCCTAAACAGCTTCGCCGAGAGTGAAAGTCGGGAGCGCGCGATGGTTAACTCGTACCAACCTCTCCCCTAGGAGCACACGTAGTAGTACTTTGCTTCAATGGCTAATAAACTTTTTGCAATAAGTATGTGAGTTCTTTATGATTAATGTTGATTCCATGGATTATATGCACTCTCACCTTCCACCTTTGCTAGCCATTCTAGTACCGCACAATTTTCGCCGGTGCATTAAACCCACCTTATACCTTTCCTCAAAACAGCCACCATACCTACCTATTATGTCAGCCTCATAGCCATTCTGAGATATATTGCCATGTAACTCCACCATTCCTTCATTATGAGTTTTTCATTTTGAGTTGCAAGAAAATAAAAGTGTGATGGTCATCATTGTTAGAGCATTATCCCATGTGAGGTATAAAAATAAAAGGGACAAATGAGTCCAAGAAAAAAGAGAGGCCAAAGTGCCCAAAAAAGGGGAAAAGAGAAAAAAAAATGAGAGAAAAAGAGAGAAAGGACAATGTTACTATACTTTTCACACTTGTGCTTCAAAGTAGCACCATGTTCTTCATGATAGAGAGTCTCCTATGTTGTCACTTTCATATATTACTAGTGGGAATTTTTCATTATAGAACTTGGCTTGTATATTCCAGTGATGGGCTTCCTCAAATGCCCGAGGTCTTCATGAGCAAGCAAGTTGGATGCACACCCACTTATTTTTCTTTTTGAGCTATCATACACCTAGCTCTAATGCATCCATTACATGGCAATCCCTACTCACTCACATTGATATCAATTGAAGGACATCTCCATAATCCATTAATTTTCCTAGTTGATGTGATACTTTCTCCCTTCTTTTGACTAATACCACCTTCTATTCCACCTATAGTGATATATCCATGGCTCACGCTCATGTAATGCGTGAAGAGTTGATAAAGCTGAAGTGTTGGGGAACGTAGTATTTTAAAATTTTCCTACGATCACGCAAGATCTATCTACCAGATGCATAACAACGAGAGGGGAGAGTGAGTCTACGTACCCTCGTAGACCGAAAGCGGAAGCGTTAGAACAACGCGGTTGATGTAGTCGTACGTCTTCACGGCCCGACCGATCAAGCACCGAAACTACGGCACCTCCGAGTTCTAGCACACGTTCAGCTCGATGACGTCCCTCGAACTCCGATCCAGCTGAGTGTCGAGGGAGAGTTCCGTCAGCACGACGGCGTGGTGACGGTCTTGATGTTCTACCGTCGCAGGGCTTCGCCTAAGCACCGCTACAATATTTATCGAGGAGAACTATGGTGGAGGGGGGCACCGCACACGGCTAAGAGATCAAGAGATCAATTGTTGTGTCTAGAGGTGCCCCCCTACCCCCGTATATAAAGGAGGGAGGGAGAGGCCGCCCCTATAGGGGGCGCGCCAAGTGTGGGGAGTCCTACTAGGACTCCCAAGTCCTAGTAGGATTCCCCTTTCCTTTCCGGAGTAGGAGAGAAGGAAAGAGGGGGAGAGGGAGAAGGAAAAGGGGGCTGCACCCCTTGTCCAATTCGGACCAGAAGGGGGGCCACGCGCCTCCTTCCTTTTGGCCTCTCTCCTCTATTCCCGTAACTCCCCGGTACTCCAAAAATACCCAAATCACTCGGAACCTTTCCGATGTCCGAATATAGTCGTCCAATATATCGATTTTTACGTCTCGACCATTTCGAGACTCCTCGTCATGTCCCCGATCTCATCCGGGACTCCGAACTCCTTCGGTACATCAAAACTCATAAACTCATAATAAAACTGTCATCGAAACCTTAAGCGTGCGGACCCTACGGGTTCGAGAACTATGTAGACATGACTGAGACACGTCTCCGGTCAATAACCAATAGCGGAACCTGGATGCTTATATTGGCTCCCACATATTCTACGAAGATCTTTATCGGTCAAACCGCATAACAACATACGTTGTTCCCTTTGTCATCGGTATGTTACTAGCCCGAGATTCGATCGTCGGTATCTCAATACCTAGTTCAATCTCGTTACCGGCAAGTCTCTTTACTCGTTCCGTAATACATCATCCCGCAACTAACTCATTAGCTGCAATGCTTGCAAGGCTTATAGTGATGTGCATTACCGAGTGGGCCCAGAGATACCTCTCCGACAATCGGAGTGACAAATCCTAATCTCGAAATACGCCAACCCAACAAGTACCTTCGGAGACACCTGTAGAGTACCTTTATAATCACCCAGTTACGTTGTGACGTTTGGTAGCACACAAAGTGTTCCTCCGGTATTCGGGAGTTGCATAATCTCATAGTCATAGGAACATGTATAAGTCATGAAGAAAGCAATAGCAATAAAACTAAACGATCAAGTTGCTAAGCTAACGGATGGGTCTAGTCCATCACATCATTCTCCTAATGATGTGATCCCGTTGATCAAATGACAACTCATGTCTATGGCTAGGAAACATAACCATCTTTGATCAATGAGCTAGTCTAGTAGAGGCATACTAGAGACACATTGTTTTGTCTATGTATTCACACATGTATTAAGTTTCCAGTTAATACAATTCTAGCATGAATAATAAACATTTATCATGATATAAGGAAATAAATAATAACTTTATTATTGCCTCTAGGGCATATTTCCTTCAGTCTCCCACTTGCACTAGAGTCAATAATCTAGTTCACATCTCCATGTGATTTAATACCAATAGTTCACATCGTTATGTGAATAACACCCATAGTTCACATCGCCATGTGACCAATACCCAAAGGGTTTACTAGAGTCAATAATCTAGTTCACATCGCTATGTGATTAACACCCAAGAGTAGTAAGGTGTGATCATGTTTTGCTTGTGAGAGAAGTTTAGTCAACGGGCCTGACACATTCAGATCCGTATGTATTTCGCAAATTTCTATGTCTACAATGCTCTGCATGGAGCTACTCTAGCAAATTGCTCCCACTTCCAATATGCATCCAGATTGATACTTAGAGTTATCTGGATTATTGTAAAGCTTGCATCGGTGTAACTCTTTACAACAAACTCTTTATCACCTCCATAAGTGAGAAAACATATCCTTAGTCATCCAGTAACTAAGGACAATTTTGACCGCTGTCCAGTGATCTACTCCTGGATCACTTTTGTACCTCCTTGCCAAACTCATGGTAAGGTACACAACAGGTTTGGTACACAGCATGGCATACTTTATAGAACCTATGGCTGAGGCATAGGGAATGACTTTCATTCTCTCTATATTTTTCTGCCGTGGTTTGGCTTTGAGTCTTACTCAACTTCACACCTTACAAGTCGGGCAAGAACTCCTTCTTTGACTGATCCATTTTGAACTACTTCAAAATCTTATCAAGGTATGTACTTATCGAAAGTCTTATCAAGCGTCTTGATCTATCTCTATAGATCTTGATGCCCAATATGTAAGCAGCTTCACCAAGGTCTTTCTTTGAAAAACTCCTTTCAAACACTCCTTTATGCTTTCCAGAAAATTCTACATCATTTCCGATCGACAATATGTCATTCACATATACTTATCAGAAAGGTTGTAGTGCTCCCACTCACCTTTTGTAAATACAGGCTTCACCGTAAGTCTGTATAAATCTATATGCTTTGATCAACTTATCAAAGCGTATATTCCAACTCCGAGATGCTTGCACCAGTCCATAGATGGATCGCTGGAGCTTGCACATTTTGTTAGCACCTTTAGGATTGACAAAACCTTCTGGTTGCATCATATACAAGTCTTCTTTAATAAATCCATTAAAGAATGCAGTTTTGTTATCCATTTGCCAGATTTCATAAAATGCGGCAATTGCTAACATGATTCGTACAGACTTAAGCATCGCTACGGGTGAGAAAGTCTCATCGTAGTCAACTCCTTGAACTTGTTGAAAAACTTTCGCAACAAGTCGAGCTTTGTAAACAGTAACATTACTGTCAGTGTCAGTCTTCCTCTTGAAGATCCATTTATTTTCGATGGCTTGCCGACCATCGGGCAAGTCAACCAAAGTCCACACTTTGTTCTCATACATGGATCCCATCTCAGATTTCATGGTCTCAAGCCATTTTGCGGAATCTGGGCTCATCATCGCTTCCTCATAGTTCATAGGTTCATCATGGTCTAGTAACATGACTTCCAGAACCGGGTTGCCGTACCACTCTGGTGCGGAACATACTCTGGTTGATCTACGAAGTTCAGCAGTAACTTGATCCGAAGTTTCATGATCATCATCATTAGTTTCCTCACTAATTGGTGTAGGAATCACTGGAACCAGTTTCTGTGATGTACTACTATCCAATTCGGGAGAAGATACAATTACCTCATCAAGTTCCACTTTCCTCCCACTCACTTCTTTCGAGAGAAACTCCTTCTCTAGAAAGGATCCACTCTTAGCAACAAAGACCTTGCCTTCGGATCTGTGATAGAAGGTGTACCCAACAGTTTCTTTTGGGTATCCTATGATGATTTACTTCTCCGATTTGGGTTCAAGCTTATCATGTTGAAACTTTTTCACATAAGCATCGCAGTCCCAAACTTAAAGAAATGACAGCTTAGGTTTCTCGTCAAACCACAGTTCATACGGTGTCATCTCCACGGATTTAGATGGTGCCCTATTTAACGTGAATGTATCTGTCTCTAATGCATAACCCCAAAAGCGATAGTGGTAGATCGGTAAGAGACATCATCGATCGCACCATATCTAATAAAGTACGGTTATGACGTTCGGACACACCATTACACTATGGTGTTCCAGCTGGCGTGAGTAGTGAAACTATTTCACATTGTTTTTACTGAAGGCCAAACTCGCTAACTCAAATATTTTACCTCTACGATCATATCGTAGAAACTCTTATTTTCTTGTTACGATGATTCTCCACTTCACTCTGAAATTCTTTGAACTTTTCAAATGTTTTAGACTTGTGCTTCATTAAGTAGATATACCCATATCTGCTCAAATCATCAGTGAAGGTCAGAAAATAACGATACCCGCCGCGAGCTTCAACACTCATTGGTCCACATACATCTGTATGTATGATCTCCAACAAATCTGTTGCTCGCTCCATTGTTCCGGAGAATGGAGTTTTAGTCATCTTTCCCATGAGGCATGGTTCGCAAGCACCAAGTGATTCATAATCAAGTGATTCCAAAAGTCCATCACTATGGAGTTTCTTCATGCGCTTTACACCATTATGACCTAACCAGCAGTGCCACAAATAAGTTGCACTATCATTATTAACCTTGCATCTTTTGGCTTCAATATTATGAATATGTGTATCACCACGATCGAGATCCAACAAACTATTTTCATTGGGTGTATGACCATCGAAGGTTTTATTCATGTAAACAGAATAACAATTATTCTATGACTTTAAATGAATAACCGTATTGCAACAAATATGATCAAATCATATTCATGCTCAACACAAATGCCAAATAACATTTATTTAGGTTTTACACTAATCCCGAAAGTATAGGGAGTGTGCGATGACGATCATATCAATCTTGGAACCACTTCCAACACACATCGTCACTTCACCTTTAACTAGTCTCTGTTCATTCTGCAATTCTCGTTTCGAGTTACTAATTTTAGCGACTGAACCGGTATCAAATACCCAGGGGTTACTATGAACACTAGTAAAGTACACATCAATAATCTGTATATCAAAATATACCTTTGTTCACTTTGCCATCCTTCTTATCCGCCAAGTATCTAGGGCAGTTCCACTTCCAGTGACCATTTCCATTGCAGTAGAAGCACTTAGTTTCAGGCTTGAGTTTTAGCTTTGGGTTTCTTCACGGGAGTGACAACTTGCTTGTCATTCTTCTTGAAGTCCCCCTTCTATCCCTTTGCCCTTTACTTGAAACAAGTGGTCTCGTTAACCATCAACACTTGATGCTTTTTCATGATTTCTACCTTCGCCGACTTCAGCATTGCGAAGAGCTCGGGAATTCCTTTCGTCATCCCTTGCATATTATAGTTCATCACGAAGTTCTACTAACTTGGTGATAGTGACCAGAGAACTTTGTCAATTACTATCTTATCTGGAAGATTAACTCCCACTTGATTCAAGTAATTGTAGTACCCAGACAATCTGAGCACATGCTCACTGGTTGAGCTATTCTCCTCCATCTTGTAGGCAAAGTACTGTCAGAAGTCTTATACCTCTCGACACGGGCATGAGTATGAAATACTAATTTCAACTCTTGGAACATCTTATATGCTCCGTGGTGTTCAAAACGTTTTTGAAGTCCCGGTTCTAAGCCATAAAGCATGGTGCACTTAAACTATCAAGTAGTCATCATACCGATCTTTTGTCAAAACGTTCATAACGTCTACATCTGCTCCTGCAATAGGTATGTCACCTAGCGGTGCATCAAGGACATAATTATCTGTGCAGCAATGAGGATAATCCTCAGATCACGGAACAATTCCGCATCATTGCTACTAACATCTTTCAACTTAGTTTTCTCTAGGAACATATAAAAAATAAACGGGGAGCAACATCGCGAGCTATTGATCTACAACATAGATATGCTAATACTACGAGGACAAATTTCATGATAAATTAAAGTTCAATTTAATCCTATTACTTAAGAACTCCCACTTAGATAGACATCCCTCTAGTCATCTAAATGATCACGTGATCCAAATCAACTAAACCATGTCCGATCATCACGTGAGATGGAGTAGTTTCAATGGTGAACATCTTATGTTGATCATATCTACTATATGATTCACGCTCGACCTTTCGGTCTCCAGTGTTCCGAGGCCATATCTGCATATGCTAGGCTCGTCAAGTTTAACCCGAGTATTCTGCATGTGCAAAACTGGCTAACACCCGTTGTATTTGAACGTAGAGCTTATCACACCCGATCATCACGTGGTGTCTCGGCACGACGAACTTTCGCAACGGTGCATACTCAGGGAGAACACTTATACCTTGAAATTTAGTTAGGGATCATCTTATAATGCTACCGTCGTTCTAAGCAAAATAAGAAGCATAATAAGATAAACATCACATGCAATCAAAATATGTGACATGATATGGCCATCATCATCTTGTGCTTTTGATCTCCATCTCCAAAGCACCTTCATGATCACCTTCGTCACCGGCGCGACACCTTGATCTCCAACGTAGCATCGTTGTCATCTCGCCAACTATTGCTTCTACAACTATCGTTACCGCTTAGTGATAAAGTAAAGCAATTACATGGCGATTGCATTTCATACAATAAAGCGACAACCATATGGCTCCTGCCAGTTGCCGATAACATTACAAAACATGATCATCTCATACAAAACCGTATAACTCATCATGTCTTGACCATATCACATCACAACATGCCCTACAAAAACAAGTTAGACGTCCTCTACTTTGTTGTTGCAAGTTTTACGTGGCTGCTACGGGCTTAGCAAGAACCGTTCTTACCTACGCATACAAAACCACAACGATGTTTCGTCAAGTATGTGCTGTTTTAACCTTCACAAGGACCGGGCGTAGCCACACTTGATTCAGCTAAAGTGAGAGAGACAGACACCCGCCAGTCACCTTTAAGCAACGAGTGCTCGTAACGGTGAAACCACTCTCGCGTAAGCGTACGCGTAATGTCGGTCTGGGCCGCTTCATCTCACAATACCGCCGAAGCAAAGTATGACATGCTGTTAAGCAGTATGACTAGTATCGCCCACAACTCATTGTGTTCTACTCGTGCATATCATCTACGCATAGACCTGGCTCATGATGCCACTGTTGGGGAACGTAGTATTTTAAAATTTTCCTACGATCACGCAAGATCTATCTACCAGATGCATAGCAAATAGAGGGGAGAGTGAGTCTACGTACCCTCGTAGACCGAAAGCGGAAGCGTTAGAACAACGCGGTTGATTTAGTCGTACGTCTTCACGGCCCGACCGATCAAGCACCGAAACTACGGCACCTCCGAGTTCTAGCACATGTTCAGCTCGATGACGTCCCTCGAACTCCGATCCAGCTGAGTGTCGAGGGAGAGTTCCGTCAGCACGACGGCGTGGTGACGATCTTGATGTTCTACCGTCGCAGGGCTTCGCCTAAGCACCGCTACAATATTTATCGAGGAGAACTATGGTGGAGGGGGGAACCGCACACGGCTAAGAGATCAAGAGATCAATTGTTGTGTCTAGAGGTGCCCCCCTACCCCCGTATATAAAGGAGGGAGAGAGAGGCCGCCCCTATAGGGGGCGCGCCAAGTGTGGGGAGTCCTACTAGGACTCCCAAGTCCTAGTAGGATTCCCCTTTCCTTTCCGGAGTAGGAGAGAAGGAAAGAGGGGGAGAGGGAGAAGGAAAAGGGGGCTGCACCCCTTGTCCAATTCGGACCAGAAGGGGGCCACGCGCCTCCTTTCTTTTGGCCTCTCTCCTCTATTCCCGTAACTTCCCGGTACTCCGAAAATACCCGAATCACTCGGAACCTTTCCGATGTCCGAATATAGTCGTCCAATATATCGATTTTTACGTCTCGACCATTTCGAGACTCCTCGTCATGTCCCCGATCTCATCCGGGACTCCGAACTCCTTCGGTACATAAAAACTCATAAACTCATAATAAAACTGTCATCGAAACCTTAAGCGTGCGGACCCTACGGGTTCGAGAACTATGTAGACATGACTGAGACACGTCTCCGGTCAATAACCAATAGCGGAACCTGGATGCTCATATTGGCTCCCACATATTCTACGAAGATCTTTATCGGTCAAACCGCATAACAACATACGTTGTTCCCTTTGTCATCGGTATGTTACTAGCCCGAGATTCGATCGTCGGTATCTCAATACCTAGTTCAATCTCGTTACCGGCAAGTCTCTTTACTCGTTCCGTAATACATCATCCCGCAACTAACTCATTAGCTGCAATGCTTGCAAGGCTTATAGTGATGTGCATTACCGAGTGGGCCCAGAGATACCTCTCCGACAATCAGAGTGACAAATCCTAATCTCGAAATACGCCAACCCAACAAGTACCTTCAGAGACACCTGTAGAGTACCTTTATAATCACCCAGTTATGTTGTGACGTTTGGTAGCACACAAAGTGTTCCTCCGGTATTCGGGAGTTGCATAATCTCATAGTCATAGGAACATGTATAAGTCATGAAGAAAGCAATAGCAATTAAACTAAACGATCAAGTTGCTAAGCTAACGGATGGGTCTAGTCCATCACATCATTCTCCTAATGATGTGATCCCGTTGATCAAATGACAACTCATGTCTATGGCTAGGAAACATAACCATCTTTGATCAATGAGCTAGTCTAGTAGAGGCATACTAGGGACACACTGTTTTGTCTATGTATTCACACATGTATTAAGTTTCCAGTTAATACAATTCTAGCATGAATAATAAACATTTATCATGATATAAGGAAATAAATAATAACTTTATTATTGCCTCTAGGGCATATTTCCTTCATGAAGCGCATTGAAAAGTATGAAACAATTGCTTGGCTGACACCGGGGAAGTACATCATTTATACTTTGTGTTGAGAAGAGGGAGCATAACAAGACTATATCATTTTGTAGGGATGACTTTCTGTAGCCATGTTATTTTGAAATTTCATGTTTCATTTTGAATCATGTGGATCTGAATATTCATGCCAATTAAGAAAGATTACGTTGATAAATATGTTAGGTAGCATTCCACATCAAAAATTCTATTTTTATCATTTACCTACTCGAGGACGAGCAAGAATTAAGCTTGGGGATGCTTGATATGTCTCCAACATTTCTATAATTTTTGTTTGTTCCATGCTATTATAATATCCATCTTGAATGTTTTATATGCATCTATATGCTATTTTATATCATTTTTTGGGACTAACCTATTAACCTAGTGCCCAATGCCAGTTGCTGTTTTTTCCTTGTTTTTGTCTTTTACAAAAAATCAATACCAAACGGAGTCCAAACGGAACGAAACTTTTTGACGATTTTTCTTGGACAAGAAGAAATACAGGAAGCTGCGGGAGGAGGCCATAAGGCCCACATTTGAGGCACAAGCTCATAGGGCGTGCCCTAGGGGGGCGTCCTATGAGCTTATGCCCCCCGACAACCCTAACCCTAATCTCAGCTCCACAAATACCCAAATAATCCCTCTGAACCAGAGGGTACACCAAAAATACTTTTCCGCCGCCGCAAGTTTCTGTCTTCCTGAGATCCCATATGGGGACTTTTTCCGGTACTCTATCGGAGGGGAATTCGTTCACGGAGGGCTTCTACATCAACCTTGCTGTCATATCGATGATGTGTGAGTAGTTTACCATATAGCTACGGGTCCATAGCTAGTAGCCAGATGGCTTTCTTCTCTCTCTTTGATCTTTGATACAGTGTTCTCCTCGATGTTCTTGGAGATCTATTCGATGTAATCTTCTTTCATAGTGTCTTTGTTGAGATCCGATGAATTGTGAGTTTATGATCAGATTATATAAATATTATTTGGGTCTTCTCTGAATTCTTATATGCGTGATTAAGATAATTTTTTATTTCTCTCCGATCTATTGATTTGGTTTGGCCAACTAGATTGATTTTTCTTGCAATGGGAGAGGTGCTTTGTGTCCTCATCTAGTGATAGAAGGGATAGCGAGACACATATTGTGTTGTTACCATTAAGGATAAAAATATAAGGTTCATTTCATATTGATTGGATCTATCCATCTACATCATGTCATCTTGCTTAAAGTGTTACTCTGTTGTTTCAACTTAATACACTAGATGCAGGCAGGAGTCGGTCGATGTGTGGAGTAATAGTAGTAGATGTAGGCAGGAGTCGGTCTACTTGTCAGGAATGTGATGCCTATATTCATGATTATTGCCTTAGATGTCATCATGATTATTCACTTTTCTATCAAGTGCTCAATAGTAATTTGTTCACCCGGCGTATGCGTTCTTTCAGGAGAGAAGCCTCTAGTGAAAACTATGCCCCCCCCCCCCCAAGTATACTTTCATCATATTATTTTCGGATCTATAAAATCATAAACACAAAAATACCTTGCTGCAATTTATTTACTTTTATTTGTTTTACATCTATCACTATCAGATCTCATCCTTGCAAGGGACTGTGAAGGGATTGACAACCCCTTTATCGCGTTGGGTACAAGTATTTGTTTGTTTGCGCATGTGCTATCATTGGAGATTTGCTTGTACGTCCTACTAGATTAATACCTTGGTTCCTAACCGAGGGAAATACTTATCTCTACTTTACCGTATTACCCTTTCCCCTTCAAGATAAAAACCAACGCAAGCTCAAAAAGTAGTAGAATGTTGTTAGTCCACCCGAATGGAAGCACGAAGCCATAAATTCCATGGTTTGGGTACAGTGTACTAACCTCTATAGAGTGTATAATATATTGATATCCGCGCCCTCAATTATGAGTCTAGTTCATAGTAGGTCACACTATGGGTCAATGATAACCCACAAGTGTAGGGGATCGGTTGTAGCCTTTTTCGATAAGTAAGAGTATCGAACCCAACGAGGAGCTAAAGGTAGAACAAATATTGCTTCAAGTTCTATCGACCACCGATACAACTCTACGCACACTTAACGTTTGCTTTACCTAGAAAAAGAATAAAACTAGAAGTACTTAGCGAGAATAAAACTAGAAATAAATTACAAGACAATAAACTTAGTAGTGTAGTAGAAAGCTTTTTATAACACAAGAGAAAGATTTGTCCCTATGCAATCGATAACTAGACCAGTAATCATTATTGCAAGTTTATATGAGGGAGAGGCATGAGCTAACATACTTTCCATACTTGGCTCATATGCACTTATGATTGGAACTCTAGCAAGCATCCACAACTACTAAAGATCATTAAGGTAAAACCCAAACCATAGCCTTAAGTATAAAGTCCTCTTTAATCCCATATGCAACAACCCCCTTACTCGGGTATGTGTTTCTGTTACTCACGCCACCCACTATAAGAGAATAATGAACTTATTGCAACACCCTACAGCGAGGATCCCTCACGTTTGCGCGACACGGAGGGCACCGTAGGACAGCACCATAATAAAATATATAACTCATACCAACCACGATCGTCGGTTAGACCATAGGACAAAATATATCTAGTCAAACATCATAGGATAACCACATATCATTGGATAATAATATATAGTGTTGAGAACCATGTTTAAGTAGAGAATTACAGCGGGAATAGAGAGGTTACATCGCTACATAGAGTGGGGGAGTTGGTGTTGACGGTACCAAGATTGTTCATGTAGATCGCCCTCACAATCCTTGCCCCGGCGGCACTCCGGTGCCACCGGGAGAGAGGGGGAGAGAGCCCTCCTTCTTCTTCTTCCTTGGCCTCCTTCCTAGATGGGAGGATGGTTTCCCCTCTGGTCCATGGCCTCCATGCTGATGGAGGGGAGAGAGCCCCTCCGAGATTGGATCTGTCTCTCTCTTTCTCTTCTGTTTCGGGACCCGTTTTTAGCCCTTCACCCTTTCTTAAATTCTCGGAGATCCGTAAGTCCGATTTTGCTTAAAAATTACACGATTTTATTCCTTAAATTATCTTTCTTGCACCCGAAGAATAGCCTCAACCGACTTACGGGGAGCCCATGAGGTACCATCATGCGCCAGGGGTATGGGTCGCGCCATGCTATCTAGTGGATGTCGTGGGCCTCCGCTTGCGTTGATTCCAACTCCCCAAAATCACATACATTCCAACATAATTCTCCGTAAATTTTTATCACGTTTGGATTTTGTTTGATATGGATATTCAGTGAAACAAAAAACATGAAACAAACAGGAACTGACACTGGGCACTGGATCAATATGTTAGCCCAATAAATCATATAAAGTATTGCCAAAACTATGTGAAAGTTGTATAATATTGGCATGGAACAATCAAAAATTATAGATACGATGGAGACGTATCAGCATCCCCAAGCTTAATTCCTACTCATCCTCATGTTGGTGAATGATAAAAAAGATAATTGTTGATGTGGAATGCTACCTAACATAATCTTGATCATATAATCTAATCATGGCATGAATATTAAGACATGAGTGATTCAAAGCAATAGTCTATAACTTGATATAAAGACATTAATACTCAGGCATCCCAACAAACAATGATGTCTATCAAAATATCAAGGCAAAAGAACGCTATCCCTACAAAATCATATAGCCTTGTCATGCTCCGTCTTCTTAACACAAAGTTTAAATCATGAACTACCCCGGTATCAGCCAAGCAATTGGTTCATACTTTTTAGCGGGCTTTAGCATTTTCAGCTATGATGCAATACATGAGCGCAAGCCATGGATATAGCACTATGGGTGGAATTGCATGCGGTGGTAGAGATTAATATGGAGAAGGCAAAAAAAATAGTCTCACATTGAAGCGGCTAATCAACGGGCTATGGAGATGCCCATTAATTGATATCAATGCGAGCAGTAGGGTTTGCCATGCAACATATGCACTAAGAGCTATAAGTGTATGAAAAATCAAACTGAAAACTAAGTCTGTGTGCATCCAACTTGCTTGCTCGAAGACCCCGGGCATTTGAGGAAGCCCATAATCTGAATATACAAGTTAAGTTCTATAATGAAAAATCCCACTAGTATATGAAAGTAAAATCATAGGAGACTCTCTATATGAAAAACATGGTGCTACTTTGAAGCAGAAGTGTGGTAAAGGATAGTAGCAATGCCCCTTATCTCTTTTCTCTAATATTTTTTCTTTTTTTTTCTTTGGGCTCTTTTTGGCCTCAATTTTTTTCTTTTCATTTTGTCCGGAGTCTCATCCTGACTTATGGGGGAATCATAGTCTCCATCATCCTTTCCTCACCAGGACATGATCTAATAATGAATAATTATGATCATCACACTTATATTTACTTACAACTCAAAATTACAACTCGATACCTAGAACAATATGACTCTATATGAATGCCTCTAGCGGTGTACCAGGATGTGCAATGATCTAGCGTAGCAAAGATATCAAAAAACGGACAAGCCATGAAAATATCATGCTAGCTATCTTACGATCATGCAAAGCAATATGAAAATGAATGCTTAAGTCATGTATGTGATGATGAAAGTTGCATGGCAATATATCTCGGAATGGCTATGGAAATGCCATAATAAGTAGGTATGGTGGCTGTTTTGAGGAAGATATAATAAGGCTTATGTGTGATAGAGTGTATCATATCACGGGGTTAGGATGCACTGGCGAAGTTTGCGCCACATCTCAAGGTGAGAAAGGGCAGTGCACGGTACCAAAGAGGCTAGCAAATTGCGGAAAGGTAAGAGTGTGTATATTCCATGGACTCACATTAGTCATAAATAACCCACATACTTATTGCAAAAGTTTATTAGCCCTCTAAGCAAAGTACTACTACGCATGCTCCTAGGGGGGAGGTTGTTAGGAGTTAACCATCGCGCGCCCCGACCTTCACGCAAAGATAGACAATCAAGAATAAATTGTGCTCCAACTTCCTGGCATAACATGAGACTATATGTGCATGCTTCGGGAATCACAAACCTTAACACCAATATTCCTACTAAACACAATTATTGTGGCACCCCGTCTCAGAGCAACCGGTTTACCTTGCATTGCCAGCCCAGATATCAAGTCTTCTGGCAACACACAACAACTTGGTACAGAAAATAACCCTTTATTGGCACTAGCGTGTACATAAGTTTGATATTACATTAGTAGCGAGGCTGAGCGGCACACACCGTGCGGCTGAACAATATGTACATTATTTATTGAACATAAAGAGGGCCTCGATCACGACATCTACGCGACAGCGGAACAACGATGAAGCGGAACTCCATAGCACAGGGACACCGATGTGGACACAGTCTAGACACATGTAGCACTCCGACCCAGTAAGTCTTTCCTAAAATCTGGCATGACATGCCAGATCAGTAGATTCAATGTACTTGCAAGCTCACAACAACAAAAGCACAAAAGCAAAAAATATCATGATTATTAGGCTAGTTAAATGCAATACAACACCATACTACTTATGAAGTGAACATGCTGTGCACCAATCTTCGTTACACGGTGATCATTCACGGATCACAACGGAAACCAAAAGTGACCATTCACGGACCACAACGGTGATCATTCACGGATCACACTGAAACCAATAGTGATCATTCACGGACCACAACGGTGATCATTCACGGATTACAACTGAAACCAACCGTTGGTTTCATCACATAACCAGTGCCACCCATATAAACTTAGCGTGCCAGATTAACTTATTCATCTTGATCCATTGTGGGCAAGTGGAGATGAGCAGATGGCTCGGGTAGCGACGAGCACAGTGGGCACGGGCACACTGTTCGTTCGGCCGCGTCGTGCCCGTGCTCGCTACAGCGAGCTCTGGTGTCGGCGAGTGCCAGGGGGAGTTAGTTGCATCGAGACGGCGATTGTGACGAGGTTTGGCAAGGCATGGCGAGGTGTGAAGCGAACCACATCTGAAACCTTAGCATGATCCTTTATCCTAATAGGGAAAGGTGCGTTTTCAATAAAAGTAGTAGGAACAACCGGATCAGCATTATAAATGATAGTTTCTTATTTAGCAAATACTTGTTCTTTGATTTCTTCTTTAATAGGGGGATGATATTTAAACCACTTCTCTTTAGGGAGATCAACATGAGTAGCAAAAGATTCGCAAAAAGTGGCTACTATCTCAGAGTCAAGTCCATACTTGGTGCTAAACTTTTGAAAAGCATTGGTATTCATAAAAGATTTAACACAATAAAACTTAAGCTTAATACCTGACTCTTTACCTTCATCGAGTTCCCAATCTTTAGAGTTTTGTTTAATTCTTTCTAAGAGATCCCACTTAAATTCAATAGTATTCTCAATAAAAGAGCCGACACAAGAGGTATCAAGCATGGATCGATCATTATTAGAAAGCCGAGCATAGAAGTTCTGAATATAATTTCTCTCGAGAGCTCATGATTGGGGCATGAATATAACATTGACTTAAGCCTCCCCCAAGCTACAGTGATACTTAAATAATCCGCAAATTTCATCAACATATATCAAGTGCATATCAGGATGTTCAGTTCCATCTCCTGCATAAGGATTAGCTAGCAGTTGTTCTATCATACCCGAAGGAATTTCATATTCAAATTTTCAGTAGGTGCAGTAGGTTTAGAGTAAACTAATTGTGCTTCCGCTCGAGGTGAAGATACCCCGAACAAACCCCTCAAAGGATTGTTCTCCATAGTAACAAGTGACAATAAATTTCAGCACGTAGTAATAATTTTTCCTTACCAATTTCCACTTATCAAGAGCGCGTCACTCCCCAACAATGGCACCAGAAAAGAGTCTTGATAACCCACAAGTATAGGGGGTCAATCGTAGTCCTTTCGATAAGTAATTGTGTCGAACCAAACGAGGAGCAGAAGGAAATGACAAGTGGTTTTCACCAAGGTAATGTCTGGAAACACTGAAATTGTCAGTAATAGATAGTTTGATAGCAAGATAATTTATAACGAGCAAGTCACGGTAATGGTAAATAGTATGTGACAAGGTAGTCCAATCCTTTTCTAGCAAAGGACATGCCAAAACGGTTTCTTATAATGAGCAAAGTGTTCTTGAGGGCACACAGGAATTTCATCTAGTCACTTTCACCATGTTGGTTTGATTTGTGTTTGTTACTTAGATAATTTAATATGTTTGTGGACCGGTGCTTAGGTGATGTTCTTACTTGAACAAGCCTCCTACTTATGATTAACCTCCTCCCAAGCATCCGCAACTACGAGAAAAGTATTAAGATAAAATCTAACCATAGCATTAAACATATGGATCCAAATCGGTCCCTTACGAAGTAGTGCATAAACTAGGGTTTAAGATTGTGTTACTCTAGCAACCCATCATCTAATAACTACTCCAAAACGCATCCCCTTAGGCCAAAATATAATGAAGTTTCATGTAGTCGACGTTCACATGACACCACTAAGGGAATCACAACATACATATCATCCGACTATCGAACACATATCAAGTTCACATGATTACTTGCAACATGATTTCTCCCGTGACCTCAAGAACAAAAGTAACTACTCATAAATGATAAACATGCTCAAGGTCAAAGGGGTATTGAATTGCATAATGGATCTGAACATATAATCTTCCAGCTAATAAACCATATAATAATCAACTACAAGATGTAATCAACACTACTAGTCACCCACAGGTACCAATCTGAGGTTCCGGTACAAAGATTGAACACAAGAGATGAACTAGGGTTTGAAAGGAGATGGTGTTGTTGAAGATGTTTATGAAGATTGGCCTCCCAAAGATGAGAGGGTTGTTGGTGACGACGATAGTTTTGATTTCCCCCTCCGGGGGGGAACTTCCCCCGACGAAATCGCTTCGCAATGCTCCTGCCCAGGTTCCGCCTCGAGACGCTGACGTTCTGTCCCCAAAAGTACTCCCTCCCAGTTATTTTAGGTCAAAATTACTTATATACCAGAAGATGGGCACCGAAGGTGGGCCGATGAGGGCACAACCCACCAGGGCACGCTTGGGGGCCCTGGCACGCCCAGCTGGGTTGTGCACATCCCCCTCTGGTACTTATTTGCTCCAATAATTCTTAAATATTCCATAAAAAATCTCTGTGAAGTTTTAGCTCATTTGGAGTTGTGCAGAATAGGTGGCCTGACGTTGCTTTTTTCAGGTCCTGAATTCTAGTTGCTGGTATTCTCCCTCTTGATCTAAACCTTACATATTATGAGAGAAAATGCATTAATATTACTACAAAAGGCATTATTATTCATAAAAATATTATAAATAACAGTAGGAAAACATGATGCAAAATGGACGTATCACTTATCTCTAGGAGAGGCGTCTTGCCCTCCAAGTCTTGTACTCAATATGTACTCGTTCTCGAGGCTCAATAATACATCCATCATAGTACACACCAATCCCTCCCTATCCCTTCTAACATTGTATCAGCCCAACCGATCCAATACCTAGCCGTCGCCCGACGCTTCCGCCCGCGCGCCGCCCCCGGGGCGGTCGACCTCAATGACCGCTGCCGGGGGCCGCGTCGCTCGTACGTAGGGTTCGTCTGCCGGTTGTGTGGACCGGCTGCCATGGAGAGTCTTTTCCCGAGCCCTTGATCCTGGTTGTTTCTCTCTCCCGCTGGTCATCTTGATTGGCGTTTTTCTTTTTGGTTTTCTGATCTAACCTTGATCGGTTTGCGTCGCCCGCCACCCTCGTCGAGCCACTGGGCGCCCAGTCCGACACTGGCGCGACCGGACAGCCTCTCCTCTGACCTGACGGCCATGCGTGCCGAGGTGGCCCGTCACGGACTGCCGCCGTCCGCGCGTCAGCTTCCCGTCGCCCAGCGCCGCTGTCACCACCATGCTCCGACCAGGATTCTTCATCATCCATCATGTCCACCGCGTCTGTGCGCCCTCGACGCCAGCTACCTCGGGCTTGCTGGCTGCGGCCCGTCATTGGCTGCCTCTGGCCGGCTACCTCGGCCTTGCCATTTACCTTGGGCCGGCTACGTCGGACAAGTCGGCTGCGCTGTCGTCACCGGCTTCATCTTGGATTCCGTCGTCACCCCGCCTCCACCAAGCGGTGTCCCGAAACTCGCGTGCGATCGGATTGATCACCTGCCCGCCGCCGCGATGCGCCACATCTACACTATGTAACCGACCTGGCCCGTCGGTTGCGCGCACCTCCGAAAATCCCATGAAGATTGACCCCGAGTACAGCGCGCCTCTCCGTCGATCGAGCATCGGGCTACTGCTGCATTACCCCGTCCGGCCGTAGCGTCGCCGCCCCGTGGTTCCCTCCGTGGCTTCACTGATCCGCGTCACCCCTGCGTCGCCCCTCCGAGCCGTAGTGCCGCGGCCTGCAGTCCACCCGCCCCGAGGCGTCCACTCCAGGCCGTCCCCGTGGCTGCGCCGACCCTTGGTCCGCCGCTGCGTCGCCCTCTCGGGCCGTAGCAAGTGTGGCACGTGATCCATGCCGCCGCTCGAGGCCGTCCCCGCGGTTGCATCGACCCGCCCTCCGTCGTTGTGCCACCCCTTCAGGTAATAGCGCCACGGCCCGTGGTCCCCGCCACTACCCCGAGGTATTCCCGCCGTCGCCCCTACCTGCCTGCCGCCGCTGTGTCGCCCCTTCGGGCCTCAGCACTGCGGCCCACGGTCCACTCTGCCTTACCGCGCGTCGACCTACCGTGGTATGCGCCACGCCGTCTCCCTCAATGCGGGAACGCCACTGTCCGCACCGGACTTCGTAATGATGTCGGTTTCTTTGCCTACTTCGAGCACTGCCTCCTCGCTCCAAACCTGGTCGCCGCCGCTGCTCTTATTCGGTCGCCGCCGCCGCTATCCCTATAGCCGCCGGCGCTACCCGTCCACCCCGTTCGTCTTCGTCAAGCACCAGTCCGTCGCCATCGTCGATGTCTTCTTCCCCGATCACTTCGTCTACTGTGACCACCGTCGGCAATATCGGCCCCGCACCGATTGGCACCGCAACCGTCATCGAGTCATCTTCTTTGCTGGCCCTCCGACTCCTCGACATGGCGTACAGCTCGTGCAGGTCCCTCGTCTACCCATGCCCAGTGCTGGCAACACCGATGCGTTCCTTCATCCACGACGTGTTCCTCGGCCTAGCAAGCCTGGTTCGGCGCTTCGTCAACTTCGTCTTCGTCTATCTACGCATGCCCGATGCTGGCAACACCGACGCATGCCTTCATCTACAACGTTTCCCCGGGCTTGGCAAACCCGGCATGACGCCTCGTCAGCATCGTCTTTTCCCCGGCGCACCACTACTTCGACACCAATGTGCCCATGACTAACTCAGCGCCTCGTTGCGCCCACGGCTCCACGATGACTTCCTCGACAACGGCTACCCCGATCGCCATCGACCGTGACGTTCTTCAACGGCTACCTCGACCATGGCTACACCACCCTACGGTGTGGGCTACATAGACATCGGCACAAAGGGTTATCATCCGCTTGAGCAACTCGTCGGCTTCCTCTCCAGTCAGCGTGTCCGCGACGTGAAACTGTCCACGACGCTCCCGCTACAACTGTGTGGGAATGTCAGCACGTCAGCTGCTATTCTCTCCAATTTGACCGTCCGCGACGCTCCTGTTGTTCGCAATGCTACCACTATGACTGCGGGGGGTGATAGAGATATATTTGGGATACATGTATTTGGTAGTCCAGGATTTGTAATCCGTCTCCTATCTTATCTCTAGAAGAGGCGTCTTGCCCTCCAAATCTTGTACTCAATATATACTTGTCCTCGAGGCTCAATAATACATCAATCATATTCCACACCAATCCCTCTTTATCACTTCTAACAGCAAAGATGGAGGGGCCATAGATTAACCACATGTCCGGTGATTGGAATATGCTAATCTAGCTATATCCATCATAAAACATTAAAGATCGGATCCCGTCAATTAAGATGGCCTGCTAGTTAAGATGGCAGCTGGAGAATCGAATACGAAGTCCTAAGCCTGGGGCAGGTCAACTCTCGGTGTTTGCGTCACCATAACGATCCCAAAGATAGCATACTCCAAGTGTGTTCCTGTCTGTATATTACAGTACCTGGTCTAATTTCTGAACTTCGAGGACGCGTTAAACCCTAGGTCGCCGCTGTTAGCTTAAAACCCTAGGAGTAGTATGCAATTAATCTAAGTCAACACTCTCCTTCGTCGTCTACCAGAAGATTACTCTACACGCCTAGTGGCTATAGCGTGGAGCTAGCTGATGCCTGTATCAAACTGCATGCACCGACGGCGAGGAAGAACGACGTAGAGGCCGCCGGTCAGAGGCTCAGAGCTCAGCTCCATCTTCCGCATCCGCATACCAAGCTCATGTGGTTCTAGGAGTACTGGCGTTAATCTAACTGATGCACCTTAAGCTTAGGTGAGTCATTAGTTAAGCAAAAACGTACATGATTTTCTGTTTGTAATTAAACAGTAAGGCATGCCTGTTTCGCAAAAAAA
>LR738710.1:123993827-124019762 GCA_902687465.1 Secale cereale | reverse complement strand
AAAAAAAAAAAAAAAAAAAAGAAGGTAAGGCATGGCTAGGGTAAGTGCCCTTAATGTACGTATCTTTGTCCTTTTTTTTTTTACAGATCCGCGGTGTTCATGGTTGAAATGGTCAAGTGGCATGCATTAAGTGCAATGTCAAAGGATTCCCTGCGATCCACGGCTGCCAGTTCATGCGTGCGTATCGAGTAAAGGCAAGTCACGTTCTTTCATGTGGTGGAGAGAAAATAATTACAGTACAGTAGTTAATCTGTCTGTCAGGAGATGGAACCTCAATCAAGCGTCAGTAGTATCTTCTGACCCTTCTATAGCTGACCAGTTCTCACCAATTAATTACCGATTAAAGAAAGATATGCACAGATTTGCATGATCGATGAATGCAGTGGCAGTGCAGTCAACGATGCATGCTACCGTGATTAGGGAACCTGTCATGGGATCACTCGGTCAGTTCACAACCCAATGCTCGCGCGCTTTCTTCGTGTAAGATCCAACACTCATCATCCATCACCCATGCACCCCTTCCACTACTATATAAACCTGCGCAGCCCTCTCTTCTTTCAACAGCTAACTCATCTCACACTACACCGAGCTCACTCACAATGGCTGCTAGCACTAAGCTTGTAGCTCTTGGCTTTGTTGTCCTCGTGAGCATTGGGTTCACCAATGCTTCGAGGATGCTGGCCAGCTCCTCCAGTTCCGGCGGTGGAGGCGGGGGAGGCGGAGGCGGTGGTAGCACGTCGGGTGGGAGCGGCTGGGGGCATGGGGCCGGAGCAGGTGGTGGCTTGTCATATGGCCAGAGTGGTGGAGATGCCGGTAACAAGTATAACTTTGCCAAGGGAGCTGGTGGAGGAGGGGGAAACGGTGCTGGCGGTGGTTCACTAGGCGGATCCGGATCAGGTTCCGGCTCTGGCGGTGGAAACGGTGTTGGTTCGAGTGGCTCGGCGTCAGCCCCTAGTGGCAGTGGGTACGCCAATGCTGATGGTCAGGGTGGGGGCGGTGGTGGAGGTGGTGGTGCAGATGGGTCAAGTGGATCTGGAGCCGGAGATGGTGCTGGCAAAGGAGAAGGTGAGAGTGGTCTAACAACCGCCCCGGCTCAAGCTCCTTCTGCTGGTGGTGTCAGCTACTCTGATGCCGGCGGTGCTGGCACTGGCGGAGGTGGAGGTGACGGTGGAAATGGAGGTGGTAATGGTGTTGGAGGTGGACAGGCCGCCAGTGATGACACTTCTGGAGGCAGTGCGAGTGGAAGTGGCAGCGGCAACGGTGGTGGCCAAGGTGGAGGCGTAGCTCAAGGTCCAAGCATGGGAGTTGGTTCCGGCTCTGGCATTGGAGGCGGACAAACTGGTAGCAGTGGCTCCTATGGTCAAGGCTATGCCACTGGAACCGGTGCTGGAATGGGTGGTGGCACCGGCGGCAGCAACAATGGTGGGTCCGGCGGTGGTGGAGGTAGCGGATCCGGATCCGGCAGTGCCGGATACCCCTAAACTTCCTTTTTGCACAAGCTAGAATCGGAGCCCAACATGCATTCTAGTCTCTTCATTTCACGATTTCACATCATTTGTGTTTCTCTTCATTTATAGGGTTTTTACTAGGCGCCTCCTAATAAAGGGCTCCATGATTCTAGTGGAAGTACTAAGTAGTTAGTAGAGCAATCTACTGAGATGTAATCGCTACCTACATGTATCTTATGTTATGATTTCTTATACGTTTCATTGTTAGTCTTGAGTGCTTGCTTACTACTTTTTGAACCAATAATATGCCTAGCTACTGGTTGTTCTAAAAATGGTCAATATTAGTTCTGCAGGTTGCCTCTAATTGATTCCCTTCTTTGTGGGGGATGGTGGCTGGTTTGGCTAGCATTGAGTAGTGGCAATTTTTACGAAACTCTATGCGGACGACAGTAGCCCGGCCGAGCGCTAGACGATGTTGGATTCAACGACGTTGTTCAGTTGTGCTCTACAGATGAACAACTGGATGTGTTGTGTCGTCTCAAAATCGTCCAACCACTTGTCGAAAACCCCCCTTTAGGCCCTGTTTGTTTGGACTTTTGCTTCTGCTTTTGCAGCTTTTTCACTTTGGCCAAAAAGCCATAAAAGCTCCTAAATAGGTGCTTTTGGAGCTTTTCTGGCATCAAAAGGCAGAAAAGCTCCAAAAGCACCTATTTAGGAGCTTTTATGGCTTTTCTGTCAAAGAGAAAAAGCTGCAAAAGGAGAAGCAAAAGCCCAAACAAACAGGGCCTTAGTCTCGATTCCCAACCCCCTTTAGTCCCGGTTTTCTCAACCAGAACTATGGAATGGTCAATAATAGTTCTGCAGGTTGCCTCTAATATAGCCCGGCCGAGCGTTGGACGATGTTGGATTCAACGATGTTGTTCAGTTGTACTCTACACATAAACAACTAGATGCGTTGTGTCATCTGAAAATCGTCCAGCCAATGCAACTCGTGGGATTCGAACTCAAAACCTCACGTATAGCCTCGCACGCAACTTACCACCCCCTACACAACACATGTGACTTTGGATGGGAAGCTTTCCTTTGAACTAGCCTATAAAGGACCTTTAGTCCGGGTTGGTGTTATCAATCGGGACTGAAGGATCCTTTAGTCTGGGTTGGTATTATCTGGGTTGGTAATACCAACCGGGACTAAAGGTAGACCCTTCAGCTCGGGTTACTATTATCAACCGGAACTAAAGGGTCAAGGCAACGCCCATGAAACTTGGAACCGGGACTAATGCTCATAATAGTACCGGTTTTAACTCTAGCCGAGACTAATGTGCTGAACCAAAGATCTATCTCTACTAGTGAGAGTTGTCGTCTGTGTAGCAGCGTTCCAATTTTTATGAGAAACAAAAGAGAAAAAATGCACAGAGTGTACAAATACAGAGACCCAAAGCCCAAAGCATTAGAAACCTGCTGACAATTTTTTTTTTTTGCGGGAACCTGCTGACAATTATTCATGCTAATCCTACTAGGCTTGCCTGTAGCTAGGTTCGACCTTGCAAAGATCTATTTCAAGTCTATTTATATGTACACTCTTCAACGGACGGAGGATGTATACGTACGCCTTGGTTCAGGTTGGTTATGGATTTACTGGATTATGGGCTCCTGAGAGGAATTTACTTTCCGCTGACGTCGTTCTGTTACGTTTCTCTCTCAAACATGAAGGATGAGCTCCATGGATTTTTTTTTTCATTTTTTCACATTTTGAAGCTTAAAAAAAGTTGAAAAAAATGACACGTTTATACGGATGTATACAACATATGTTTAAAATTTGAAGATGGTACACATTACGGTGTGAGCTACAAAACAAGACAAAACCATGATTTTGAAAATGATGAACAACACATGCACTGTTCACTATTAAAAATGGACGAGTTGTCCTTTTTGTGTAGCTCTGACCATAACTTATTTCATAGTCAAACTTTGTACACATGAAAAACACATTCATATAAAAATGTATGAATGTTTCCAAAAAATAATTAAACTTCAAAATGTGATTTTTGATTTTTTTTTTCTTCAAAAAAGAGCACCATGGAGCTTGTCCCAAAATGCCCTACTCAAACTCAAACTCTACTATTAAAAGAGAGCACCTAATTGTGGGTCCCCTCGTTGGGTGTCCCAGCGGACACTTTTCCTGCGCGGACTCACCCAGCGCGTATTGAGACTGTTTTTTCTTCTGTTTTTCTTAGGTCTCGTGTTTTTTTGTTTCTTTCGTGTTTTTGTTTATTTATTTTTTTCATTTTTGTCTGTTTGGAGCTTAAAAGCACGGTAGTGCTTTGTGTCCGCGTGAAGCACATACTTATGATGTTTCTCACGAAAACATAATTGTGTTTTCCTAAAAAATAAAGCACAAGTGTGCTCTCGTCGGCGTCGGGTTGCCATGATGAGGAAGTTGGACTTGGAGGCTCCAAGTTGTTCTGAGAACAAGATCACTTATGAGGAGAAGTGGATCTCAAAGAGCAGTCGCCGGACAGATTCTGATGATTCCAATGATGCCACTTCCGCTCCCCCATCAGCTGATGATGAGGAGTTGTCGAGGAGTTTGAGGATCACGAGGAGGAGGAAGAGCCCGAGGAGTCCATGGATGGGGAGTGGGCTACCACCTCGGGATGTTTAGCCACTCTTTGCCTTTTTGGCGTCTCGATGCCAAAGGGGGCATAGTTTAGGACAGGGTGATTTGCAAGGTTTGCTGAGTCACAAGCTTGCCTTATTTGCTTCGCTTTTATGCTTGTGAGATCTTTTATCTTATTTTCTTGGGTGCGAGACTTTGAGACCATGCTTGTATGGTGTGAGACATACGTCACCCTCTATCTATCTTTATTATGTCTTATTATCTTTGTATGTGGAGCTATGCTTATTATGTTTCCCTTTATCTTCATGCTCACATGATCATATTTGCAACCATGGTTAGTGTTCTTATTATGTTTGTTGCAATTATTACCTAGTCTATAAAATATAGAGGGAGTTTTGATCCTAGTGTGTGTGATTTGCATTCCAAAAGCATATTCAAATAGTGCACGCATCTAGGAGGAGTCCGTCTACATTTAGTAGATTTCCGGTTTGCATTATAATCTGATATCCTTTCTGCAAATCGGGTGTTGTCATCAATCCACCAAAAAGGGAGAGATTGTTAGGGCATATTTCTCTCTGATAGTTTTGGTGATTGATGACAATGCTATTTGCGGGCTAATCGTGTACATTGAGCATTTCATATATTCTTATATATGGCACAAGATGACTTTATTCCCCTCGGTGATAGAATGTGAAGACGGTTTTTACCGACGTGCCTTTTTTGGATGATTTGAGTCATAGGAAAACCATACTAATGTCCGATTTGGAAAGATTAGGGTGGAATCAACACGTACACATACTCATATGGAACCACTAACCATTCTGGCAAAATGAAGCAGTCCATTATTTTTGCTACTCTGCCACTCCTCATTCCTGGTTGTTTCTTCTCGGTCCCGCCGGTGTCGGTGTACTAAAGTAGGGGTATCTTAGTATCCCGAACTTGTGCACGGGCAGTTGCAGCGTCCCGCGACGAGGCTTGCCAAGCGACCGCCAAGATCCTCCGTGGTTCCCTTGGAACCATTCAAGAACAAAGTATTCAAGTCAAAAAGACAAGACCCCAGCAAGAGGAGCTTGCCGGGAAGGCCAACTAAAGGCACCTCAAGAGAACTTGTCGCGACGCGTCACGCGTCCCGGCGAGGCCCGGCGAGCGACAAGCTCCTAGGCGCGACAAGATAGAGACCGCGGCAAGGCACTTGCCACGGCAAGCTTCCACTAAGTACCCACGCTCCAGCTCATCCACCCACGTGTCGCCCTGGGACCCTCCCAGGCGCACGTGGCGGAAGGCTGTGCAGCCAGGGGAACACGGTGGCGAGCTGCGATGACGAGGCTACCGTCGTGGCGAACGGTGGCGCCCCTGACGGCCACTTTTTGCACTGTTTGGGGCGACGGCGACGGGCATTCAATGCCCTTGTCCCTTGCCGTCAGAGTTAGGTATAGAGCACTATACAAACACTGTTCCAACCACCACTTTTTTTACATTTTTACCCCCATCTGCGTTGCCACCTGTCGGTGACCCCTTTGACCTATAAAAGGAGGCCCATGCGCAACGTAGAAAGGGTTCTGATCATCGATCATTCTCCACGCTCGGTCTAGTTAGCGGTTAGAGTGTACTGTTGCTCTCCTCGCTCCCGAGCCAAGAACTCAATAACAAACCAAAGCAGGAGTAGGGTTTTATGCATCCGTGCGGCCCGAACCTGGGTAAACTGCTCGCGTGCTTGCCTCGATCCGCTCTTTGTGCATCCTCCGCCCCCTGTCATACCGAAAAGGGGCTCCGGTCTCATAGGTGTTCGTGGGCGATCAGTTTCCCCGACATCTTTGGCGCGCCAGGTAGGGGGTGCGTCGAGGTTGTGTGAACCTGATCCGGCGTCCACGCGAGCTAGATCTTCACCAATTTCGTCAACTTCATCGACTCCATCGACATGCCGCCGAAGAGGAAGGCTTCGGAGGCAGCAGGCCCGTCCGCGTCGATCCCGCCACCGCCGGAGCCAACGGCTGGAGGGGTAGACGCCGGCGGAAGGACGGACGTCGGCGAGGAAACTCACGGCGCCGCCAAGTCCAAGGACAAGACGGACGACCGGGCGCACTCCAAGGCCTCGGCGTCCGTACACGCACCGCGCCCATCTCAGGAAGCACGAGACCGGCAGCGACGTGGAACTCAAGGTACCATACGCTTGCTGGGCCAAGCTCAAGCTGGCGGATCTCGGGACGCTCAAGGCCAGCATGCACATCAACATGCTGGCACGAGCAAAGCACGGTCGCCGGGACGGGATGCTGCTCCTTCTAACGTAGTTAGAAGTCCGAGCATATCCCGCTCCTCGCACCGCTCGCCACCGTTACCCGCCACTCCAGCAGAAGCTCTAGCACGAGCTCAGCTGCTCCTCGACTTCCCTCCAGCGGCAGACAAGGCCAACGACTGGAGGGCCACCATCCAAAGTCTCATCGCCTTCGCCAACGGCGACACCCCGCAGCAACCGAGCGCGTCACGGCCGCGGCAAGTCAGCCAGGCGTGGGTCGATGGCGACAAGACCGCCGGGGGTGCAACCACCGTGCACTCCCCGCCAAGGAGGCCAAGATCGCCGGATCAACATCGATGACGACTCCACTGCGTCATCAGATTCGCGAACTCGCCGCGATCAGCGCCAAGTACTCGACGACCGACAACAAGAGGACGCTCGAACCCGCATCGAGCGTCGGAGAGAAGCGCGGCGTCAATCCGACCAGCGCACTGGGCCCGCTGTCGACATTCAAGCGCCAGGGGGACCAGGCGACCTGCCGTACGCGGCAGGTTGCCCTGCGTTCACTCGTGAGCTGCGGCAAGTCCAGTGGCCCAGCATGAAGAACTTCAAGCCCGACGTACCGGAGAAGCACGACGGCAAGACACATCCGTCGGAGTTCCTCAGCATCTACACCATCGCAGTGCAGGCTACCGGGGGACGAGACGAGAAGATACTCGCCAATTACTTCCCGCTGGTGCTCCAGCCAAACGTCAGATCTTGGCTCATGCACTTGCCGGAGAACTCCATTTCTTCTTGGGCTGACCTGTGCCACCAGTTTGTCGGCGCCTTCACAGGTGGCCACAAGCCCCATGGCCAGGAGAGCGACCTTCACATACTCGCCCAGAAGGAAGGAGAGCCCCTGCGTAAGTATATCCAGAGGTTCAGCCGTGTCCAGCACAACATCCCGGACGTCCACCCTGCTGCGGTTATCAGTGTGTTCCATCAGAACGTGCGTAACCGCCGGATGAGGGAGGAGATGGCGATGTGCAAGATCAGGGATGTCAGCGAGTTGTACGCCCTGGCCGACAAGTGCGCACGCGCTGAGGAGGGGAGGAAACTCCCCGGAGAGGATACAGGAGCAGGGGGATCCGACAGCGAGGATGCCGCCCCGGCAAAGAAAAGCCAGCGGCGGGGCAACAGGAAGAAGAAGAACAAGGAAGTGCTAGTCGTTGAGCAATCCGGCAAGGAGGCTGGCGCCAAGAAAGCCTAGGCTGGTAGCTCCGGCAAGGAGGCCGCCGCGTGCACCAACTGCCAGACTGTGGCAGCCACCGACAAGCAGGACGGCTCCGACAAACAATACTGCAAGATCCACTGCACCAAGGGCCACGACCTCCAGAATTGCAAGAGGGTCGAGTACCTCGTCGAGCAGCAAAAGGCTGAGTACGAGTGACGTGACAAGGAGAAGGCCCAGGGAGGTGATGGTGGGTCCGGCAAGAAGCGGCCATTCAACGGCCGGGGGGGACGCCGCGGCAAGGCCAAGCAGCGGCAAGGAGACAGACCTCCCCGCGGCCGCGACAAGGAAGAAGACGAAGACGAAGACGAAGACATGGATGATGGAGAGAACAGCGAGCAGGAGTTTCAGAAAGCCACAGAGGTTCTGTGCATTGATGGTGGTGCCTCTCTGCATACTTCCCACCGCCAACTCAATCAGTGGGTGCGGGAAGTTAATGCAGCAGAGCCACCCGTCGAGTCACGCAAACTTCTGAAGTGGTACAGCACGCCTATCATCTTCGACATTGAGGACCACCCTGATCGCACCACTGCGGTTGGGTGTTTGCCGATGTTGGTTTCACCAACCATCCGCAACCTCAAAGTCACCAAGATGTTAGTTGACGGCGGGGACGGCTTGAACTTAATCTCCTCCGCTGTGGTCCGGAAACTCCAAATCCCTGACAGCGGGCTCGAAGAAACCGGCACATTCCAAGGGATCAACCCGGGAAGGAGCAAGCCAAAGGGGAAGATCACGCTGCCAGTGACGTTTGGCGGAGAGCTGAACTTCAGGACTGAGAGGATCACTTTCGACGTTACCCATATTCCATTGCCTTACAATGGAATACTTGGCCGTCCAGCGCTCGCCAAGTTCATGGCAGCCTCTCACTATGCCTACAACATGCTCAAGATGCCAGGCCCGATAAGCATCATCTCTGTCCCCGGCGACAAGAAGGATACCCTTATCTATGCCGACAAGATTTACCGGGATGCGGCAGCCGCAACAGACAGCAAGACACTTGCCGCTGATGCTCCCGGGGGGAAGAAGACGAAGTCCGGCAAGAGCTCTGGGGCCCACTCCGGCAAACGCACCTCTTCGGAGTGTTGCGCTGCCGTCGAGGATGCTCCATCGAGCTCCACCGGCAAGAGTAAGAAGACGATGGCAGCTCCGCCAGCAACTAAGAAGGTGTCCGCCAAGGAGGACGGCACTGGTGGTACCTTCACCATCAGTGCCACGCTTGACCCCAAATAGGAAAGCGCGCTCGTTGCTTTCCTGCGGGCGAACGTCGACGTGTTTGCATGGCAACCGTCTGACATCCCCGGTGTTCGCAGGAAAGTGATTGAGCACAAGCTTGCCGTTTGTCCTCATGCGCGGCCCATCAAGCAAAAGGTTAGGAAACAAGCAGTGGAGCGCCAAGAGTTTATCACAGAAGAAATCAAGAAGCTGGAAGCGGCAGGCCTTGTCAGAGGTGTACTCCATCCCACGTGGTTGGCCAATCCTGTTGTCGTGCGTAAAGCAAATGGGAAGTGGAGGCTTTGTATAGACTTCACTGATGTGAATAAAGCTTGTCCCAAAGATCCATTTCCCTTGCCGCGCATTGACCAGATTGTTGACTCCACCGCCGGATGCGATTTGCTTTCATTTCTTGATGCATATTCAGGATACCACCAGATCTTTATGGCTGAAGAAGATGATGAGAAGACCGCATTCATTACTCCGTGTGGCACTTATTGCTTCATACGCATGCTTTTCGGATTGAAGAATGCTGGTTCAACGTTTGCAAGAGTAGTCCACACTGCTTTTGAGCCACAGATACACATAAATGTGGAAGCTTACATGGATGATATAGTGGTCAAGAGCAAGAACAGGGATACTCTGATCCAAGATTTAGATGAAACTTTTGCAAATCTGCGCAAGATCCAACTCAAGCTCAACCCCGAGAAGTGCGTGTTTGGAGTCCCCTCCGGCAAGCTTCTCGGGTTCTTCGTATCTCAGAGGGGGATTGAAGCTAATCCCGACAAGATCAAGGCCATCGAGCAAATCGAAGCACCGAAGCACGTCAAGGATGTACGAAGACTTGCCGGCTGCGTGGCTGCTCTCAGCAGGTTTATCTCTAAGTCTGCTGAGCGCGCCCTGCCGTTTTTCAAAATTTTGAAAAGGGCAGGTCCAATTAAATGGACTCCGGAAGCGGAGGCAGCGCTGCAAGACTTGAAGAGGTACCTGTCCTCCACTCCCATACTTGTCGCACCTAAACCACAAGAGAAGTTGCTTCTATACCTAGCGGCAACAAATCAAGTGGTTAGTGCTGCGTTGGTAGCGGAGAGGAAGGCAAGCGATGAGCCAGAAGCCGCGGCAAGCACGTCCAGCGACAAGCAAGGGGCTTCTCCGGCAAGTTCTGGTCCCGACAAGGATGGATCTGCGCAGATGCAAGAGGAGGTATGGAAGAAGATGGTGCAGCGCCCAGTTTATTTTGTCAGCTCCCTCTTGCAGGGGGCTAGGTCAAGGTATTCTGGGGTGCAGAAGTTGCTTTTCGGCCTTCTCATGGCCTCGAGAAAGCTGCGCCATTACTTCCAGGCACATGAAATAACGGTGGTCACTCGCTTTCCGTTGAAGAGGATATTGCAAAATCCAGAAGCGATAGGCAGGATTGTCGAGTGGGCACTAGAACTGTCAAGCTTTGGCCTCAAGTTCGAAAGCACTTCAACTATCCAGAGCAGAGCATTGGCAGAATTTATAGCAGAGTGGACGCCAACGCCAGACGAAGAGATTCCAGAGACGAGCATCCCCATCAAGGAAGCAAACAAAGAATGGATAATGTACTTTGATGGTGCCTTCTCGCTGCAAGGCGCTGGTGCCGGCGTGCTGCTTGTCGCGCCCACCGGGGAGCACCTCAAGTATGTGGTCCAGATGCACTTTCCCAAGGAGCAAGCGACAAACAATACTGCAGAGTATGAGGGTTTGCTTGCCGGTCTTAGGATCGCAGCAGACCTTGGGATCAAGAAGCTGATTGTGAGGGGAGACTCGCAGCTTGTCGTCCGCCAAGTAAACAAGAACTACCAGAGTCCGTTGATGGAAACTTACGTCGACGAAGTGAGAAATCTTGAAGAACACTTTGAAGGCCTACAGATGGAGCACATTCCAAGAGCTCAGAACGACATCGCAGATGGCCTGTCAAAGTGTGCCGCACTAAAGTTACCTGTGGAACCAGGGATCTTTGTGCTCAAGCTGACTCAGCCATCCGTAACACCATCAACTGGACAGAGCAAGAAGAGGAAGTTGGTCTCTGGCGACTACTTTTCGGCAGGACTTCCAGAAGCCGCCGCCAAGAAAGTCCCCAAGATCAACACCGAAAATGCTGAGGAGCAGTTGATACGTCCAAAACGTATCTATAATTTCTGCTTGCTCCATGCCTCTTTTGGGTGATATTGCTATGATATTTATACACTTCCATACACTTTTGATCATATTTGGACTAACCTATTAACTCAGTGCACCCCAGTGCCAGTTTCTGTTTTCTGCTGTTTTTGTATTTCAGGTTTTCCCATTACGAGAACTGCCAGAAAAATCCCGGAAAAATTATATAAAAATCAGCGTTCCAGAAGCTTCCCGGCACCCGAAGTAGAGCCGGAGGGGGGCCACCAGGGCTCCAGGCGCCCTGGTGGCGCGGCCCCCTCCTGGCCGCGCCGGGGGGGGGCGCCTGGGCCCCCCAGGCCTCCGCTGATGCACCCCTTTGGCATATATTTATATCGTGTCCCGAAACCCTCGAGACGGGAACCCTTTTTCGCGATCTCATCTCTGTTCCGCCGCCGCCGCGCTTCCAAGATCGGGAGCACCAGGAGAACTCTTCCCGGCACCCTGCCGGAGGGGAGGATCACCACCGGGAGCCTCTCCACCACCATGGACGCCTCCCGGATGAGTTGTGAGTAGTCTCCCTTGGACCATGGGTCCATGACCAGTAGCTATGTGATGTTCTCCTCCCGTTCTTGTGCTTCACTAATTAGTCCTCGTGAGCTGCCCTACATGATCGAGGCACATATGTAATCCTTATGCTGTTGCTATGATGAGTTTGCTGGGATCCGATGGATTGTGAGATTATGTTCAGATTGTGTTTGAGTAATATATTTGATCTACCTCTTTTATATTTATGTTCATAAGTAATTCTTGCATGTTCTCCGTTGTTATTTATTGCTTTGGCCAAGTAGTAGGTAGTGACTCCAAGAGGGAAGGTTATGCTTGATTGTGGGTTCATGCCCCTCGATGACTAGCTTGAGTGACAGAAACATGAGTCTAGGGGATGTGTTGTTGCCACAAGGGGGAAAACAACGGTGCTTGTGCCCGCGGGTGCAAGGATTGTTTACTTTACGCAAAGTTCTTTTAATGCAGTTGTCTGTTGCTTTGAGTTTACACTATAGGTGGGACTCGCAACTTAATACCAGCGAGATGTTCTGGATAGATATCTCAAGGTGGATGATTAGTAGTAGATGCAGATGGATTTCGGTCTACTTGCCTTGGCGTACCGCCCATGCTTTGAACCTCTACCTTTCTTGCAACATAGTTAGCATTGGTTTGCTCACATAATTCTGTCAATTGCCGAGCTGTAATTCGTTTACCTCACATAGCTGTTTTATCGTCTTTTGGGAGAGAGACATCACTAGTGAACATCATGGGACCCCGGTCCATATTACCATCACTGATCACATCCGCTATTTACTTTCTGCTTTTACTTACTGTTTGCAGCAAAACCTATCACTATTATCACTTGCGTTTGATCCTTTGTAAACGACAAGGCCGGAGGGATTGACAACCTCTCTGTACTCGTTGGGAGCAAAGTTATTTGTATCTGTGTGCAGGTCCACGTTGATTGCTAATATCTGGCGCCGTTAGCAGTTGACACCTTCTTGTTGAAACTAGGAGTCTCAGGGGAAATCGATCCTTGGTATCTTTGCCAAGGGAAAACTTCCGCTACACTGCATCTCAAACCTTCCACTTGGGGTAACCAACGAGGGGCGAGAAGCCATCAAGCAAAGTTTTCTGGCACCGTTGTCGGGGACTCCACTCTTCAAGATAGGGGAGTTGCATGCTATCTTTTACCTTTGATTTTTAGTCTTGTTAGTTTACCTTTCAGTTTTGCTTTTGTATCTTTTATCGAAAATCACAAAAATAGTTATTTCATTCTTTAGTTGTCATTATGTCGGGTCCTTTTGTCTTTGGCGAGGCAGAAGTTCTCACCTTTAAACAAAGAGGTGGGGAAAGTCTAAAAGATGCTTGGTATAGAATTAATGATTCTCAAAAAAGAGCCACCAAGAAGCAATCTACTACTATCCTACTTAGAAATTTTTATGTTGGAATTACTTCTTGGAATAGGTTTATTCTAGACAATGTTGGGGATATCGCTTATCGGGAACTTATCAGTCGACCCATGATAAGGGGTAAATCGGCTAGTTTATCGTCATATCGGCCAGTTTATCGCCATATCAGCTCATTTATCGGCCGATTTATCTTATCGGTGAGACAGTGGTAAGCGATAAATCGGCCGATTTATTGGCATATCGGAAGATATCTTGAACAGTGATTCTAGATACTGCTATCAATGGAAATTTCCTAGAGGTCCCAGTTTGGGAGTCTCTTAGTATTATTGAAAATCTTGTTGGGAATCCCCCTGTTGTTAGCATTCAAGAGGACATCACCCTAGCTCACATTATGAAAAAAATTGAAAAGATAGAGCTAGAGATGCCAAGCATTAATAAGATAAACGAGTTGGATCGTAAGATCCAAGGGAATTTGAATAGGCTTGATAGCTCCATGCATAAAATTTTCAAAACTTTGGAGACCATCAAATCCCATGACTTGGACTCTTCTAGGATAGACAAGATTGAGGAAATCTTTGATACTTTAGGAACTACTTTCTCCCCAATCAAAACCAAAAAGGTAGAAACTCCGGCAAAGAAGGAGCCTAAGTTCGTTCACGTTTCAAAGGCTCCCCGTTCTAAAAGTAATCCATCTATTGCCAAAGGGGTTGAAACTGTAAAGACTTTGGAAGAAACACCTCTCTTTGATGAATTTATAAATGAATCTTCCCTTGACTTTTATCCTTTTGGTCTTCTCCCTAGAAGTATCTCTATGAGGCCTTTATTTGAAAGTCCTCTTAAGACTAGTTGTATTATTGAAGAGCTTTTTGATGATCTTGATGATGGTTCAATTGATACAACTTGATCTCTTTGCATTATGCCTAGCTTAAAGGCATAAAAGAAAGCGCTTTTGGGAGGCAGCCCACATGAATAAATTTTATTTTGCTTTTGTTGTGTCTTGATGTTGTTACTACAGTAGAATCATCATTGTATCTTTGCTTTTCAATTTTGTGCCAAGTGTAGCCTCTGATTGCAGGAAAGTTCAAAAGTTGTGACGTGCTGTCCAGGAAACAGATTCTGTCCTTGGATAGAAAAATTCGTATAAAATCACCAGATCATGTTTTTGGTCTAAATTATTTCGACAGCGTGCTCTATACAATTGTCTTTCGTGCGTCTATTCTGAGTTTTTTTATTAGAGTTGCAGAAGTGCCCCGAAAAAATCATTTACTACCTGCTGTTCTGTTTTTCACAGATTATGTCCTATTTTGCCTTTCCTTCATTTTGCAAACCATGAGCTTGCTTTTTCTTTGCAAAAACCTTTTGGCAATCTTGGGAAACAGTAGATCTACAAGAATATCCTTATTTCCAGCAAGGAACAATTATTTTATTATGGGTACTAACCTCGCTAATCAGATTATGATGAGTTATGTACGAAGGGAGTTTTCAAGTGTGCGAGGGAAGATGATAAAAAGATTCAGGAGTGTCAAACGCTCAAGCTTGGGGATGCCCCCGTGCACCCCCAAGAAATATTCAAGAAGACTCAAGCGTCTAAGCTTGGGGATGCCCCCGTGCATCCCCTTCTCCATCAACATTATCAGTTCGTCTTTCGTTCCACTATATTTTTATCACTTCATGTGTTATGTGATATGCTTGGAGCGTCTTGCTTTTAGTTTCCTTTTTAGTTTTCTTTAGCTTTTCATAACGAGTCGGAACTCAGCTTTCTTTGTGTGGGAGAGAAACACGCTTCACTTCTACCTAGAACATAACATAGAATTTTCATGTCTATCCTTGCTGTGTGTGTTCTTTGTCTTTCAATAACTACTATCATGCTTAGCTTTTAGTTTTCATGCTTATCTTTTTAAAGAGCTTTTGTTTAGTTGGTTGCTTGAACTCTCTTTAGTTATCATGATTATCTTATTAAGAGAGTTTGCTTCTGTTGCATTGGTTGATATGTCTATGATAAAGATGCTACGTGCATAATGGTGCTTAGTAGTTCATGTTTTCTTATGGTTAGTCTCAAATAGCTGGGGGGTTCCCAATGTGTTATTGGAGTACCAACATGATTTGTTTGCCTATGATGTGGTATGGTTTAGTAATATCTTCCTTCAAGAATTTATTTTGATTGACTTGGCGTATGCTCACGCATATTTAAGACTGTAAAGAAAGTCTGTCAAGCCTTGATGATCTTTTGTTTCTGAGTAGCGATATAACTACCATGCCTGATTCAATGTTGATTTGTCGCTCTGCATGATTATGACCGTCATTGCTCTCTTAGTTGGTCGCTCCCAGTCTTTTGCTAACCTCCACCTGTACTAAGCGGACTGACTGCTTGTGCATCCAAATTCTTTTAAACCAGCTATGCCATATGAGTCCACCATACCTTCCTACATGGTATTTACCCGCCATTCCTAACGGAGACTTGCATGTACCATCTCGAAATTATTCAAAAAAAGGCATTCCTATTTTGTGCCTCTGTTTTAAGTTCATGAGGAAGTAGTAGTTAATTCATGATCTTTTTAAGTTGGACAAGCTTCACCCCGGGATTGCATGTCTAATGTGCAAACCCATAACACGAGAAGGAAGTGGCATTGAGTGCGCCCGGCTCAAAATTAATATAACAAACAAACCCTCCTTCACGCTTTGTTCATGAGAAATCAGAAAACTTTGGCAGTGATAAACAAAGGAGATTAAGAGGATGTGATCGTCCTCATTTGGGAGCCGTTCCTCGAAACTTGTCCATCTCAAGAAGTGATTGAGTTGTCTGCTAGCATTCGTTGACGGAACATGCATAATCAAAAAAAAAATATTACCTCTGTTTTTAAAACCAAGAGCTCTGGTACATGTTTTGTCTTTGTTTCCGACTATGGGTTTTCAACCTTGCCAACAAAAGCCACGGTTCGAGAGTCTCCACCTTCTTTTAAAGCACCAACTACTGAGAGCATGATTGTCATTCTGAGTGTAATGTGCATTGTCCCAAAGTAGCATTGTCTTTTGCATGATTATGATACCGTTTATTCTGAAATCATTGTATCTAGTCATCACTTAAACCTTGGAGGTGCCCCTGCATTTATGTTTTGCTTCACTAATGGGGGCAAGCGAGATATCACTTTATCATATTTGCACACCATGCTCATTACAAATCTATTTGATGTTTCAGTATCATATTGTGAAACTTTCAGTTCTTTGTGATTTTCTCATGAGGCAACTTAATTACTACAGATTCATTGTCTCAGTAAGCTTTTGTCATATGACTATGAAAAAATCCTTATATGGTTAATAGCATGTCACCACAGAAATTATTCTTGTTATCATTTACCTACTCGAGGACGAGCAGGAATTAAGCTTGGGGATGTTGATACGTCCAAAACGTATCTATAATTTCTGCTTGCTCCATGCCTCTTTTGGGTGATATTGCTATGATATTTATACACTTCCATACACTTTTGATCATATTTGGACTAACCTATTAACTCAGTGCACCCCAGTGCCAGTTTCTGTTTTCTGCTGTTTTTGTATTTCAGGTTTTCCCATTACGAGAACTGCCAGAAAAATCCCAGAAAAATTATATAAAAAATCAGCGTTCCAGAAGCTTCCCGGCACCCGAAGTAGAGCCGGAGGGGGGCCACCAGGGCTCCAGGCGCCCTGGTGGCGCGGCCCCCCTCCTGGCCGCGCCGGGGGGGGGGCGCCTGGGCCCCCCAGGCCTCCGCTGATGCCCCCCTTTGGCATATATTTATATCGTGTCCCGAAACCCTCGAGACGGGAACCCTTTTTCGCGATCTCATCTCTGTTCCGCCGCCGCCGCGCTTCCAAGATCGGGAGCACCAGGAGAACTCTTCCCGGCACCTTGCCGGAGGGGAGGATCACCACCGGGAGCCTCTCCACCACCATGGACGCCTCCCGGATGAGTTGTGTGTAGTCTCCCTTGTACCATGGGTCCGTGACCAGTAGCTATGTGATGTTCTCCTCCCGTTCTTGTGCTTCACTAATTAGTCCTCGTGAGCTGCCCTACATGATCGAGGCACATATGTAATCCTTATGCTGTTGCTATGATGAGTTTGCTGGGATCCGATGGATTGCGAGATTATGTTCAGATTGTGTTTGAGTAATATATTTGATCTACCGCTTTTATATTTATGTTCGTAAGTAATTCTTGCATGTTCTCCGTTGTTATTTATTGCTTTGGCCAAGTAGTAGGTAGTGAGTCCAAGAGGGAACGTTATGCTTGATTGTGGGTTCATGCCCCTCGATGACTAGCTTGAGTGACAGAAACATGAGTCTAGGGGATGTGCTGTTGCCACAAGGGGGAAAACAAGGGTGCTTGTGCCCGCGGGTGCAAGGATTGTTTACTTTACGCAAAGTTCTTTTAATGCAGTTGTCTGTTGCTTTGAGTTTACATTATGGGTGGGACTCGCAACTTAATACCAGCGAGATATTCTGGATAGATATCTCAAGGTGGATGATTAGTAGTAGATGCAGATGGATTTCGGTCTACTTGCCTTGGCGTACCGCCCATGCTTTGAACCTCTACCTTTCTTGCAACATAGTTAGCATTGGTTTGCGCACATAATTCTGTCAATTGCCTAGCTGTAATTCGTTTACCTCACATAGCTGTTTTATCGTCTTTTGGGAGAGAGACATCACTAGTGAACATCATGGGACCCCGGTCCATATTACCATCACTGATCACATCCGCTATTTACTTTCTGCTTTTACTTACTATTTGCAGCAAAACCTATCACTATTATCACTTGCGTTTGATCCTTTGTAAACGACAAGGCCGGAGGGATTGACAACCTCTCTATTCTCGTTGGGAGCAAAGTTATTTGTATCTGTGTGCAGGTCCACGTTGATTGCTAATATCTGGCGCCGTTAGCAGTTGACACCTTCTTGTTGAAACTGGGAGTCTCAGGGGAAATCGATCCTTGGTATCTTTGCCAAGGGAAAACTTCCGCTACACTGCATCTCAAACCTTCCACTTGGGATAACCAACGAGGGGCGAGAAGCCATCAGCAGTCTGCTCCTGCAAGCCCCAAGGTTCCTGCAAGCCCCAAGGTTTGTACAGTTGAAGCAGACGCTCCCGACAAGTTTTGCTCCGGCAAGCTTGCCGGGGAACATCAAGCTCCGGCTGAGACACAAGCCCTCGCCGTAGAAGAGGATGTTCCCGCATCAGCAGACGTGCCTTTAGTCCTTGTTGTCGAGCCACAAGCTCCAGCGTGGGCGCAGCAGATCGTCCGCTTTCTCCAAACAGGAGAACTTCCCGAAGAGCAAGAAGAAGCGGAAAAAGTAACCCAGCAGTCAAGTATGTACCAGTTTGTTGACAACACACTGTGCAAAAGAAGACTCAACGGTGTGAAATTGAAGTGTATTCCCTGGGAAGATGGACAGAAGCTGTTGGCAGAGATACACGGAGGTATATGTGGCCACCACATTGGCGCAAGAGCACTTGTCGGCAAAGCTTTCCGGCAAGGTTTCTTTTGGCCAGAAGCCCTCCAAGATGCAACTGCACAAGTAACCAAGTGTGAAGCGTGCCAGTTCCATTCGAAGCAGATACACCAACCAGCTCAAGCTCTCCAGACGATCCCTTTGTCCTGGCCATTTTCGGTCTGGGGGCTCGACATCCTCGGCCCCTTTCCCCGCGCAGTCGGGGGCTTTGAGTACTTGTACGTCGCCATCGACAAGTTCACAAAGTGGCCAGAAGTGGAACCAGTGAGAAAGGTAACCGCACAGTCAGCAGTCAAGTTATTCAGGTCGATTGTTTGTCGTTTCGGGATCCCTAACAGGATCATCACCGACAACGGCACACAATTCACCAGTCGCACCTTCATGCAATACGTCCAAGACCTTGGCGCCAAGGTCTACTTCGCTTCTGTTGCTCACCCGAGAAGCAACGGTCAAGCGGAGAGGGCAAACGCTGAAGTGCTGCGCGGACTCAAGACAAGAACTTTCGACAGGTTGCACAAGTGCGGAAGAAACTGGATCGAGGAGCTGCCGGTGGTTCTTTGGTCGATCAGGACGACGCCAAATCGAGCCACTGGACAGACACCCTTTGATTTGGTCTACGGAGCAGAAGCAGTTCTCCCCACGGAACTCGTATACGGGTCGCCTCGAGTGCTCGCTTACGATGAGCTCGAGCAAGAGCAGCTGCGACAGGATGACGCGCTGCTCCTTGAGGAGGACCGTCTTCAGGCCGCTGTGCGAGCTGCTCGCTACCAGCAAGCTTTGCGTCGCTACCATAGCCGCAAAGTTAAAGCCAGAAGTTTCGAGGAAGGCGACCTTGTTCTTCGGCGCGTTCAGCCCGCCAAGAATTCCAACAAGTTGACGCCGAAGTGGGAAGGCCCTTATCGGGTGAAACGAGTCACTAGTCCCGGCGCTGTCCGCCTTGAGACCGAAGATGGCTTGCCAGTGAGCAACTCCTGGAACATCGAGCATCTTCGTAAGTTTTACCCATAAGGCGCGGTTGCCGTGATCCGCTCCGGCAACCACCTTTTGTACAAGTCTTGCCGCTGTTGCATGTAATCCTTTGTACAAAGCCGGGCGCAGACCCCGTGCATCAGTAAAGTTTATGTGCCCAGCACATCTTGTCGTTTCATGCTATCTATTTTTCTTGCATGTACTATCTGACACTTTGTGCAGCACCAAATCCCGGTAAGCAATAACGAGCCAGAAAGCTCCATATCTGCATTTTCTTTTCTTCCTTTTCTTCTCAAGGAAAAGCAAGGTTCCCTCGCGCACAAATTTGCCGGGGGGAGGAGAAGATGGTGGTATGGACCAAGTGCCCCAAGTGCCGTTCAAGAAAGCATTGCCTCGCCGGGAAACAGACAACACAAAAGCTAAGTTGCCAAAGTTTGAGCAATCAAATTTTTAAATTTTTAAGTTATCCTCCTTGAACGGCCGCGCTTTGTATGGAAAACCTGTGCGCGGAGGAACCAACTCGTAGCTAGTTGCGCCCTTATTTTGTTTCGAGTTTGCTCAACAGCTTAAGCGTGTTGCGACAAGTGTCGCGCCCTTACTTTGTTTCCGAGCCCGCTCAACAACTTAAGTGCGTTGCAGCTAGTTGCGACAAGGTTTCTTGTCGGTAGCAACACCGCCTGCAGGCTGTTGAAGTTCCGCACTCAGCGCCCGCGGCAAAGGTGCCTATACCGACAAGTTCCCTAAAAGCGTAGGGTAAAAGCATACAAAGCAAAGGAAGTCAAGTAAAGGAAATAACGTTGCATCAACCATCTAAGATAGAGTTATATTACAAAATGACTTGCCGCAATTCTAATAGACTATTGTTCGTAACATGGTAGGCAGCGGCAAGGAAAAGAAGAAAGTAAAAAAAGCCTAGTCCGCGCGGTGGCCTTCAACCCTCTTGATCCCGCCCACCTTGTCCATAATGGGTGCGACAAGGGCCTTGAGCGCCTCCTGGTCGGCGTCGGGCGGCGACGTCCTGAGGACGTTGGTGAGGTTGAGGCCGGGGTTGCGGTACGCTATCTTCATCAGCACCTTCTGAAGGGCCCCCGCACAGAGCCTGCGCGATTCGTCCGCCAGCTGCTTCGGGATCTTCTCGCGGAGTTGCTGGAGGGCCGTCGCCACGCCCTTGAAGAACAAAGTAAGCTTGGCGCTGGGGTGGAGTTGCTCGTCGGTAGAGTACCCAAGATACTCCGCCCCTGGCTCCGCCAGCTCCTTGTCAATATCCGCTGCGGCATTGACAAGACCTTCCGTCCATATCTCGATGTTCTGCCTAAAGTTGTTCTGGAAAATGGCGGCACTGTCCAGCAACACCTTCTCGGCCCTGAGCTCCTCCTTCAGGGCCGTCTCCCGCTCCCTGGCGCCGTCCAGCGTCGTGGTAAGAGTGGACAGCTTCAGCTCTAGATCGGCAATGGAGTCCTTGGCGACGGCGAGCTCCTTGCCCTTATCGGAGAGGCAGACCTGCAGTTCAGAATGACTATGGGCGTCCTTCTCCCTCTCGAGCTTGAGTGCGGCAACCTCCTCGCCGCTCGTCTTGAGGTTGGCCTCCAGTTGGGCCACCCTCGCCTCCAACTCCCTCTTGGCAGTCTCGGCAGCTGCGGCAGCATCCTTCACCTCCTGCAGAGCTCCGCCAAGCGATTGCTCGCGCGCGGCAAGCTCGTCCTCATGGCTGTCGAGGTCGACCTTCCGCTGCGTCAGCTCACCTTCTCGCCTGGATATATCCTCGGCGGTAAGCCGCTGCTGCTCCTCCGCTTCAGCTTTCTCCAAAATGAATGCCTGATGCGTCTCGACAAGCTGCTCCCGCTCCTCCGCCAAGGATCGGAGAGCTGCTTGGTTAATGGCTCGGAGCTCTTCTGCGCGCTTCTCCAAGCAGCACCCGCCTTGGCGGCCAGAGCCTCTCGGGACTCCAGCTTGGCTTGCCGGGCGCGGTAAAGGGACAGAAGCTTCCGCAGAAGCCGCTCCTCCTCGGGCTCGCTGCTGCTGCTTGGCGCGTCGACGAACTTCAGTCCGGCGGAGGCAATGACCTCCCCGTCGAAGACCTCTCCCTCGACTGGCGCCCTTGACGTGGACGCCAACGGGAGCTGGATGAAGACACCGTTGCCGGCCTCCAGATAGGCGCCTGGCTCGGCTGTGGCAGCGGAGGGATCGGCAGCCGGCGCAGCGCCTGATGCTCCTGCGGCCTCAGGGCCGTCAGTGCGACTGTCGGACCCCTCCTCAGCTGCCGCGCCAGCGGCCTTGGCTGCCTCTTAGGCGGCGGGCTCGTCAGCACCGGCCGCCCCTTCAGTAGCGGCGGCGTCGCCGGTGTTGCCACGCGCGTCCTCCTCGACGGCGACCCCCGTCTCCATTGGCTCTGCGGCGGACGGGTCTGACAGAAGGAAAGAAAAGACAAGCAGTCAAGCAAATATCCAAAAAAGAAGAATTAAAAGAAGAAAAGTCCAAGGGTTTACCTGCGCGGGCCTCCTCCTCGGTGGGGTTCCTTGCCGGGGAGCTCTCCCTCGGCGGCGTGGTGGCAGCTCTCGCCGGCGGAGGGCCGCTAGCGCCATCCCTCGCCGGAGAGATTGCTCTTAGCGGGGTGCTCGCCCTTGGCGGGGTGCTCGCCCTTGGCGGAGTGCCCACCCTTGCCGGAGAGCCTCCCCTTGGCGGTGTGATCGAGGCGTGCGGCTCGTCGGGGACGATCTCCTGGTGCTTCTGATGCTGCTGCTCTGCTCCTGCACAAGTCAACAAGCAAGATGTAAGCAAGGATGGAAGACCCACGCGCACCCGACAAGCGGAAAGTGAACCACACTTATGCTGGGGGCTGCGCTGGGGGCTACTCCGAAGAACAGTTGCCGGGTCCGGCAAGCTCGTCTCAGGCGCGCCCCCTGCCGTTGCGGCGGGCTCGTCCTCGAGGTCTATCACCGGGACCTTGGCCCTCTTCGCTGCCCTCTGGGCCAGAGTTCTGAAAAAGATAGGACCAGAGTTAGGATAAAGAGACGCAAGACAAAGCAACAGAGAATCAAAAAGAAACAAGAATTGCGAAGACTTACTCTCCTTCCTCCTCGTCGGAGCTGATCGCCGAGAAATCGAAGTCCGGCTCGCGCGTCCCGGCTCGAGGAGCTGGGGGGGCAGGGTCCCTTGGCCGCTTGGCGGGAGCAGGGGCGGTGGTCTGGGAAGACCCCGCTCCGGTTGTCGCCGAAGCACGAGGGGCGGCAGGAGCAGTGGCGCCAGCCCGGGAAGATCCCCCTCCAGCCGCTGCAGAAGCGCGAGGAACTCCCGTGGCGGCCTTGCTTGCCACGGTGACGCGTGTCGCGCGGCGCTGCGGCTGTTGGCCCGCTTGCCGCCCCGTCACGTCTGCGGCCTTGCGGAGGCGTCTTCTTGGAGCTGGAGGACTTGCTGGTGGTGGCGAGCTGCCCGAGGAAGAAGAAGAGGAGCCAATCTCCAGTGAGCCGCTCGAGTCTTCGGCAGGCTCACTGGACCCGGCACCCTGCTCGGCAGTTCCACTCGACTCTACGCCCTGCACGATGGGCTCGCTTGTCCCAGCAAGTTGCCCGGCGAGCTTCCCCGCCTTGCGGAGCTCTTCCTGCTCGGCAAGGCTTGTCGCCTCCGCTGCCTCCAACTCCTCCACAGTGTACCCGAACTCGCCCGCGGCCCTGGCTGCCGCTGCCTCTTCCAGTCTAGTGGCAATGTATGCCATCTCCTGGTCGGTGGTGTCGCGGACGAGGCCTTTCTTCTCGTCGGGATCGACTGGCAGTTCCACCAAGTTGTCGAAGAACGTTTGCACAGCTTCGTCGGAAGGCTCTTGCCAAGTGGGGTCGATGCCGTGAGAATCGCACAGCGGCATCACCGCACGAATGGCACTGAGCGCCGAGCTATTGCACAACGGCACTACGCCCTGCGGCAACGCAAACCACTCGGGATGGGCGGAGTCGTACTTGAACAACGCCTGAAGCATCGCGTTGAGCTCCAGGACAGTGAAGTTGTAATTAAGCCCCGGGCGCAGCCTCATGATATCTGCCGCGTTCTCAAACTCCCAGGCGGCCCTCTTCCTCTCCTGCAGGGGGGCGATTCGGCGGCGGAGGAAGTCCGCTCCTACTACGCCCACGGTGAGCTTGGCGTGCCTGAGGCGAAGGATTCGGGTAGTAGCAATCTTCAATCTGCTATCCTCCGGGGCCAGGTCGCTCCAGTCGTTGCCGCGGACTACTGCGGCTTGGCGTCGGGAAGTGAATGGCTGCGGGTCGTCCTCTATGATCCAACACCAGTTGGCCCTCCACTCATCCCACTTGCCGCGGAGCTCCCCCTCCAAATACTCTTCCTTCTTGTGCGTCCTCGAGATCCAGGAGACGCCGCCCGACAAAGGCGACCCTGATTCGACTCGAGGCGTGAAGTAATGGCGGAAAAGAGCTACATTGGGGTAGACTCCGACAAAGTTTTCGCACAGATATGCGAAAACGGCCATGGTCAAGACGGCATTGGGGGTGAAGTCGAGGAGATGAAACCCGTAGGTAATCATGATGTCGCAGAAGAATTCGGAATATGGCGGGCAGAGCCCGCAGTAGAAGAACAGGGCAAAGAAGGCGTAGCCGTCCGGGAACATCTCGCAGGCTACGGCGGGGAGTACCTTGGTGCGCGGATGGGCCTTCGTCTCCCTCGACCAGAAAAGGTAGAAGGATTCCTTCAGCTCCTCCGCGCTAAGCTTTGGCGGGAAGACCGCCATCTTCTTCCGCATTGCTGCTAGCCGCAGCGCCTCGGCGGACTTCCCGGCGGCCTTCGCGGACTTCCCCTTCTCGCCTTTCGGAGCCATGGCGGGGACGGAGGGGGAGGTCGACGGCGCCGGTGATGCTGGTGGCGTCGGAGGGCGGAGCGCTGCTCTCTTTCGACTAACGGGAAGGAGGGGAGCGGCGGGTGTTTCTGAGGATTGAGGAAGCAACAGGCGAATGGAAGGAACTGCCCCTGTTTCCCCTGCTTTTAAGGGGGAAGAGGGGGACGTTCCGCATTTCCCATTAAAGAAACATGCCACGATCTCTCCCACGACGCCGCGATTGACACGTGCCGTTAAGGGAGGGCGCGGTGGATACGGAGTTGGATACGGCGTGCCGCGGGCCGCGCGTGCCCATGCACTGTTTTGGGCCTGGCCCAACAGCGCTCGGCAGCGTGTCTGGCCCAGGCCCGGGGGCTCCTGTCGGTGTACTAAAGTAGGGGTACCTTAGTATCCCGAACTTGTGCACGGGCAGTTGCAGCGTCCCGCGGCGAGGCTTGCCAAGCGACCGCCAAGATCCTCCGTGGTTCCCTTGGAACCATTCAAGAACAAAGTATTCAAGTCAAAGAGACAAGACCCCGGCAAGAGGAGCTTGCCGGGAAGGCCAACTAAAGGCACCTCAAGAGAACTTGCCGCGACGCGTCACGCGTCGCGGCAAGGCCCGGCGAGCGACAAGCTCCCAGGCGCGACAAGATAGCGACCGCGTCAAGGCACTTGCCGCGGCAAGCTTCCACTAAGTACCCACGCTCCAGCTCATCCACCCACGTGTCGCCCTGGGAACCTCCCAGGCGCACGTGGCGGAAGGCTGTGCAGCCAGGGGAACACGGTGGCGATCTGCGATGACGAGGCTACCGTCGTGGCGAACGGTGGCGCCCCTGACGGCCACTTTTTGCACTGTTTGGGGCGACGGCGACGGGCATTCAATGCCCTTGTCCCCTGCCGTCAGAGTTAGGTATAAAGCACTATACAAACACTGTTCCAACCACCACTTTTTTTACATTTTTACCCCCATCTGCGTTGCCACCTGTCGGTGACCCCTTTGACCTATAAAAGGAGGCCCATGCGCAACGTAGAAAGGGTTCCGATCATCGATCATTCTCCACGCTCGGTCTAGTTAGCGGTTAGAGTGTACTGTTGCTCTCCTCGCTCCCGAGCCAAGAACTCAATAACAAACCAAAGCAAGAGTAGGGTTTTACGCATCCGTGCGGCCCGAACCTGGGTAAACTGCTCACGTGCTTGCCTCGATCCGCTCTTTGTGCATCCTCCGCCCCCTGCCGTACCGAAAAGGGGCTCCGGTCCCATAGGTGTTCGTGGGCGATCAGTTTCCCCGACAGCCGGTCTCACAACGTTCGCCACGGTGAGACAGCGATGGTGATTGCAAGATTGTGGGGGCGTGTGTTGGTGGGCATCAGAGTTTGGTGGAGCATGATGGATCGTCCGGGGGTCGTGGTTGTTTGGCGGCCGGGAGTAATCCCTGCCGGCTTGGCCGACACAGACGTGTGATGCCCGTTGGCGCAGCCAGTCCTTCTAGAAGGGTGTTGGGTGTACCCCTTCCCCACGCCCCTCTGTGCACTGGGGGAAACCCTAGGACCTATCTGGGCAGCATGGTCATCGTCATTGCCTTCATTCTTGAAGTTGTTGCTTGGTATGCGGCGTTCCGGAGTGCTAGGAGCGTACGTGGTGAGAATTCTCCGGAGGGCGTTGCGGTTGCGGATCATCATCGTTTTGTCGATCCGATGTTGTTGACATTAATTTCTCTGTTATTTCTCTTTTGTTTCGTTTGGGCTTGCTTGCGCTACGTCCCAACAGTTGTACTCTGTGGTTGCTATATTAATATGGGGGGGGGGGG
>LR738710.1:123980151-123993758 GCA_902687465.1 Secale cereale | reverse complement strand
AAGCCTATTTCGAGAGGACTTAGCAAGATGACTTTCCGACTGCCTATTACAACAAGATTTTCCCGGCTTTGGTGATGGAGGGATGATGATGACGGCACCAATCGACTCGGTCTAATGTTTGTAGTCGCCACTAGATGGATCTATGAACTTGGTTGTAATTTTTGTAATCTCTGGCGTTCTTTGTATACTAACATAATAGATGATGAATAAATTGCAAGTTTTTTTTAAAGAAAATTGACTTTGCAAGTTACGATCTCGCGTGCAGGTGTATAATCGAACACGAAATTGTAAGCCTAGGGTAGGTCAACTCTCGGTGTTTGCGTCGGCATAACGATCCCAAAGATAGCATACTCCAAGTGTGTTCCGCACCGCGTATGACAGTACGTGGTCAAATTTCTGGACTTCGAGCACGCGTTAAACCCTAGGTCGCCGTTGTTAGCTACTTCTGCAATTAATCCAAGTCAATACGCTCCTTTGTCGTTTACCAGAATATTAACTACCTAGAGCCTTTCTCACACTGCATGCACCGACGGCTTACACCGACGTCGGGCGGTTAGAGCACAGCTCCATCTTCCGCATGCCAAGTTCATGTGCTTGTAGGAACTAGTAAGATGTAGCAGGAGTACTGGTGTTAGAGCATCTCCAATAGACGCCTAAAAAGAGCTCCACGCGCTAAAAGGTTGTTTTTTTAGGCGCCAAACAGCTCCAGCAGATGCTGTAATACTACGTGCGCGCTAAAAAGTTTTGGACACGTGTTTAAAAACGCCATCGCGCGCACCATATTTAGGGCTCCGGATGGGCGCACTTCACAAATTACAATGCGTGCTTTTTTGGGCGCGCGTTTTTGGGCGCCTGCTAAAGCAATATTGGTCCCGACACATTAAAAGTGCTACAGTGACGCGCTATAACTTTTATTGGGCGCGAATTTTTTTTGCGGCCATTGGTGATGCTCTTAAGGTAATGTACTATGCACCGTACGGTTTAGGTGAGTCACTGTTTCCATTTATCAAAATCGGTATTACTTACTACTCCGTTCCAAAATATTTATCTTTTTAAAGATTTCAACAAGTGACTACATACGGAGTAAAATGTGTGAATCTATACTCTAAAATATGTCTACATACATCCATATGTTGTAATCCGTTTAAAATGTGTTCAAAGACAAATATTTAGGAACAGAGGAAGTAGTTAAGCAAAGCCATAGTACTACAACATTTCTGATGGTAATTGACAGTAAGGTCATGCTTGGATCCAAGGGACTAAAACTAGTCTGACTAAAAATAGTCTCTTTAAGAGGCTAAAGTTCCAAGCACCCATGACTAAAGAGGGGCTAAAACTAGTCTTGAGACTAAAATCTTTTAGTCAGGGGTACCCCTACTAAAATATGAATTAGTCCTCTCTCTCATCATTTAACTCCTCTCCTCTAACACATGCAAGTTCTGGTTGGAGGGTTTGGAGAATAATAAATGCTCATTAACTTGATTTTAGTCTCTTTAGTATTTAGATCCAAGCATGGGTGAGGCTAGCAAGTTTTAGTCCCACTACTTTTAGTCATGGGACTAAAACGTATCCAAGCACCCTCTAAGACAATGCCTTACAAACGGTAGTACTTACTGTACGTATCTTGTTCTTTTTGTTATATATAGATCCACGTTTTTCAATTTCTCGTGATTGATGATGGTCAAGTGGCATGCATCAGTGCAATGTCAAAGGATTCCTGCGATCTACATCTCCTAGACAGATCTTTGGATCCACGGCTTCCGGGTCATGCATGGATCACTGTGCAATCGATCGTGAGGTCATAAATACCGAGTAAGGGAAGTCACGTTGTTTCATGTGGCGGAGAGACGAATCTCGAGGCGAGATATCAATCTGTACGTATTTGCGACCCAATCTTTCACGCCACCTCACCTTCAGCAGTAGTTATTCTTTTGCATATGCAGGTACTAGGGTACACCAAGTATAGGGTTTGAACTTTGTGGTTGAGTATGAATAAGAACTAATCTAACTAAAAAAAAGAACTAATCTAACTAAAGGTAAGTGACACGAAACATCACAACAGAGAAGTTTTCTGAAGATTTCCTAAAACTTAGGGTTTTTAGGCAACCCAAAATTAAATTACTGGTGCTTGCCCTAGAAAGCGCATCATCAGTATCGATCAGTACAATAGCCATCGTTCTTAAATTACATGCGGTCGTATGATCAAGAGAAGAATTAATTAATATGTCTGTCAGGAGATGGAATCTCAATTCTCAACCAAGCGTCGGTACGTATCTTCTGACCCTTCTACAGCTGACCAGTTCTCATCACTTAATTACCGATTAAGTTATGATACTAAGAGATTTGCACGATCGATGCATGCAGTGCAGTCAACCGTGCATGTTACTGGAGAAATTGTATCGAATCAGTCAGTCAGTTCACAACCCAAAGCGCGCACGCCTTCCGCGCGTGAGATCCAGCACTCATCGTCCATCACCCATGCACGGCGTCCGCTACTCCTATATATACCCACGCAACACTCTCTTTCTGTACCCAACTCATCTCACACTACACCGAGTTCACTCACAATGGCTACTAGCACTAAGCTTGTAGCTCTTGGCTTTGTTGTCCTCGTGAGCATTGGGTTCACCAATGCTTCGAGGATGCTGGCCAGCTCCTCCAGTTCCGGCGGTGGGGGCGGGGGAGGCGGAGGCGGTGGTAGCACGTCGGGTGGGAGTGGATGGGGCCATGGGGCCGGACAAGGTGGTGGCTTGTCATATGGCCAGAGTGGTGGAGATGCCGGTAACAAGTATAACTTTGCCAAGGGAGCTGGTGGAGGAGGGGGGAACGGTGCTGGTGGTGGTTCACTAGGCGGATCCGGATCCGGTTCCGGCTCTGGCGGTGGAAACGGTGTTGGTTCGAGTGGCTCGGCGTCAGCCCCTAGTGGCAGTGGGTACGCCAACGCTGATGGTCAGGGTGGCGGCGGTGGTGGAGGTGGTGGTGCAGATGGGTCAAGTGGATCTGGAGCCGGAGATGGTGCTGGCCAAGGACAAGGTGAGAGTGGCATAGCAACCGCCCCGGCTCTAGCTCCTTCTGCTGGTGGTGTCAGTTACTCTGATGCTGGAGGTGCTGGCACTGGCGGAGGTGGAGGTGACGGTGGAAATGGAGGCGGTAATGGTGCTGGAGGTGGACAGGCCGCCAGTGATGACACTTCTGGAGGCAGTGCCAGTGGAAGTGGCAGCGGCAACGGTGGTGGCCAAGGTGGAGGCGTAGCTCAAGGTCCAAGCATGGGAGTTGGTTCTGGCTCTGGCATTGGAGGAGCACAGACTGGTAGCACTGGCTCCTATGGTCAAGGCTATGCCACTGGAACCGGTGCTGGAATGGGTGGGGGCACTGGAGGTAGCAACAATGGTGGGTCCGGCGGTGGTGGAGGTAGCGGATCCGGATCCGGAAGTGGCGGATACCCCTAAATTTCCTTGTCAGACAAGCTAGAATCGGAGCCCATCATGCATTTTAGTCTCTTCATTTCACGATTTCACATCATTTGTGTTTCTCTTTATTCATAGGGTTTTTACTAGGTGCCTCCTAATAAAGGGCTTCATGATTCTAGTGGAAGTATTGAGTAGTTAGTGGAGCAATCTACTGAGATGTAATCGCTACCTACGTGTATCTCATGTTATGAATTCTTATATCTTTTATTGTTAGTCTGAGTGCTTGCTTAGGGCATCTTCAATGGCAACCCGCAAAAACCTTCTGCATCTGTCGGTGGACAGGAGGATCGGTCCACAGACACGGGAGGCAGCCATCCAACGCTAGCTGCATACATTTGCACAACAACTCAAACCAAGCAGACAAAATTCGTACAAACACGGCCGGATTGAAAGCAAACTCGGACGAATTTCATACACATGACGAATTTCATACAAACCGAACGCAAAAGGTTATATTTTGGAAACAATTAACAAAAAAAAATTAAAACTATGTGCACGTACGGTTGCGTGGAGCTCCACACCCATGATACGGATACACTACACTAGTCTATGGCCGACTGCAGCGGATCCCTTCATCACCGGACTACCGAGTGTCCTGGAGGCATATTTTCCCCGTATATGTCTGGTTGCGCTGCTCATCGGAGTATGGCGAAGAGGGTGCTGCAGACGAAGGGGATTCCGTGGATGCCCATGCCAGTATGGTCTAAGATAAACAAGAAACCGGGCACGTCACCAGTTGTACAAGTTGGTGACGCGTCGGCGGTGGCCTTGCTGGGACACAAACGACGGCGGCCTCTTGTGTTCTACTTTCCCTCGAAGTTTCCAGCGGGGGTGGCCCCTGACTCGTCGATCTCCTCCACGCACCCGCCTTCTTTCTCTGCCTGCGTGGCACGCTTACGTGCGCGTCAACGGTGGATGGCGCGGTTGTAGGCAATAGAGGGGCGATACGACGTGACATTGTCTAGGCCGTTCTGCGGTGCTCCCGCCGGGATGGCCTGGAGCAACTCGCCGCTCCAAGAGGAGCGGCAGGTTGTTAAATCACACGCCAGATTGGGACGGCAACTTACTTCGTCGGCCTAGGGAACGGAGGTGGAGCCGCGAGCTTGCCTGCTCGTATCTGTTGGGCTAGGCAGGCCACCATACCGGCTTTTATGCCGGAGAACTGCTCTTCTTACCCGTCGGATGCCATCAAAATGGTGGAGAAAATGGTGAAGGAGAGATAGGTGGAGGGGTGTGATTCTTGCCCAACAACTACTGTGGTTTAAATAGAGGGCGGACAGGAGGAGCTCAGCCGCGTTGCGTTTAATACCGGCTCGCTCTTGAACGGACATGTGACTAGAGTAGGCTTCTCGGCTTCCATACAGAGTTAATGGAGGCATATGAATGCGGCGAGGAGGCTTGTTCAGCCGGCAATGCAGCGGGCAGCGCCCTCGGCCGGCGCGACGCTTCAATGGCGAAGGCAATGAGAGGTCGCGTCTGCCCTAAGACGCCTTCAATGCAGGGCGGCGCGCTCTACGACGATATGAATGCGGGCAGTTGGCGCCGGACGGGAGCGCGCGCGGTAGGGGTGGTGTTTGGTGGACCAGGGCGGTCAGAAACGGGCTTGTGATCGGTCCGGACTCCTACAAACCTCCCCCACTTTTGTCGCCGGTTAGCAGGAGAAATTGCGTCCGGACCGTTCCGCAGAGGGATACAGGTCAACGTTGGATGGCTTCCGTGGTCCAGATGGTTACGAGTGATTTACGGTTCCGCCTTGAAAATGCCCTTACTACTTTTCGAACCAATATGCCTAGCTACTGGTTGTTCTAAAAAAGGTCAATGGTAGTTCTGCAGGTGCCTCTAATCTAACATTCTTAAGAAGTTGCTCCCCACTTCTACCTATTCTCTCAACATGCATACTATCCACATCATCTCTATGCCACATCATCAATCAGTTTGCAAAATCAGCCAATCCCTCTTTTCCACCCTACGGTCATGGCCTAGAAAAGAATTTAACTAATTTTTATTGGCATGTAGACATGCATGTCGTTGCTTAGTTTCCCTACTTAAATTAACACCGAAGGCCAATGGTGTCAATTCGCAAACAAAAAGGAAAATCCCAACCTCTTCTCCTTCCCGCCCGTCCCATCCCCTTCCCCCACAGGACCCTTCCTTCATTCAGTTACCACAGCTGAACAGGCACTGCTCCACCTCTACCCTTCGATCTATAAATGTTTGCCTAAAAAGCAAAAGCCCCATCATAGCGCTACTCCTCTTTGGATTGCCCCTCCTCCTCCCTAAAATCAAAGTGTAGTAGCGTCTTCTGGTCGACCCTGCGTGTGCATTTCTTGTGCTGGTGGATCGTTTGCCTGGCATCCCATGCTCTGAATCCTGATGCTGACATGATTCATGTCATGAACACGGTACCACAACTTACAACATCGACATAACAGAAACACTGCTGCGGGGGATGACGAGACCCCCAGAGCCACGCCCGCCCCTGCGATGGTCGGCGACGTTCTCGTCGGCTCCTCTCGACGGCAGGAGGGACTGGCACCCGGGAACCCTCTTCCTCGACCAGCCGCACAACTTTTTCTTCCTACGGGATGATGGAGGCAAGATCGTAGAGGGAAGACTGCTGCGAGAGAAGGAATGGATCTCGCCTGGAACTGAGATGGTGCTATTGGATTGCCTCATTCGAGTTGGCCACCGGGTGTTCCCGGCGCGGCGCAGGCTCACCTTGGCGCCGGGGGCCATTGATCCCAGCTCTGGTTCGGCGGCTATGTCGCCTGCTGCGGGATCGCGTTTTGAGCCCCTGGCCATGGACGAAGTCGCCGATCTGCCTGAAGCGGAGGAGGTGGCGGTCCAGGCGGCAAACATGGTCCTTTCCCAAGCAGATCATGATGAAGAGGGCGGTCCATGGACCTCCGTGTCTCGCCGGAAGAAATCAAAGGAGGAGCTAGTGCAGGAATTTTGGAACGACGTTGGTTTTCCGACGCCGGCGTCGCGAGTATGGGAACGTCGGGGTTCCGGGTCCCCCGAGACATCGGCCAGCCAGGAGTGCCTTGGGTCGTCTCAGGAGCCGTCCGCTCGGCCAGATGGAGCACAGAAATCGCCAAGACCGTCGCCGGCGACACCGAGGCAGCGCCGAGGGGTATGCATCAAGCCTTGGAGAGGGCCACTCCCCCGTCCGCGGATTACGCCGCCGGTGGCGCTGGCCGCATTCATGCCGGATGCGCTGGCCGATCCGTCATCTTCGGCGGAGCAAACTCAAGGGGCCGTAACGCTCGCGGCATCGCACGCAGGCAACGATCCTGCACCCGGTCAAACAACTCTCTGCCCCATGGGCCTTTTGCATGCTGAAGGGCCCAACGAAGGCCAGGTTGCTCGTTTGGGATGTACTATCAAAAGGGCCGAAGTATTTCTTCGCCAAACGCATCTACGCCCTAATACAGCCTCCGTCTGCGCATACTCTCGGACTGCGCCGCCGCCGTCGTATGCTGCTGCCCTGCGTCGTCCATTGCCGCAGTTCATGGCTGGCCGGAATGACAACGCGCCTAAGGGACTTCCTCCGGCCGGAGTTGCGACGCCGAACAATGGGCCACTCGCCAGCTTTGGTGCTACAGCCGGACCCTTCCGTTTCGGTGCGTCGACATCATCTGCCCATCCTTTCGGCCAGCGGGCTGCTCCAACAGCGCCGGCGCCGGTTGTCTTCGGAGCCGGCAACACGACTGCGCCGGACACTACTACTCGCCGCAATAAGACCAAGCGCAAGGGGGGGCGTCGTGATGCCGCTGCTGCCGGTGCCGTACCCCCGGCAGCGCGTCCTCCGCCGATATTCCCGCCGCCTGCTACGGTGCCCGCCCCCACCAATCAAGCTCCTGAGGCTCGAGAGACTGCTCCGGTGGTTGTGGCCTCCGCTGAAGCCACTGGACGTGGGCCGAAAGGAAAACGAACTGGTCTTTGGTGTTTCAAATGTCGTTCAGATGATCATCTTTCCAAGGATTGCACGGCGATTCATTTCTGTCACATCTGCGACAATTACAAGCACCCTTTGCATCGGTGCCCTGTGCTCAAGCAACCGAGGCCTACAGCGTCGCTCGGTGGATGTGGTTTAGTTAACGCTATGTTCGTGCAGTTACCGGACTTGCTATTCAAGGAGCACCTTGCACCTCCAACCCTGCCGACTGCTTTGGTTACGATCTCCGGTGGGTCTTTGTCCGCTCCTGTGGTGGAGGTAGAGGTCGCCAAGATCGCGTCGGTTCAAACATCCTGGAAGTGGGAAGCTGTGCCCCATGGAGACAATGCTTTCTTAGTTTGTTTCCCGTCCGTGGAGGTTTTGAAGCGCGTGGCAGCTTTTGAGTATAATGTCAAATCACAAGACGTGAAGATTGCTTTTAGTGAATGGAAAGTTGAGGAGGTTTCATCGATTCTCCCATTGCAACCTGTTTGGGTACATGTCACAGGCGTCCCACCACCTCTCCGCCATTTTCTTGGTTTGTGGGCGGTAGGATCAGTCATTGGCGCCACGCAAGACGTTGACTTGGTTTGCTTGCGCCGTCATGGTATTGTGCGCATCCAGGTGGCGGTCCACTCTTTGGATATTTTCTCCAAAAAAGATGGTTCTGATGAAGCCTCGGTCTCTTCGGATGTCTATATAAAGTTTAATGGGTATGCATTTCGGTTTGTACTGGAGAAGGAAGATTTCGTCCCCGACGTTGATTTTATTCCACGGATTTGGGAAAACCATGATGATGGACATGATGACGGTGCTAACCGAGATGTGGATATGCCTGATAGGGATGCCAACAAGAGGTCAAAAAGCGTCCAAGTTGCTGATCAAAATTCGGCGTCGGGGTCTCAAGTAAGTGTTGCCATCCCCATGCAGTCGCATACTGCTACTCTTGAGTCATCTGTTGTGAGTAAGCCAGAGGGTATGGGTACACACATGCACGTACCGATGGTGCAAGAGTCCATGGATGCATGCATACCCATGCAAGACGAGATAGAGAAGGGCAGGTACACAGGGTGCAACAATACGCATGCAACGGAAAATGCAAACGTCTCGGCTGCCCACGGGAAGGCAGCAGTAGTTGTGCATGGGCCACCGGCGCAGCCAACCGCGGCGATGCCTGTATGTATCGCTGGGCATGCTGCCCCGGCTTCGGCACTGCTCCAGTCAGCCGTGCGTCCGGCCGCGACATCAGCCACACACAGTACTGTGCATGCTGCTACCCCAGCTTCGACGCCGCCGCAGCTGGCCCTGGCTCCGGCCGCGCATGCGACACTTCCATCTTCAGTTGGCGTGCGGGAATCCTGGACGTCGCCAACGATGGAGTCTCCAGTTCGTACGGCCATCGCCGTGGCACCACTTGGCCCAGTGGCGGCTCGTGCTAGAGGATCTTCTTCGACATCTGATGCGGGTGCTCCGATGGGACCTGCGACACATCCCTCTTCACCAACCCTTGGTACGCTTCGGACGCCACCCGCTCTGCAGAGGACTACATCAACTACTCCACCGAAGACTTTGACGGGGACTATATCCGGAGGGGTGGCTACACCCCCGCGACGTAGTAACCGTCACTCCCTCGCTGCTGATGGTTCTTCCTCGACCGATGAGCACTCTCTTGCGAAGGCAATGCGCCGCCAGGCTTCGAGGAATTTGGACCCCATGACAGGTACCTCGTCCGTTCAGTCATTTATTTCTTTATCCGACAACCATATTGCCACCAATTTAAATAAAGTCGGTGTATCTATAGGAAATAATGATAATGAAATTAATTTGTCAGTACGGGTGCTTAAACATATGGAGATCGACCGCCTAAAGGTTTCTCCAAAGTGTAAAACCACCATATGTGACCCCGAAACCGAGGAGGATGATGAAGCGGATGCCAAATATGATGGTCCGCTTATATCTCACTTGGTTGGTGAGGTTACTGAGGTTGGATTGGATGATGCAAGACCTGGGTCCATGTTTTGTGACTTCACAGCGTCTTCGCGGAAATCTAAATCGCACTCCTCTAAAAAGAAACAAAAACCGCCCAAGAAGGCGAAGCGTTCAACACAAACCCGAGTTTCCACATGAGAGGCATGTTTTGGAATAGCAGAGGTCTCTCAGACTTGGCTAAACATAAACACGTCAGTGATTGTGTTCGGGAACACGGTTTGGATTTTGTGGCAGTTTCCGAGGCTGGCAAGTGTGACTTTCGCCCGCATGTCCTCGATCACCTATCAGGTGGTTTCGACTACACATGGCATAGTCTACCAGCTCGTGGAAGATCCGGAGGCATACTTCTTGGGATAATGACAACAACCATGGACTTGTTGGCTTTTTCGATCGGTGAATTTCATATAAAATTTCACTTACGGAATAGAGCCGATAATTTTACGTGGACTCTCGTCGCGGTCTATGGGGCTGCCCAAGATGAACATAAATCCGCTTTCCTTCGGGAATTGGTTAACCTGGCTAAGAATAACCCGTACCCAATGCTTATTGGAGGGGATTTTAACATTCTAAGGTACCAGGAAGAGAAAAATAATGACCGCTTCGACACTCATTGGCCTTTCCTATTCAATGCTGTGATAGACAGTTTGGATCTTCGAGAGGCATGTATGTCGGGGCGTCAGTTTACTTGGGCGAACAACCGATCTGTGCCGACATACGAGAAGCTCGATAGGGTACTAATGGATACCGAATGGGAATTAAAATTTCCTCTGGTAACCGTGCGAGCCTTAGAGCGTATCGAGGCCTTATCGGATCATGCACCCATCATTCTGGATTCTAACTCTACGAACCCACCCACCCGACGCCCTTTCAAATTTGAATTGGGATGGCTGCATAGGGACGGATTCGTAGATATAATCAAGAATGTTTGGGAGAGGCCCGCTGTTGGTCGTACACCTATTCAGCGATGGATCTTTAAAATAAGAGCCATTAGGCGACACCTCTCTGGATGGGCAAAGCACACCAACGGAATTTATAAAAAAGAAAAGCAAAGGCTCTGTACCATCATTGATGACCTCGACAAAATTGCAGAGACGCGCATATTATCTCAGCAAGAGATTGAATTGAAAAATAAATCTAATGAGATGGTTGCCCGTCTACTGCGAGAAGAGGAGATCAAATACTACCAGAGATCCAAAGCTGATTTCATTTTGATGGGTGATAGTAATACAAGATACTTCCAATTGGTCGCCAATGGGCGGCATAGGAAGAAATGTATTTATAGTCTCCAACAAGATGAGGGGAGGATCGAAGGTCAGGAGGAAATCAAAAAGTATATCACCAAATACTACAAATCTCTTTTCGGAGCACCGACTGAAGGGAATTTCACCCTTGATGAGACCCGAACAGATGATATTCCACATGTCACGGCAGAAGAAAATGATATCCTAACGGCACAATTCTCAGAAGAAGAGGTGCGAGCTGCGGTGTTCCAAATGGAACATAACAAAGCTCCAGGCCCTGATGGTTTCCCCGCAGAATTCTATCAGAATTTCTGGGATATCATCAAGTCTGACCTTTTGGAGTTGTTCAATTGTTTTCATGCCGACCGACTTGACCTATTCAGGCTTAATTTTGGCGAGATTGTATTGTTGCCGAAGATTAAGGAGGCCGAACGGATTCAACAGTTCAGACCCATATGCCTCCTTAATGTCAGCTTCAAGATTTTCACCAAAGTGGCGACGAATAGATTAAACTCGGTAGCTGACCATGTTGTCCGTCCATCTCAAACAGCTTTCATGCAAGGAAGGAACATACTCGATGGTGTAGTAATCCTACATGAGACCGTCCATGAGATGCACCGGAAAAACATGAGTGGAGTAGTTTTCAAAATAGACTTTGAAAAAGCTTATGACAAGGTCAAATGGTCTTTCCTCCAACAGGCCCTAAGGATGAAAGGCTTCTCCGATAAATGGCGCAAGTGGATCCAAAATTTTGTAACTGGAGGTAGTGTGGCCATCAAAGTCAATGATGATGTCGGCCATTACTTTCAGACAAAAAAAGGTCTACGACAGGGTGACTCCATATCACCAATGTTATTTAACATTGTGGCTGACATGTTGGCTATTCTGATTGAGCGCGCCAAGCAGGACGGACAGATTACAGGAGTAGTACCACATCTAGTGGATGGCGGTCTCTCTATTCTGCAATATGCCGATGACACAATTCTCTTTATGGAACATGACCTAGACAAGGCTAGAAACCTGAAACTTCTGTTGTCAGCGTTTGAGCAAATGTCGGGTCTTAAGATTAACTTCCATAAAAGTGAATTGTTCTGCTTTGGAGAAGCCGTTGAGGCAGCGGCCGATTATGCTGACCTTTTTGGTTGTGCACATGGACAATTCCCAATTAAATATCTGGGAATACCAATTCATTTTCGGCGTCTCACCATTGCGGAGTGGAAGCATGTAGAGGAGCGGCTAGAGAAACGCTTGAGCAGTTGGAAAGGCAAGTTGCTCTCAGTTGGAGGACGATTGGTTTTAATAAACTCTGTCCTCACAAATATGGTTCTCTATATGCTTTCTTTCTTCCAGCTCCCAAAAGGGGTCTTGCAAAGATTGGACTATTTTAGGTCCAGGTTCTTTTGGCAAGGAGATGGTGAAAAGAAAAAATATAGGCTGGCCAAATGGAGCGTGGTTTGTAGGCCGAAAGACCAGGGTGGCCTCGGTATTCATGACCTTCAGATTAAGAATGAGGCCCTACTTAGTAAATGGTTGTTCAAACTTCTTACTGAGGATGGTGTTTGGCAAACTATGTTGCGTAATAAGTATATAGGCCAAAAGGCAGTGTCTCAGATATTTTGGAAACCTGGAGACTCACACTTTTGGGCCGGCCTAATGGCGGCAAAGAAACATCTCTTTCGCTTTGGGTCTTTCGCGATAAAGGACGGGTCGGAGATTCGTTTTTGGGAAGACATCTGGCTAGGCACTGCTAGTCTCCGAGAACAATACCCAGCCTTATATAACATTGCACGCGATAAGAATACTACTATTGCGCAAGTGCTCAGCTCATCCCCGCCAAATATTTCTTTCAGGCGGGATTTGATTGGCACCAGACTTATGTCATGGAATAATCTCTTGTCCCGTCTGGATTCGATTAACCTGACACATGGTCGTGATGTGTTTCGTTGGAACCTTACTACATCGGGGTCTTTCACTGTAGACTCTATGTATCGTGCACTCACGCATTCTGAGGTACCGGTGAGTAATAACAAAAAAATTTGGAAAGCGAAGATACCACTTAAAATCAAAATATTCATGTGGTATCTCCGTAGGGGAGTTGTGCTAACAAAAGACAACCTCGCACGACGCAACTGGTCGGGAAGTAAGAAGTGTTGTTTTTGTATTCATGACGAGACAATTAAACACCTCTTTTTTCACTGTAAGTTTGCGCGTTCTACGTGGTCAGTCATCCAAATAGCGTCAAATTTGAAACCACCCACAAGTGTTGCCAATATTTTTGGTCATTGGCTTGACGGTATTTCAAATAGGTACAAAACGCTAATTAGGGTGGGAGCGTATGCCTTACTATGGTCGCTTTGGCTCTGTAGAAATGATGTTGTTTTTAATGACAAAAATGCTTCTCCTTTGCAGGTTATTTTCCGTTGTACGCACTCGCTTCGTATGTGGTGTACGCTACAACGAGCGGAGTATCAACCGCTGTTCAAGGCGGTGTGTACGCTGTTGGAGCAGGTGGCTACGGAGGTTTTTACCCAACATGGGTGGCAGCATAATCTCCGGATCGGTCCACCATCTGTTTCGACATAGGCATAGTGTCGGTCTATGGACTCTACTGTTGCTGAATTGTCGGCCGTTTATCTTTCAGTTTATCAGACTACTGGTGTTTGGCTGTGTGCATCCTAGTTATGCAGAGGCTGGGTGACACTCTTAATGCTTTGTATCACTTTGATGCTACATTTTGAGATAATAAAAGCGCCCTTTATCGGAAAATCAAAGTGTATGGTCGCCCTCCTTTATATCTTGGTTTGGCTGCAGGTCATTTACAATCCATGGTGTGTTTTAACTCCTTAATTGGCGGGGAATGGAGATCATGCCAGCTATTCATACTATTGGGTGGGGCGGATCGAGCAAGGAAGGGTAAGGACTGATGTAATGAAGGATCGAGAGGAGGTAGGTGCGTAGCTATTGGGGGGG
>LR738710.1:123951582-123980003 GCA_902687465.1 Secale cereale | reverse complement strand
ATTGGGGGGGGGGGGTGTCGAGGATGAGCTTATCGCCTTCTCCGCAGGTTGGATCTGATGCCCACCATCAATCCAACCCCAGCGGTGGATGGAAAACTGCCCTCCTCACAACGACTATGTCTTCTCCTTCCTGCTCCTCTTTCTGGAACTTCTTCCCTCAGTTCTTTGTTTGTTGTCCTGGGCTCCTGGCTAGACAGAGTTTAGAATGTTTGTACAAGTGATTAGACGGCAGATCCACGTTGGCACGTGCAACTGTCTGGCGCAAGTGCGCAACACTGTCCGTTTGTCAAATTTGGATGCCAATGACATATCGAAAATGAGCAACATGTATGCACACCCACCCACATGAAAGAACGGATGTATTTGTTCAATGTCATACAAGAAAGAGAATGAGCCGACCAGTATTTCTATTCTGTATGGAGGAAGAAGTACAGGGTCACAACCCTTGAGTCTGGGCTAGCCTATACAAGATTGTATACTGGGCCTTTGTTTCTGATTCATGTGATTTTATATCTACATATTCTGTCAAATCAGTGCACACATCTATTTTTAGTTACATTATTATGAGGGTAAAACGTAATACATGTTATATCTTTTGACAGCAGCAAAACAGAAAAAAAAACATTTTCTGCTCATATTCATCAACCTACTTTTTGTTCACATTTCTTTCTCTTATTATAGAGGCATGATGTTATGACCTATCTGAATGTTTCATATGCAGCTCACATATACAAGTTGAAGTGTTCTCTTTTATTTCTTTTAGAATTTCCTTATGAGACGACCTCACATGGTACAACGATAACCATGCATGTAGCTTTTTTACAAACTACACTATGACTTCCACCTAAAAGTAGTAATTATGTTGCCTAAATTTAGAATGGTTATCACTATCAGTAATGTGGCTGCATTTGTTTGTAATCAAGAAAAAACTCTCAGTACTATTTGGTTAGTTTCTACTTGCAACTGTGACATACCAAATCCGTAATATGTTGTTCCTATCTGTAGGGTAATCACTTTGATCTGTCTTTTTATATTTGTTACGTTGTTAGCGACTCTGAATTATCCCACGGTATGTCCGCATTCCTACAAAATTCCCGCAGCAACGCGCGGGGTACCATCTAGTTTATATAATAGTTCTGCAGGCACTAGAGGTGCCCGGTTTGGTTAACATGGAGTACGTGGCAGTTTTTATGAGAAACTAGATGATACCCCGCGCGTTGCTGCGGGACTTGTAAGTGCATTATGTAAAGTTATAAACCCCATTCATAGATGTGATACTATATTGGAAACAAATAAGACGATAGACACAGTGATGGAGTACAGTTGTGACAATAGACAATGCTGTTGCAGCTAGCTATAAAGTATAAGCTTATTATATATACTGACGGATAAGAAATTCTCTATGATATGATGTAATATATATGTTTATATAAAAGACTATCTAGAATCTAAAAAATTGGTAAGCATCAGAACAAATTTGTCAGCTCGACAGAAATATGAATATATACATACACAACATCAATTCATTAAAAAATTAATTGGTACAAAGATGCTGATCTAAGTTAAAGATTATAAATACATTTTGATTGAGAAATCATAGGCAGAGGTATAATTCCCAAGTCACAAAACAGAATGCCCCGATATGCCATGCAAAAAGTTACAACTTCATAAGACTCTTAGTCAATAAACTACTTTCCAGTAGATTTGTATTCGTCACATATGATAAAGCATACCAATAGATGTTTCTTTGTCGCATATGATAAAGCATATCACATTCAAAGAAAATAAAGCCCACCAGGCACCACACTGAAATTTTACCCTCTCCAGATATAATTATCAGGGCTGGAACATACCTTGCTATGAGTTTATGACACATTCGATGGATCATTTTTTTTAGGAGAAGACCATCATCGCTAGCTTTATTAAAATTCAAACAACGCTTACATCGTCCGCTAAATGTTCAAGGATAATCCCCGGAGGTGAGTCCAACCACATATTCGGTGGATCAACACGACCATTTGGCGCTAGCACATGAGCAATCATATTGGCATCACGATTACAATGCTCTAAAACAACCTTTCCGAAATCTGATAATAATAGCCGGCAATCATTCAATAGTGGGGCTGCGACCATGGAGTGCCCCTCGTTCTTCTAGAGAGCTTCTATTAACATTAAACAATCCGACTGAACACGCAAGGAGTTGCAGATAGAGACACGCAAGACCTGTAAATTTGGTAGGTCAATAATACAATTATTCTGCACAAACAAAAAGACCTGCAACCGCTCGACATAGATTAAGAAAAACAGAAACCAATGGGAGGGATAGGGAATTGAATTTGGTAGACTATCGCGGCAGCATGACATGTTGTGGTACTTGCTACACAGACAAACAAACAAAAAAAGATAAGTGAATCTCTAATGGAAGTGCATATCAAAACTTCTCCCAACAAAATCAGTTGTACATGTGAAAAGAAATTGATGGCGCATATATTGTTCAAGTGATGCAGGGCTGTGATAATTGGAGGAAAGCACACTGCCGGGGGGCAGTGAGTGAATATTACGGAAGAGTAAGATATGGTGGTACCTGCGAGGATGGAGCTATACTATCATGAAGAGGGAGGGTCCTGAGTGATTGATGTGAAGCCACAGCCGGACGCACCAAATCCAACTAATTTAGCAACACGGCGACGTGAAAATCAGTGCCAATGCAACAAAATCACTCCAGAATCCTATCTTGCTCCATTTTGTGGGTCCAAAGTCCAACTTAACAACTATACTAATTCTCTGCACATCCACCCGAATCCATAGTCAATCACCCAGAGAAGCGACCACACACGCAAACAGTAGCTACCGATTCCTCTCGGATTCGTCCAGGCTATTCACCAGCGAGCCCATCTCCTTTCTGCCGCCGTTGGACACTCTCGCCCCACCCTCCCTGATTTCTTCCTCTCCGACCGCGGTGAGATCCCGTAGAGGGTGAGTCCCTATCTCGCCATCCAGACGGACGCCATCGGGGAGGAGACCGGCGTGTCCCCATCTCCATGCTCGAGCTCCTGCGTGAGGAATCTCCTGAGCGACGCCGCTTTCCGCTCGCTCTCCTGCACGTCGCCATCCCAGCCGCCGTTGATGAGGTCCAGAGCTTCCGCATCCGCCGCACCTCCTCTCTTTTCTCCTTTCGTTCCTCTATTTGCTTGGTTCTGTGTGAGTGTGAGCACGGAGGAGTAAATAAATAAGGGGAAAAGCAACGTGATCATTCGCTCCGTTGGTGTTCCAACACGAACGCGGAAACGCTTTCGCATTTGTAGGATAATAACAGAGCGAACTAATCAATGAATGTCGCAGTGCCTCCAGCCGTTTCGTGTGTGGAGGCACAGAAGGGACAGTGGTGGCAGTAAGAGACGCTTCAGGTAAGAATAACTGATAAGCGAGTTAGTGCATCCTGGCACAGAAGGGTTAGGCGCAGCGGTCGGACGGGAGAGCAAATCGGTCGTCATGACACCCGGCGCGGGAGGGGTATTAGTGTTGGCTTGGCGATAAGAGACGCAGCGGCTTTGATTTTGCTAGACCGCTGGTTCATGGTCGAGGGAGAGAGGACGCTCGTGAGCCAAACTTGGTGGGCCCTTATCAAGTAAATGAAGTGTGCGTGCTGTAGTAGTTGGTTCCATATGTAAGTCACTAAAATAACGATGATGTGGCAGGTGTGCTGAGGTGGATAGGTTGCATGTCAAGAGAAATAAGTTAGTGGGGATGAGCTATTTAGGTATTATAGATGAGAGAGAATAAAAATGGACAGATTAGACAAATACAGATACCCAAAGCCTAAAGCATTAGTAACCTGCTGACAATAATTCAGGCTAATACTAGTAGGCTTGCCTGTAGGTCGACCTTCCAAAGATCTATTTGTTCATCTGCCTTTCTTTTTTTTTTTAGAAGAACTAGCAAATATACCCGTGTGTTGGAGAAAAGAAAATGTCAGATGCCATTAGCCCGGTAAGCATGACTCAAGACCCCATAAGCTCATGCCATCTATCTCAATATTACACTCCGTTTGTGTTCCCTTGCCACTTATTCGTGTAGGCCGCTGTGCCGCTTATCTCCTGTGACACATAAGCTCGTACGGTGTCCTCCCAATTAAGAAATCTATCTACTCCAATCGGCCCATGGGTGTGGCTTCTGTCATCTCGTCCTCATCAGCCAACGCATGGGTCTCTGCAGCCAGCCAACCCACGTCCGATCTCTTCCCATCCTTGTCTTCCTTCCCTCCTCCCCAATCAACAACTGCAGATTCCCTTGACCGATCCGGCAGGAGCATAGGCGACGGAAAGTCTCAACCTACGACAAAAGCGCCATGGGGATCTCGGATTAGCTCCTCAACTGGCTCCGAAGGTTCCCCGTCTAGCTCTCACCCGACAGAATCTCAGTTCGCCTCTTCTATCTCACGATCGAAATTTGCATTCTCGTTCGACGGCTCGTCTGCTGCTGCCTCGCCTCCACCGAATCACTTATCCCCTCCTCTTCCCTTGCTGATATTTATTGGAGGAATTAGAGGGATATGGAGTTTGAGTCTAATTCGTGCAGAGAGGACGAACGAAACAAACCAGATTGTGAAGACGTGTATAGATATATTTAGTGAAAACGACAATTCGGTGAAAATCTGGAAACTAATGGCATGGATCATTAAGGGCTTGTTTGGGACTGCTTCGCTTCATCAAAATCAGCTTCACTTCATCAAATCCACTTTGGAGCAGATTCATACAAAAGTTATAGCACTACCAAAGATAATGTTTGGCTTCCATGTAGCTCCAGCTTCAAGAATGGAAAAATTGGTGGAAAGGATCTTTTTGATTGGATGAGAGGGGAGAAACGAAGGGGTATCCACTTACTGGTGGCAGTGGTGGGTAATTTCTCCCCAACTCTAGCTTCTAGGATTTTTTGGAGCACCCCTTCACGAGCTTCATAAAAAACTGGGAGCTGTACCTCAGATTCTAGTTTTTCTGTGGAGCGGCATATCGTGGAGCTACCCCGTTTGGTTTGAGTTTTCTGGAGCGGAGCTGAATTTTAAGGAGCAGAGCAGTCCCAAACAGGCTCTAAATCAACAGCGAAGGGTGGAGATGAAACGTGGGATTGCTAACAGGCCACTTAACCCACTCTTACACATAACCCCTCTTTAATTCCTGCGATTAGAGAAGTCCTACCGTCCCTTTGTCTTTTCGTCTCCGAAGGATTCATCTTTTTTTTTTGCGGGTGAAAGAAAATTTTCATTTCTCACACAGAAAGTGCCTCAGCCTTACACAGATCTGGGACCTCCTCCGGTCCCGATCCCAGCCAAACAACCGTACGTTTATGAACTCTACCATAGTTCGCAAGATAGTGGCTTACACCATTCTGCTCTCTACGTACATGAACTAGCTTTACTTATCTTCCTCCTGACATCAAGCGTTTAATCTGGTCGATGAGCATGGCGAACCGAGATCTGTCCGACACCGCCACCAATATCGCGTGAAGCGCCACCGAGCAATCCATTTCCATCACAATAGGCAGTGGCGTCCATTGCAATGCCAGGTTTAGCCCCTCCATGCATGCATGTAGCTCGGCCTCAAGGGGTTCAGAGCACACTCGTAATTCCCTGCAAGATGAGAAGATGATACCACCCGTATCGCTGCGGAGGATCATGCCCGCTCCGGCCTCTCCGTCCGTGGCTTTGAAGGAGCCGTCGACATTGAGCTTTGCCCACCCTGTGGCTGGCTTGGACTAGTGCGGCGTCGCGGTCGGCGCTGGGTGCTCCTGCTGCACAAGTCGTTTCGGGGCAATTGCATCCACAACTTGCTTCCCCTTGCTGGGATCCGCCTCTGTGGCATTCTGAAGGCCCACTAAAGAGTCAACGTAGCTGGTGAGGAAACGCTTGGATGCTTCGATCGACGGCGGTTTCTTGTGATGCACCAGCTCATTGCGGACAAACCAACATCGCCACAAGGTCATCATGAGTTCCATCCTCTCCATATCCGACAGATCACAGAGGGCTTGGGCAAGCCACTCCGTTCCTGTCCGGCGGAAGGAGGCGACGTCCGGTATGCACCATTGATCCGCCATAGTCTGCCTTAGCGCCACCGCCAGCGGGCACCTGCAAAAAGCATGGAACGTGTCCTCTGGCTCCAAGGCACAGAGAGGGCATTTGTCAGACACCTCCAAACCTCTGCGACGCTTATTAACCCAAGTGGGTAGATAATCTGTGAGTAGCCGCCAAGTAAAAAATGCGAACCTTAGGAGGAGCAAGGCACCTCCAAATAAAAGCCCAGACGGCTCGTCGCCCGTCCGGTGCCCTGCTCGCCGCGACTGAAGAAAATCGAAGAAGATCCTCAAGTGCAAGTCGATACGCACTCCTTACGGTGAAACTCCCGTTGCGCTCTGGCTCCCATGCAAGCAAATCCTCCCCCAACCTGAGAGAAGTTCTGATTGTTGCAATCACCTCCGCATCCACCGGCAAAAATATGCTTCGTACTAGGTCCATCTTCCATGCGCCATGGTTGTCCAGCAGGTCACTAACACGTCGCAGCCGGCACCGCCCTTGAGGAGTAACTGGCTTCCCGCTTCCATTCCTTGGTATCCAACTATCGCGCCAAATCCTGATAGCCCTGCCGTTTCCCACCCGCCAAATGAGTCCCCTTTTCAAAAGATCAAGCCCATGTTGTATCGCCTGCCAGGTTACTGAGGCAGCGCTCGAGAAGACCGTGTCCTCCAAATTGCCATGCGGGTAGTAACGTGCTTTCAGCAGCCGGGCACACAAGCTATCCGGATTCGTCAAGAGTCGCCATGCTTGGCGCGCCAGAAGCACCTGGTTAAAAAGTCGTAGATCGCGGAATCCCAACCCTCCTTGCGCCTTAGGTTTTATGAGATGAATCCAAGCCCGCCAGTGCATCTTCCTCTTCCCCTTCTCTACTCCCCAGAAGAAATTACGTATCATCCGCATCAGATCTTCACATGTAGCCGCCGGCAACTTAAAAACACTCATAATGTAGGTCGGAATGGCCTGAGCAATGGACTTGATAAGAACCTCTCTTCCACTTTGCGCTAGTTGCGACCCATCCCAATCCACCATTCGCTTCATATACTTCTGCTGAATGTTCTGAAACCTGCCCTTGGACATGCGATCATGTGGCGTGGGCAAGCCCAGGTAACGCTCCTCAAAGCTTTGCTGCTGCACCTCCAACACACGTACCACTGCATCACGATCAGCCCTCCGGCATTGCTCCCCGAAGAGGATTGAGCACTTCTGTGGGTTGATAAGCTGACCCGTTGCCTGTGCAAAAGTGGCCAGGGACTCCTTGACATGTAGAGATTCCTGTTCGTTTGCCTGAAAGAATAATAGTGTATCATCTGCAAACATGAGATGTGAAATACCAGGTGCTCGTCGACAGACTCTAAGAGGTGTAATTCGCCGTGCAGTAGCATCCTGCTTCAAAAGTGCCGCCAGTCCATCTGCCACAAAAAGGAATTGGAACGGTGAAAGAGGATCTCTTTGCCGAAGCCCACGCGACGGTGCAAATGAGTCTGACAGGGCTCCATTAACGTTGCAGCAGTATCGGACCGAAGTGACACATGTCATTATCCATCTCACCCATTGATCCGCAAAGCCCAGTCTTCTCATCATTTGCTCCAAGAAAGTCCAATCCACCCGATCATATGCCTTCGAAAGGTCCACCTTGTAGGCACAAAAGGCTTTATCAGGGTCCTTCTCCTGCTTAATTTAGTGAGTGCACTCAAAAGCAATAAATGCATTGTCTGTAATGAGTCTGCCTGGCACAAACGCGCTTTGCTCCTCAGAGATGATGTCTCCAAGTATTGGTCTCAATCGGTTCACCAAGCATTTGGAGATGATCTTGTATATCACATTGCATAGACTGATAGGCCGAAACTCTGATAAGCGTTGGGGGTTCTCCACCTTTGGGATAAGCACAATGGTGGTGTTGTTGACGCCCTCCAGCATCACCCCCGAAATGAAAAATTGTCTCACTGCCCCAATTATGTCATCTTTCATAGTTCCCCAATGGCGTTGGAAAAACCTCGCCGGAAACCCATCCGGGCCTGGGGCCTTTTGTGACGCCCGAAGACCGACGTCCCAGAAGATTCCCGAAGATTCCAGATGTTCCGGGTTCTCCCGTGTGTTTTATTTTGCTTGTGTTATTTATTTTTGCATTGCATCATGTCATCATGCCATCATGTCATTTTAATTTTTGCATCTCAACCTAAATAAATTGTGTGGACCTTCGGTACATTTAAATCGAGGGAAGGTGACTTCTCTTTATAACATATAAAAGTCTCTCAATATTTTAGGGAGCTATATCAAAATATTCCATTTGCTTCGGAATAACCCAACACACTTGCATTTTTTTCTCCAGACATCTTTTGATTCAAGTTTCACCGTCAAAACCCTCCCTATAATTCTTTTCCTATTTATGGAGGTTCCTCCGAAAATTCGAACATTTTTGGAGACTTCAATAATCAAGTCTTAGTTCAAAACAATTTGAATTAAATTCAAATATGTTTGAATTATTTTCTGATCTGGCCTTTTATATTTTTCTCCGGTCGTGCTCATTTTTACGAGCCCGAGAAAAATTAACCTTTGTCCTAAATCCATCCCTAACATCTTTTACTTTCTTTCTCTTCTTTGTTTTTTTCTAATAAAGAAGGAGCCCAGCAGTCTCCCTCTCCTCCTAGGCCTTTTTCCTCCCTGCCTTCCCTTCCCAGGCCCAGTGGCCTCATCCCAACCGCCCCGGCCCAACTTCTCAGGCCCAGCGCGGCGCACCTTTCTCCTGGCCCGTTTTCCCTAACCCTAGCTCGACCCCGCTCCTCCCCTCGCTAAGTCCCTCCGCCGCCAGGCGTTCCCCCCGTCCCCTCCCGACTGAACCCAGTGCCCGATTCCCTCTTCCCCTCGCCACCTCTCGTTCCTCCTCCCATCGAGCCAGGCTCGATCCCACCAAACCCCTCTGGCCTCGACCGATCTCCCACATCCTCTTCGCCTCTGGCCCCGCGCGCCAGGAGCCCGACGCGCCACTTCTTCCTCCTCCTCGCGCCCAGGCAGCCGCCCCAGGCCGCAGCCTCACCTCCCGTCGCCCGGCCATCGCCGGCCGCCGCGGGGATCTCCTCCGGCCACCCCTTCCGTCCTCGCCATGACGCCCTTCGTCTCCAGCGCCTCTACGCCCGTCTCCAGTCCCGCCGCGTAGCAGGCCAGCCACCACCGCGGCTCCCTGTGCCCGGCCCTCAGGCCTCCTCGCCCCGAGCTCATCCCCGCCTCTGCTCCAGGGCCGGCCCCGAGCGCCCTGCCTCCAGGTCGCCTCCTCGCCAGGCAAGATGGCTGAAGCCCGGCACCCCGAGCCCAGCAGCGTGGCGCCCCCCGAGCCTCCTCTTCAGCGCCTCGGGCCCCGCCTTGGTCGTCCAGTGCCTCCTCCGCCCAAGGCAGCAGCCCCGCGGCCACTCCATCGCCTCCTCGCCAAGTTGCCGCTGCCATGGCCTCGTCGCCCCTTTGCATGCTGCCGTTTCTGTTTTTGTTGTATTGCCTTGTGATGTTGCAAGTGTCCAGGAACCGTTCCTTTTGCCAAGTGGAGACCAAAGACCTTGGTTCCGTCAAGTTCCTTTTCAAGATGTACGACGACCTCGAGTTCGACTACACGATGACAAGTACCCCTTCGTCGCCAAGTCCGGACCGACGCCAAGTACCACGACCAAGTACCCCTCCGATGACAAGTACAACTACGAACGGGAACGCCTACACTACGATCGGCGATGCGCCAAGTACCTCTTCGGGGACGAGAACGACTACGAACGAGAACGACTACCTTCGGAAGAGACGAGTACCACTATGTTCAACGACCGCGAGTACCACTACCGTCGCCCCGAAGATGTTGGGTTCATCAAGTCCCTCTCCGAAACGAACGTGTACCACTACTTCCGCTACCGCCGCCCGAGTACAACTACCGCCTCGAGAACGACTACTTCCTCTTCTTCTACGTCCCTCGACGACTCGATTCCGCCCCGAAACAATTGTTTCGAAGGTATAACCCCGTGGATGACTCGTGGAATGCTTGTTGTGTTGTATGAGATGTTTCCCGTGTGTGCACCGTGCCGTTTCACCTTTTGTCATGTTCCTCGGTTGCCTCGTCGCCGACTCGTGGGAACCCGGTGACGGGATCGCCCCACCTTATCATCTTCCATGTCTCGCTCTCCGTTACCTTTTGCACCGGTCTCTCAACGAGATACCGGAACCGATATGATGCGTTGCATCATTTTCGGATCGTTGCCGTGGCACCCTTTTGTTCCACCACGGTGACAAATGCTCCTTATCTTCTTCATGTCAACCTTTTAATAAAATTGCATAAACTTGATCATGTCATCCGCATCATGTTAACAACACTAAAATGTTTAATTGTTGTTGCTTAAAAATTACTAAACATGCTCATGGGGATTTTCCGGAATTGTTGTTGTTCTTCCGACCTCATTTAAAATGTCTAAATAGGTAGTTTGTTTTTGCTTCACCTCTTGCCATGTTAACAAACTTTTAATCTTGTCTTGTTAATAACTAGAGTCAATTAAATAATTAAAATGTGGTGTTTCGTCAATATGCAACTCGTTGCATATTGAGCTCCACTTAACTTGTAGTTTTGTTTGTGCACTTGCCATGCCATGCATATTTAAACCGGACATGCATCATGCTTGGATGTGCATCGTATGCCATGTTTATGATATGTGTGTTTACCGTGTTGTTTCCTTCTTTCCGGTTGCTTCTTTTGTTAGCTTCGGTTTCGTTCCGGAGTTGTGAGGTTTCGCTCGACTGTTGCTCCGTCTACTTCATGGATACGTTCTTCTCCCTTGTGGAATTCCAGGCAAGATGACCGAACCCCGATAACATTACTATCTTTGCCTATTGCTAGTAGATCCGCTCTATAGTTTTGCCTTGATTATGCGTTCCTAACACGGTTGGGGTGTATGGGACCCCCTCGATAAACCGCTAAGTGCTAAGTCTTTTCCAGCAAATCCCAACATTGGTACTATTTGCCTCATAATAACAACTTAAATAATTAATTAATTGCATAGGGGGTCATGTCCCCGAGGATTCTTAATTCTACATAGCAGGGGGGGCCAGTGCTGATGGTGCTGGTCCCAAACGGGGAGTCTGCGGGGTCACCACGAGGAAACTCGAGAATTGATATAAACCTGTAGAATCGCCCATCCGGTCGTGTCCTGAGACTTAGATACGCGCGACTACTATCAGGGTGTCGACACGCCGGGAGGATTTGCTGGATTAGCCTTACCTTAGTTCGGTTTAACTTGAGCACGGGATTCCGAGAATACTCGGGTCTTCCCACCTTGGAGTTGCGACTCCGCGGATCGTGGGCTTGTAATGGGTCAAGTTGGAACACCCCTGCAGGGTTTTGAACTTTCGAAAGCCGTGCCCGCGGTTATGTGGCAGATGGGAGCTTGTTAATATCCGGTTGTAGATAACTTGACACAATGTTTCCAATACACTACCAGCGTGTGTACCGTGACTGTCAATTTCCGAATAGGGATTCGGGAGTTGAACACGGTGGGGTTATGTTTTACCGGCTTTAGTTAGGATCACTTCGTGATCATCTCTCGACCGAGGCTTTCTCTTCTCGCTCTCTATCACGTAAGCTAGTTGCTAGTTGCTGCTGCAGACACTACTCTTTTCTTCAGCCTTATCCTCTCCCAAGGCTTAAATAGTCTTGTTACCCGGGAACGGGATTGATGAGTCCTCTGTGGCTCACAGTTACTTCACCACACCAGATGCAGGTTCAGCCGAGTTGGATGCAGAAGCTGGTTCAAGTACTTCACTGGGAGCTCGATGAAGAGTGTGGCCGTTTGCTTGTGACGTTTCCGACGATCAGTAGTGGTTTCTACTAGGATTCGATCCTGACCTGTGGCTTTATGTTGTTTTGGTATCTTTCTTTTGGATCTTCACCCGTAGTCGGGTTGTGATGTTTTGAATGATGATTTGCTTATGTAATGTATTGTGTGAAGTGGCGAGTGTAAGCCAACTATCTCCTTTTGCAATTTAATCCCTCTTTTACATGAGTCGTGCAAAGATACCAAACTTGAGATCATTCTAGGATGGGCTTATATCTTTAAGTCGTGCCTCGACACGTAGGAGATATAGTCCCATCCTGGGCATTACAAGTTGGTATTCAGAGCCTTCTCCGACCTAGAAGCCCCCACTGATTGATCGAATCGTTGACGGTTGAGTCTAGGCACACACTTGAAAATGTTTTGAGTCCTATATATATATCGGAGAGTAGGATTTGTTTTGCTCCTCTTCTCTTTTAACTCTGGTGAGGACCCCTGACGATTACTCTTGTCTCTTCTACTCTCAAAAATTGCACCAAATTTTTTTTAGCATCTCGCGAGTATTGTTTGGATTGTTTCGATGTCTTTGTGACGAGAACATTGTTCTCGATGCCTCCTGTCATTAGGGGTTGTGGCAGTGTCCCGGGGAGTTGAGCTCCGAGGTGTTGTCGTCACAAATCCATCGCGGTAGTACTAGAATACTTAAGATGGCCGACATCGAAAACTCTCCTATGCGGTTGGTGGCAAGATAACCCCGACATCACCCAGTACTGGGGAGGTAGTTCGGGAGTATTGCCATAGCTTGTATAGTGGATGCGTTTCGAAGGTCCGAGGTAAACAGTTTCCGAGAAAGACTGGTTATGTGTTGAAGGATGGATACACCTAGATGTAGGTTTAGAGTTGATTGCGCGGTGCTTCCCGTGTATCCCCAACACCTGATTGCATAACTGGAAACTTTCGGAAATCTATAGGTGGGTTCATCCAGTAGTTCTAGGCATTCTTCCAACGGATGCTCGATATGAAGTTTGGGGTTCTACATTGAGTGAAGTGGTTTTATGGACTTGTTCTGATCGGGAGTTGCATCTTAAAGGGTCCTTGGCTATGCTGATCCGGGGATTGCAAAACCCTTTTGTAAAACGTTCCATGAGCTTTCAGCACGAAGATGTCGAACGAAGCTTCTATCTTGTATTTGTTCTATCTGTTCCTTGTTCCTTTTTATTTACCTTTTGTTCTCCAAGTGGCTTCTCGACTAGTTGATGTACCTACGGAATTCATCCGTTCAATTCTCTGTTCGGATGATATTGTGAACATCATGTTGCATATCTATCCTTTGTTCTTGTTTTGATTCTGGTATTCGAGTTGCTTCGATGTCAAATGTTGATTCCATACCTTTCCTAATCGGTGTTCTCATATTTCTATGGGAGTGCTAGTCCTTCTTGACCATCGAGATTTTCATGTTAAATTCTTTTCCAACCGGTGTGCCTTCTCTTCAAGTTATCCCATACGGACACCGTTGAGAAATCTGACGTTTTGTCTATTTCATTCATCCCAAGTTGTCCTTGTTTTCCCCACCCTCCCACCCTTCTCCGTCATGGAGCCAGAATTCTCAAATGAATTATCCATTTTATTCATGTGATATTTCTTCATTCATTTCCTTCAATGTTCTTATCCAGTGATTTATCGTGAAGATGCTCGAGAGCTCCAAGTTCATCATTGTTAATTCTAGTATTCTGCCGGTGGATGTAATTCAAGATTTCAGTGTTGATCTTATCCTTTTTCCTCATTTCACAATGCTTTCTTATTCCGGTGCACCAATTAATCATTCTCCTCTTGCTATTCATATCCGGAGTGCTGAAGATTCATAATTCCATTCTTAATCCGTTCAAATTATTTTGAGCATTGTCTTCTTATTCAAGCCATTTAATTCAACCGGTGCAATATCTCTTAAGCAATCTTTCCCAACGGTGATTTCTTTTGAGTGGGCCCTAACCCACAGGTCTTTTTCCAGGATCTTACCTGACTCTTCTTTTTCCGGAGAATTCTTTTAAAGTGTGACGTAAGAATGATTTCCATCAGTCACATGCCTTCTCCAAGCTTGTTTTCAATCATTTCCATCTTTAGCTCCACCTTCCTCTTGTCATTCATCCGGAGTATCTCGATATTCTTCATGGATTTTCTCGTCTTCTTTCTCAGTATTTGGAGACCGGAGAAGAGTTTCTCTTAAATCTTGGCCCGTTCTCTTGAAGATTCGTGGTTCTAGCTTCATGCCATCCTCATTATTGTTTTGATTGTGAGGAATTCTTTTATACCACCCGAAGCATTTCTTGAATTCTTTTCTTTGTGATCCTCCGAAGGCCATCATTTCAGAAGATTCTTCGTTCTCAGTTTTCAACTTCGTCTTCCAAATATTCTTCATCGATGCCTCTTCGTTCGTCTCCATATTCTTACCGGTGGTTCTTTCAAGTTTACTCTTCCGTTGTTATTGTTTTAATTCACTCGTTCTTTTCATAATCCTATCGGTGGTTCGTTCAAGATTTACCCAAGCTTGTGCTAGATCTCTCGTTAATTCCTTCCCAACGAGAATAAGTAGTATGCCAAATCCTTTGGTTGTCATCAATTTAATTGGTGAAGGATACTCACAACATAATTCTTATTCTTGTTCCTTCCAAGTGTTTAATTCTTTTGTCTGGAGCTTGTTCATCTTATCATATTCTCGGTTCCAAGTTGTTCATCTTGTTTTCCGGAGCTTCAAGTTATTTCAATTATATCATTTCAAAGCTCCATCTTATTCATCGCAGGCCTTGAATCTTATTCTTTTCATCTTTCACTTCTCATCCTTTTGTTACCGGAGTTCTTCATGGTGGTTCATCATGTTTTAATTCATCCTCGAAGTTTTCATCAAGATTCTTGTTGGAGCTCAAGCATTCTTCTTCATGCATTTGAATTGCAATCCTTTCTACCTTATCTTTGAGATGGTGTTATGTCATTATTGACAATTCCTTCATGTTTCATGATTCACGAGTTATCAAGAATGAGATAATTAAAACCATCATTTCTTTCTCTTTAGGAGATCCTTCATCCCCTCATTTTATCTCTTGGAGTTATCTTGGGTTGTATTTCACCTAAAAGTTTTCCCTAAGGATTGTTGCTAATTATGGTGCTTATAAATGACCCAAGTTCTTCATTTATCATTCTGGTGAGATAAGTTTATCGTCTCCTTGTTGATCTCAATCCAGTTAAATGTTTCCGTCAGTGGCTGGTTGTCACCTCTTAATTTTGAGATGTTTTCCATAAGCCCACATCAAGCTTATTCTTTCGTTGTTGAATTTCCAACAACTCCGTTCAACTCTTCTTCGTAAGGACGCTCTTTCAAATTCAATTTTGAGAGAAGTTGTCATATTCTTCTCCATTCATTTCTTTCGTTGATTTATATGCTATTCTTTCATTCCGGAGGCTTTGTGATGTTGCACTCTCCAAACCATAATCCCGTTTTGTCAAGATCATGTTCTTTTCCTTGTTTATCTATTTAACCGGAGTGTTGTATTCATCAATTCAAGTTCCGTCATCCTATCAAGTTTTGCCTATCTTTTAACCGGAGTGCTATCTGAATCTTTCTTACCCTTGTGCCATTCTTTTAATTGTTCCGGAGGCTGTGTGTTGTTGTTTTCATCAAGTATCATTCCATCTCCTCAAATTCTTGTTAATTCCTTCCATTTTCAGACGGAGTGCTGTCCAAATTATGTCATTCTTATTCCTTGGCTATACTGTTGCAGTTTCATATTCTTTTGGTTCGTAAGCTCGTGTTTCATGTCTTTCAACCTGCAAGGTTCTCATAATGCTCCTTGTTCCTCTTTTTCCGACGGAGTGTTTCATCTTCGTTCATCTACGTTCTATTCTTATTTTCAACTTGTCTAACCTCTCAAGGTTCCTTGGTTTCACTCGTCTGTCAAAGAAGCAACTTTGTTTTACCTCTTCCTCTCCCGTTTTATTTTACCCGGTGCCATCTCTAGGATCTCGGGTCGAGATCCTCTCTTAGTGTGGGAGAGTTGTGACGCCCGAAGACCGACGTCCCAGAAGATTCCCGAAGATTCCAGATGTTCCGGGTTCTCCCGTGTGTTTTATTTTGCTTGTGTTATTTATTTTTGCATTGCATCATGTCATCATGCCATCATGTCATTTTAATTTTTGCATCTCAACCTAAATAAATTGTGTGGACCTTCGGTACATTTAAATCGAGGGAAGGTGACTTCTCTTTATAACATATAAAAGTCTCTCAATATTTTAGGGAGCTATATCAAAATATTCCATTTGCTTCGGAATAACCCAACACACTTGCATTTTTTTCTCCAGACATCTTTTGATTCAAGTTTCACCGTCAAAACCCTCCCTATAATTCTTTTCCTATTTATCGAGGTTCCTCCGAAAATACGAACATTTTTGGAGACTTCAATAATCAAGTCTTAGTTCAAAACTATTTGAATTAAATTCAAATATGTTTGAATTATTTTCCGATCTGGCCTTTTATATTTTTCTCCGGTCGTGCTCATTTTTACGAGCCCGAGAAAAATTGACCTTTGTCCTAAATCCATCCCTAACCTCTTTTACTTTCTTTCTCTTCTTTGTTTTTTTTCTAATAAAGAAGGAGCCCAGCAGTCTCCCTCTCCTCCTAGGCCTTTTTCCTCCCTGCCTTCCCTTCCCAGGCCCAGTGGCCTCATCCCAACCGCCCCGGCCCAACTTCTCAGGCCCAGCGCGGCGCACCTTTCTCCTGGCCCGTTTTCCCTAACCCTAGCTCGACCCCGCTCCTCCCCTCGCTAAGTCCCTCCGTCGCCAGGCGTTCCCCTCGTCCCCTCGCGACTGAACCCAGTGCCCGATTCCCTCTTCCCCTCGCCACCTCTCGTTCCTCCTCCCATCGAGCCAGGCACGATCCCACCGAACCCCTCTGGCCTCGACCGATCTCCCGCATCCTCTTCGCCTCTGGCCCCGCGCGCCAGGAGCCCGACGCGCCACTTCTTCCTCCTCCTCGCGCCCAGGCAGCCGCCCAAGGCCGCGGCCTCACCTCCCGTCGCCCCGCCACCGCCGGCCGCCGCGGGGATCTCCTCCGGCCACCCCTTTCGTCCTCGCCATGACGCCCTTCGTCTCCAGCGCCTCTACGCCCGTCTCCAGTCCCGCCGCGTAGCAGGCCAGCCACCACCGCGGCTCCCTGTGCCCGACCCTCAAGCCTCCTTGCCCCGAGCTCATCCCCGCCTCTGCTCCAGGGCCGACCCCGAGCGCCCTGCCTCCAGGTCGCCTCCTCGCCAGGCAAGATGGCCGAAGCCCGGCGCCCCGAGCCCAGCAGCGCGGCGCCCCCCGAGCCTCCTCTTCAGCGCCTCGGGCCCCGCCTTGGTCGTCCAGCGCCTCCTCCGCCCAAGGCAGCAGCCCCGCGGCCACTCCATCGCCTCCTCGCCAAGTTGCCGCTGCCATGGCCTCGTCGCCCCTTTGCGTGCTGCCGTTTCTGTTTTTGTTGTATTGCCTTGTGCTGTTGCAAGTGTCCAGGAACCGTTCCTTTTGCCAAGTGGAGACCAAAGACCTTGGTTCCGTCAAGTTCCTTTTCAAGATGTACGACGACCTCGAGTTCGACTACATGATGACAAGTACCCCTTCGTCGCCAAGTCCGGACCGACGCCAAGTACCACGACCAAGTACCCCTCCGATGAAAAGTACAACTACGAACGGGAACACCTACACTACGATCGGCGATGCGCCAAGTACCTCTTCGGGGACGAGAACGACTACGAACGAGAACGACTACCTTCGGAAGAGACGAGTACCACTACGTTCGACGACCGCGAGTACCACTACCGTCGCCCCGAAGATGTTGGGTTCATCAAGTCCCTCTCCGAAACGAACGTGTACCACTACTTCCGCTACCGTCGCCCGAGTACAACTACCGCCTCGAGAACGACTACTTCCTCTTCTTCCAATACGTCCCTCGACGACTCGATTCCGCCCCGAAACAATTGTTTCGAAGGTATAACCCCGTGGATGACTCGTGGAATGCTTGTTGTGTTGTATGAGATGTTTCCCGTGTGTGCACCGTGCCATTTCACCTTTTGTCATGTTCCTCGGTTGCCTCGTCGCCGACTCGTGGGAACCCGGTGACGGGATCGCCCCACCTTATCATCTTCCATGTCTCGCTCTCCGTTACCTTTTGCACCGGTCTCTCAACGAGATACCGGAACCGATATGATGCGTCGCATCATTTTCGGATCGTTGCTGTGGCACCCTTTCGTTCCACCACGGTGACAAATGCTCCTTATCTTCTTCATGTCAACCTTTTAATAAAATTGCATAAACTTGATCATGTCATCCGCATCATGTTAACAACACTAAAATGTTTAATTGTTGTTGCTTAAAAATTACTAAACATGCTCATGGGGATTTTCCGGAATTGTTGTTGTTCTTCCGACCTCATTTAAAATGTCTAAATAGGTAGTTTGTTTTTGCTTCACCTCTTGCCATGTTAACAAACTTTTAATCTTGTCTTGTTAATAACTAGAGTCAATTAAATAATTAAAATGTGGTGTTTCGTCAATATGCAACTCGTTGCATATTGAGCTCCACTTAACTTGTAGTTTTGTTTGTGCACTTGCCATGCCATGCATATTTAAACCGGACATGCATCATGCTTGGATGTGCATCGTATGCCATGTTTATGATATGTGTGTTTACCGTGTTGTTTCCTTCTTTCCGGTTGCTTCTTTTGTTAGCTTCGGTTTCGTTCCGGAGTTGTGAGGTTTCGCTCGACTGTTGCTCCGTCTACTTCATGGATACGTTCTTCTCCCTTGTGGAATTCCAGGCAAGATGACCGAACCCCGATAACATTACTATCTTTGCCTATTTCTAGTAGATCCGCTCTATAGTTTTGCCTCGATGCCCATGATCTTCTTGTCAGCCTCCTACTTGTAACCATTGCCCTGTTTAACCAACCTACCTATGCAAACCGTTGCTTGGCTAAGTACGCTTTGCTCAGCCCTTCTTATAGCATTGCTAGTTGCAGGTGAAGATTGAAGATGCTTGCTTCATGTTGAAGTTTGGTTGGGTTATATCACACTATATAAATGCTTAAAATGAAATCATCTATATACTGGCAAGGGTGGAAGGCTAAGCCTTTTGCTTGGTGATTTGTTCCACTCATGCCGTTAGGAACCGTATAAACCGGTGTTATGTTCCTTGATTATGTGTTCCTAACACGGTTGGGGTGTATGGGACCCCCTCGATAAACCGCTAAGTGTTAAGTCTTTTCCAGCAAATCCCAACATTGGTACTATTTGCCTCATAATAACAACTTAAATAATTAATTAATTGCATAGGGGGTCATGTCCCCGAGGATTCTTAATTCTACATAGCAGGGGGGGCCAGTGCTGATGGTGTTGGTCCCAAACGGGGAGTCTGCGGGGTCACCACGAGGAAACTCGAGGATTGATATAAACCTGTAGAATCGCCCATCCGGTCGTGTCCTGAGACTTAGATACGCGTGGCTATTATCAGGGTGTCGGCACGCCGGGAGGATTTGCTGGATTAGCCTTACCTTAGTTCGGTTTAACTTGAGCACGGGATTCCGAGAATACTCGGGTCTTCCCACCTTGGAGTTGCGACTCCGCGGATCGTGGGCTTGTAATGGGTCAAGTTGGAACACCCCTGCAGGGTTATGAACTTTCGAAAGCAGTGCCCGCGGTTATGTGGCAGATGGGAGCTTGTTAATATCCGGTTGTAGATAACTTGACACAATGTTTCCAATACACTACCAGCGTGTGTACCGTGACTGTCAATTTCCGAATAGGGATTCGGGAGTTGAACACGATGGGGTTATGTTTGACCGGCTTTAGTTAGGATCACTTCGTGATCATCTCTCGACCGAGGCTTTCTCTTCTCGCTCTCTATCACGTAAGCTAGTTGCTAGTTGCTGCTGCAGACACTACTCTTTTCTTCAGCCTTATCCTCTCCCAAGGCTTAAATAGTCTTGTTACCCGGGAACGGGATTGCTGAGTCCTCTGTGGCTCACAGTTACTTCACCACACCAGATGCAGGTTCAGCCGAGTTTGATGCAGAAGCTGGTTCAAGTACTTCACTGGGAGCTCGATGAAGAGTGTGGCCGTTTGCTTGTGACGTTTCCGACGATCAGTAGTGGTTTCTACTAGGATTCGATCCTGACCTGTGGCTTTATGTTGTTTTGGTATCTTTCTTTTGGATCTTCACCCGTAGTCGGGTTGTGATGTTTTGAATGATGATTTGCTTATGTAATGTATTGTGTGAAGTGGCGAGTGTAAGCCAACTATCTCCTTTTGCAATTTAATCCCTCTTTTACATGAGTCGTGCAAAGATACCAAACTTGAGATCATTCTAGGATGGGCTTATATCTTTAAGTCGTGCCTCGACACGTAGGAGATATAGTCCCATCCTGGGCATTACACCTTTAGAGGCCCCATTTGGAAGAGAGCATCGCTGATTTCCTTATCCGAAAACACTTCACATAATTTGGCATTCATCTCCTCCGTAATGACAGGTTCAAACAGGTCTACCACTGTATGAGGAACTAAGCCAGGGTCAGCTTCAAACAAACTTTGAAAATAGCTCATGGTCATACCTGACATAACCGCCTGCTCGGAGTGGAGGATCCCCATGTCATCCCGGAGTCCTTTAATCCTGTTTTTACGGGCTCTCCACCTTGCTTTTCTGTGAAAGAAATTGGTATTCCGGTCTCCATATTTTAGCCACTCCATTCTAGAACGTTGCAGCCACATCATCCTCCTTGTACAGTAATTGTCCATGTGATCGGATGCTTTGCGTAGCTCACAGCGGTCGGCATTCATATTGTGGAGTTCTTCCAGCCTCGTCCTCGACTTCTCAATCTCTCTTGTGACATTGCCAATTGTCTTATTGCTCCAGTCATGCAGCTTGGCCATAGTTGCTTTCAGGGCTGCGGCAACCCCACCCAGGTCACCCTTCGCGCCCGACGCAGCCCAGGCCGCCTCTACCACCTCCGCCAGAGAAGCTTCCCTCTCCCACATGATCTCATTGTTGGGGATCGTAGCAGAAAATCAAATTTTTTCCTACGCATCACCAAGATCTATCTATGGAGTAATCTAGCAACGAGGGAGAGGGGAGTGCATCTACATACCCTTGTAGATCGCGATGCGGAAGCGTTGCAAGAACGCGGATGAAGGAGTCGTACTCGCTGTGATTCAGATCGCGGTTAATTCCGATCTAAGCGCCGAACAACGGCGCCTCCGCGTTCAACACACGTGCAGCCCGATGACGTCTCCCACGCCTTGATCCAGCAAGGAGAGAGGGAGAGGTTGGGGAAGACTCCATCCAACAGCAGCACGACGGCGTGGTGGTGGTGGAGGAGCGCGGGACTCCAGCAGGGCTTCGCCAAGCACTGCGAGAGACGAGGAGGGAGAGAGGTAGGGCTGCGCCAAGCGACAGAGGTCAAAACCGTGTTATGGGCAGCCCCAAACCTCACATATATATAGGGGGAAGGGAGGGGCTGCACCCCCTTTAGGGTTTCCCACCCCTAGGGGTGCGGCCACCCTAGATCCCATCTAGGGGTGGCGCCCAGAGAGGGGGAGGGAGAGGGGGGCGCACCAGATTAGGCCCTAGGGCCCATCTGCCCTAGGGTTTGCCACCCCTCCCCTCTTGGAGGCGCCTTGGGCCCTGGTGGGAGGGCGCACCAGCCCACCTGGGGCTGGTCCCCTCCCACACTTGGCCCATGCAGCCCTCTGGGGCCGGTGGCCCCACCCGGTGGACCACCAGGACCCTACCGGTGGTCCCGGTACGCTACCGATAGCGCCCGAAACTTTTTCGGTGACCAAAACGGGACTTCCCATATATGAATCTTTACCTCCGAACCATTCCGGAACTCCTCGTGACGTCCGGGATCTCATCCAAGACTCCGAACAACATTCGGTAACCGCGTACATACTTTCCCTATAACCCTAGCGTCATCGAACCTTAAGTGTGTAGACCCTACGGGTTCGGGAACCATGTAGACATGACCGAGACAACTCTCCGGCCAATAACCAACAGCGGGATCTGGATACCCATGTTGGCTCCCACATGTTCCACGATGATCTCATCGGATGAACCACGATGTCAAGGATTCAATCAATCCCGTATACAATTCCCTTTGTCTATCGGTACAGTACTTGCCCGAGATGCGATCGTTGGTATCCCGATACCTTGTTCAATCTCGTCACCGGCAAGTCTCTTTACTTGTTCCATAACACATCATCCCGTGATCAACTCCTTGATCACATATTGTGCACATTATGATGATGTCCTACCGAGTGGGCCCAGAGATACCTCTCCGTCATACGGAGTGACAAATCCCAGTCTCGATTCGTGCCAACCCAACAGACACTTTCAGAGATACCTGTAGTGCACCTTTATAGCCACGCAGTTACGTTGTGACGTTTGGTACACCCAAAGCATTCCTACGGTATCCGGGAGTTGCACAATCTCATGGTCTAAGGAAAAGATACTTGACATATAGAAAAGCTTTAGCATACGAACTACACGATCTATGCTAGGCTTAGGATTAGGTCTTGTCCATCACATCATTCTCCTAATGATGTGATCCCGTTATCAACGACATCCAATGTCCATGGTCAGGAAACCGTGACCATCTGTTGATCAACGAGCTAGTCATCTAGAGGCTCACTAGGGACATGGTGTTTGTCTATGTATCCACACATGTATCTGAGTTTCCTATCAATACAATTCTAGCATGGATAATAAACAATTATCATGAACAAGGAAATATAGTAATAACCAATTTATTATTGCCTCTAGGGCATATTTCCAACAGTCTCCCACTTGCACTAGAGTCAATAATCTAGTTCACATCGCCATGTGATTAACACTCACAGGTCACATCGCCATGTGACTAACATCCAAAGAGTTTACTAGAGTCAGTAATCTAGTTCACATCAATATGTGATTAACACTCAGTGAGTTCTGGGTTTGATCATGTTATGCTTGTGAGAGAGGTTGTAGTCAACGGGTCTGCAACATTCAGATCCCTATGTACTTCGCAAAACTTTATGTCATATCGTAGATGCTGCTACCACGTTCCACTTGGAGCTATTCCAAACTGTTGCTCCATTATACGTATCCGGTATCTCCACTCAGAGTTATCCGGATAGGTGTTAAGCTTGCATCGATGTAACTCTTTACGTCGAACTCTTTATCACCTCCATAACCGAGAAACATTTCCTTATTCCTCTAAGGATAATTTTGACCACTATCTAGTGATCCACTCCTGGATCACCTTTGTACCCTCTTGCCAGACATGTGGCAAGTCACACATCAGGTGCGGTACTCAGCATGGCATACCGTATAGAGCCTATGACAAAAGCATAGGGGACGACCTTCGTCCTTCCTCTTTCTTCTGTCGTGGTCAAGCTTTGAGTCTTACTCAACTTCACACCTTACAACTCAGGTAAGAACTCCTTCTTTGACTGATCTATTTTGAACTCCTTCAAAATCATGTCAAAGGTGTGTGTTCTTTTGAAAGTATCATTAGGCGTCTTGATCTATCTCTATAGATCTTGATGCCCAATATGTAAGCAACTTTATCCAGGTCTTCCTTTGAAAAACTCCTTTCAAACAACCCTTTATGCTTTCCAGAAATTCTACATCATTTCGGATCAACAATATGTCAATCACATATACTTATCAGAAATGTTGTAGTGCTCCCACTCACTTTATTGTAAATACAAGTTTCTAATAAACTTAGTATAAACCCAAAAACTTTGATCACTCCATCAAAGCGCATATTCCGACTCCGAGATGCTTGCTCCAGTCCATAGAAGGATCACTGGAGCTAGCATATCTTTTAGCATCCTTAGGATCGATAAAACCTTTCTGATTGTATCACATACAACCTTTCCTTACGAAAACTGGTAAGGAAACTTGTTTTGACATCCATCTGCCAGATTTCATAAATGCAGCTAATGCTAACATGATTCCGACGGACTTAAGCATCGCTACGGGTGAGAAAATCTCATCGTAGTCAACTCCTTGAACTTGTGAAAAAAAAATTCGCCACAAGTCGAGCTTTATAGACGGTGACATTACCGTCCACGTCCATCTTCTTCTTAAAGATCCATTTATCTCAATGGCTTGCCGATCATCGGGCAAGTCCACCAAAGTCCATACTTTGTTTTGATACATGGATCCTATCTCGGATTTCTCGGCTTCTAACCATTTGTCGGAATATGGGCCCACCATCGCTTCTCCATAGTTTGTAGGTTCATTGTTGTCCAACAACATGACCTTTAAGACAGGATCACCGTACCACTCAGGAGTAGTACATATCCTTGTCGACCTACGAGGTTCGATAGCAACTTGATATGAAGCTTCATGATCCCTATCATTAGTTTCCTCTTCAACAGTCGTAGGTTCCACAGAAACATCTTTCTGTGTTGCACTACTCTCCGGTTGAAGTGAGGGTTCGACAACCTCATCAAGTTCTATCTTCCTCCCACTCAAATCTTTCGAGAGAAACTCCTTCTCGAGAAAGGACCCGTTCTTAGCGACAAACATTTTTGCCCTTGGATCTGAGATAGAAGGTATACCCAACTATTACCTTTGGGTATCCTATGAAGATGTATTTGTCCGCTTTGGGTTCGAGCTTTTTCCGGCTGAAGCCATAAGCATCGCAGCCCCAAACATTAAGAAAACGACAACTTTGGTTTCTTGCCAAACCAGAGTTCATATGGCGTTGTTTCAACGGACTTAGATGGTGCCCTATCTAAAGTGAGTGCAGCTGTCTCTAATGCATAACCTCAAATAATAGTGGTAGATCGCACCATATCTCATAAGGTTCGATTACGACATCCGGACTCACCATTACGATGTGGTGTTCCAGGTGGCTTCAACTGCGAAACAATTCCACAATGTCTTAAGTGATTGCCAAACTCACAACTCAGAAAATCTCCCCTTGATCAGATCGTAGGAACATGATCTTCTTGTTATGATGATTCTTAACTTCACTCTGAAATTGCTTGAACTTTTCAAACGCTTCAGACTTTTGCTTCATTGAGTAAATATACCCATATCTACTCAAATCGTCAGTGAAGATGGGAAAATAACGATATCCACCACACGCCTTAATTCTCATTGGATCACACACATCAGCATGTATGATTTCCAACAAGTCACTTACCCGTTTCATTGTACATGAACACATGATCTTAGTCATCCTGCCCATGAGGCATGGCTCGCATGTGTCAAGCGATTCAAAATCAGGTGACTCCAAACATCCATCAGCATGGAGTTTCTTCATGCATTTTATGCCAATGTGACCTAAGCGGCAGTGCCACAAGAAAGTGGTACTATCATTATTAACTCTACATCTTTTGGCGTTAATATTATTATCATGTGTATTACTATGATCGATATTCAATAAACCATTGGGTGCATGACCATAAAGGTATTATTCATGTAAACAGAATAACCATTATTCTCTAACTTAAATGAATAACCGTATTGCAATGAACATGATCTAATCATATTCATGCTCAACGTAGACACCTGATAACATTTATCTAGGTTCAACACCAATCCCGAAGGTAGAGCGAGCGTGCGATGGTGATCTTATCAACCTTGGAAACACTTCCAACACACATCGTCACCTTGCCCTTAGCTAGTCTCCGTTCAATCCGTAGCTTTTGCTTCAAGTCACTAACAATAGCAACTGAACCGGTATCCAATACCCAGGTGCTACAAGGAGTACTAGTAAGGTACACATCAATAACACGTATATCAAACATACTTTGTTGAAGTTGCCAGCTTTCTTATCTACCATGTATTTGGGGTAGTTCCGCTACCATGTGACCGTTCCCCTTACAATAGAAGCACTTAGTCTCAAGGTTTGGGTTCAACCTTGGGTTCCTTCATTAGTGCGACAACTGGTTTGCCATTCATGAAGTTTCCCTTCTTGCCCTTGCCCTTGCGAAACCAGTGGTCTTGTTAAACCATCAACACTTGATGCTCCTTCTTGATTTCTACTTTTGCGGTCTTAAGCACCGCTAATAGCTCCAGGATCATCTCCATCCTTTGCATGTCATAGTTCATCACGAAGTTCTAGTAGCTTGGTGATAGTGTCCAGAGAATTCCGTCAACCACTATCTCATCTGGAAGATTAACTCCCACTTGGTTCAAGTGATTTTAGCACCCAGACATTCTGAGTACATGCTCACCAGTTGAGCTATTCTCCTCCATCTTTTTGGCAAAAGAACTTGTCAGAGGTCTCGTACCTCTCAACACGGGCATAAGCCTGAAATCCCAATTTCAGCTCTTAGAACATCTCATATGTTCTATGGCGTTCAAAACGTCATTGGAATCCCGATTCTAAGCCGTAAAGTATGGTGCACTAAACTATCAAGTAGTCATCAGGACGTGTCTGTCAGGTGTTCACAACATCCACAGACAATGTTGTAGGGGTTTGCACATCGAGCGATGCATCAAAGACGTAAGCTTTATGTGCAGCAGTGAGGACACTCCTCGGACTACGGGCCCAGTCCGCATCATTGCTTACAATATCTTTAAACTTTGTTGTCACACCCTGCATTTTGTATCATGTTATTTGCAACAGTGAGGCATGAAAATTTGGACCAACAAATTTTTTTAGCATCATTTGGCTTTTATTTGGAGTTGAGTTTTTCTTCATGTGCTTTTTCATGTGCTCATTATAGTCAACTATTACCTCTTGTAGAATTCATCTCCATACCCAAAACTTCTGCCCAATGATCATGCCAAGTGTTATATAACAGTATAGTATTTTCTTACAAAATTAATTTGGCCAAAATGTATTTTATATATTTAGTTTTCCAAAACCCCTGAATTGAGATTTGCACTGCAAGTGCTTGATTTAGGGTGAGAAAATTATTTCAAAAGGTATATTTGAGACCTAGTAGTCATAGGACTCCCAGAAACCACAAAAGTATAATTTTAAAAGTTATTTTCCTATTTTATTTAAAAGCTTTTTCTTAAGGCCAGAAATGGTCTTTAATAGGGAAAAATTATTTAAGTATTTCAAAAATATTTGCCAAAATTCAGGGAGACTCAGAGGACATATATTGTCCATATATAAGCGTTTCAACACTTGGTCATGTTCAAAATAATGGGCTAATCCCTATAAAACCCTTTCTGGATATTTCAAGCTTTTGAAATATTTACAAATGAAATATTCTCCAAAAATTCCAGGGAAATTCTATCATGTCATATATGACATACTTGATGATCTTGCCAAGTCCCATGCCTTGGGAAGCAAGAAAACATCATCAAAACCCTTCATAACCATTCTGTCCATATTTGAAGTTTGAGCAACTTTACATTGCCAAACTTGTTCAAATGCTCTCAAACTTGGTGCACATGCTAGAAATGCCTAATAAGGCATCTAGACCAAATGGCACAAGATTTGGAATAGAGCAACTTGATCAGAACACCCCAAAACCCCTTCTGTTCAAATGCAAATTTGAACAACTTTACATTACCAACTTTTTACCTAGAGTTTCAAACTTTGTGGACATGATCAATACCCCAAATGATGAAACTACACCAAGTGGTGCATCAAGGGGAGATGATTAGCTTGACTCAAACAAGATGAAGCCATTTCTGTTGATTTCTAGGGATCACCAATATTGGCTAGTTTCTTCAAATGAGCCCAAATTTGGAGAAGCACCCTCTTTTCTCATGTCATTCAATCCTGTTAAGTGTCATGGCAAGTGGAGATCATTTGCTTGACCAAACACTGATCAAACACCTTCTGCAGAATTACCAAAACCCTCTTCTTGATCACTTTTACCTTTTACCTTGGCCTCAACTTTCTACCACACGTTCATCTGGTTACTAGCTACCTCCAGTAACTTCCCCAAGTCCCCAGCTCCATGATTGAGGGGTAAAAACCCTAGTTCACCCTGCTGGACATCCATTTTCTACCAAGTCACCAGCTTCCTCTCTCTCCCCTTGACTCTCCAGAGCATCCAAAGCTTCAGCCGTGGTGCTTGCATCACTCTGGACCCCCCAGACACGGTGGACGCGTCCAGAGGCCCAATGGCATGCCGTGGCATGCGATAAGGGCGCTCCAGAGCGCGCTACAGTGCACCCACGCACTGTAGCCTCGGCCAATCGTCTGCCCCCAACAGCCTCGGGCCCCCCTCGCGCCAGTCGATGCCCCTTGACGTTCGCAACCACCCCGGCGCTGTCCCCCCTCCTCCTGCGCCCTCCAGTGGCCGTCGCCACACGCGCACCGGCCGTCCGCAGCGCCCACTCCTCGGCCTCGCACGCGCGCACGGTCTGGAAGCTTCCCCGCTCCTCCTCTCCCCTCAAATGGACGTGGAACACGTCCACGATCCTCCCCGGCTTGATCACAGGCACTAGAACCCCTTCTAGCCTCGCCTGCAACCTCGCCGGTGCACGAGTCCACGGTGGACCGTGGGCGCGGCTATATAAACCCCCCCCCCCCCCCCCCCCCCCCCCCCCCCCCCCCCCCCCCCCCCCCCCCCCCCCCCCCCCCCCCC
>LR738710.1:123938163-123951504 GCA_902687465.1 Secale cereale | reverse complement strand
CCGAGCTCCCCGCTCAGCACCAACAGCCTCACCACATCTCCCTCAGTCCCCCAGCACCGCCCGTTCTTCCCCAGAGAGCCCCAGTGCTCGGGATCGACCGGAGCTCCGCCGCGTCGGGCCGCCGGTGATCTCGCAGTACGGGTCTCCTCCGCCCTTCCTTTTGCTCGATCTAGAACCACCATGCGTCACTGATGCTTTCCCCTCGTTTTCCTCTCTCTGTAGCAGTCGGAATCGGCCGGAGCGACGACCTCCCGACGATCCTCCGCCGTCCCACCTCGCCGCCAGCGAACCCGACCTCCCCGGCGTGCCGCACCACCACCACTGCCTCCGCAACTCGACGCTGAGTCCGTTCCTGCCCTCCGTTGCCGTTGCCGTGGCCGGAATCAACGCCGGTGAGCTCGCAATCGCCGTGGCCGTGAGGTTGGAGATGACAGGCGGGCCCCGCCTATCATCCTCACCCCTCTCTCCCTCCCCTCACAGCCGCTGACCGCCGGGCCCCGCCCGTCAGGTTTGAAAACCTGACGTGCGCGCGCTCGCGCCCGTGCGGCTGGGCTGGATGCCCTGGGCCGTGCACTGTGGCCCCTCTGGCCCAGTTGCACAGGGCATTTTCTTCTTTTCTTTTCTGTAATTATTTCAAATATTTTTACAGAAATGAATATTGGTCCAAATGAAATAATTCCAACTCCTAAATTCTTGTAATATTCCAACCTATTTAATGGTGCCACTTTCACACACATCCATGAAAATTTTCTGTTCTGTTCAAATTTAAATTCAAATTTGAGCAATAAAACTCCTGTTCTAAAATCATTAGATTACATTCTGTTACTCCAAAACTCCAACTAAGAATTTTCCCCATCTTAGAAATCCCTCTAGTATTTAACAAAAATAAGTTGACATTTTTCTGAGCACTTTGATTTTTCTGTTTTATTTGTGGTCTTATTTTCCCGTTGTTATTATGCGACGTATAGATACCGTATTTGACGAAGTTGCTGAAGAAGGAGAAGGAGAAGGATTTGAAGACTTTGAAGACCAAGCCAATCCAGGCAAGCAACCCTTTGACCATGATACACTTGTTCTTCGGAACCCGTTTGTTTCCGATGCATGATGATAGCAATACGGTGGTGACCTAGATGAACCACCACATGATGCATGCATGCTCTTGATCTTGCTATGTGCTAGATGGCATGCTAATAGTTAGTCTTGATGCTTAATGATGCATGTATGATATGAACCTTCGTGGTTGGAATCTTTGCATGAACCCATCGGCTGCCCCTAATGCCCGAGGGCGATGTTGAGTTAGGTCATCACTTGAGGAAGAAGTGATGTGCCGGTAAAACTTGTGCATGGGTGAAATAATGGATTAGATTTATGTGTGACTACCGTCCCAACCAAATATGTGCAACCACACTACCCCTTATGGGACAGGGCTTTATTGATTACTTAGGTCGATACTAGCATGGTGCCCGCATTACTAGTGACGGGAAGACTTGAGGTCTTTCCCGGGACGGGGTCGTGCTTGGATAGACGACCATGACTGTTTTTACAGGGCACCGGACACACCGTTGGTCCCTTCGGGTACGCGTGACATTGAAATTAGGGCAAGTCCCGTGATCTATTGTTTGTACCCAAGGGCCGTGTACCAACGAGTGGACTCTATGTTAGTGTCGTCTAAGGAAAGATAATGACCGGGTGCTTACCCCGGGTACTTGAGGTACCGCTGATCGTGGATGACACGAAAGCTTTCCGGATCTTGTGGGTAAAGTGTACAACCTCTGCAGAGTGTAAAACTATTCGAATAGCCGTTTCCACGGTCATGGACAGTTGGGTGGTGCTACTTAAACTATGTCCAGAATTTTACTTCATCGGTGACAGTATGTGTATGATGAGTCAAGGTGGTGACTTGACTCGATGAGTTGAATCATATTCTTGTTGATATCAGTAACCTGTCTTCGAGGTTGCGCGAGTTATTGATGCATAAACTTGATGGAAGAATATTTATTCTAGCCCATTGCTAGATTGCTCATTATTGTTCAGTTTGCATCGTTACTTTGAATCACATCATGGGTTGCTTGCGAGTACATTCAAAGTACTCATTGGCTTGCCACTAGTTATTTAATTGGCCATGCATGGAGGAACAGGAATATGATGAAGAGTTCTTTGGAGACGAACATGCGAACTAGGACGCTATCCCAGTCAGAATGCCTGTAGGGTTAAGGCAGATGGCATGGGTTCTACCTATTATCGAAGACTTTCGCTATTTGAGTTATTTGCTATTCAGCCCGTGAGGCTTTATCTATGTAAGACTTGGCCATAATGGCCATAATTTGTGTAAGACGATATGTATGGATGTAAGACTCTTGTTATTCAGCTTCTGTGTGTTCAGTGAGCATTGGTCTCTGGGATCACTGTACACGTGCATTCGGTGATCTCGACTTCTAAGTCGGGGTCCCCACACTAGTCTTTCTCCAGGATCGTATTAAACAGGGAGCTACAATGCAGTTATTGGTCTACAACATAATTTGCGAAGACAACTTAGACTATTGTTCATGACAATTAAGTTCATCTAATGAACTCCCACTCAGATAGACATCTCTCTAGTCATCTAAGTGATACATGATCCGAATCGACTAGGCCGTGTCCGATCATCACGTGAGACGGACTAGTCATCAACGATGAACATCTTCATGTTGATCGTATCTTCTATATGACCCATGTTCGACCTTTCGGTCTTCCGTGTTCCGAGGCCATGTTTGTACATGCTAGGCTCGTCAAGTCAACCCTAAGTGTACCGCGTGTGTAAATCTGGCTTACACCCGTTGTATGCGAATGTTAGAACCTATCACACCCGATCATCACGTGGTGTTTCGGAACAACGAACCTTAGCAACGGTGCACAGTTAGGGGGAACACAATTCTTGAAATTTTAGCGAGAGATCATCTTATTCACTACCGTCGTTCTAAGCAAATAAGATGTATAACATGCTAAACATCACATGCAATCAAATAGTGACATGATATGGCCAATATCATCTTGCTCCTTTGATCTTCATCTTCGGGGCTCCATGATCATCATCGTCACCGGCATGACACCATGATCTCCATCATCATGATCTCCATCATCGTGTCTTCACGAAGTCGTCTCGCCAAACATTACTTCTACTACTATGGCTAACGTTTAGCAATAAAGTAAAGTAATTACACGGCGTTATTCAGTGACACACAGGTCATACAATAAATAAGACAACTCCTATGGCTCCTGCCAGTTGTCATTCTCATCGACATGAAAGTCGTGATTCCTATTACAAGAACATGATCAATCTCATACATCACATATATATCATTCATCACATCCTTTTGGCCATATCACATCACATGGCACATGCTGCAAGAACAAGTTAGACGTCCTCTAATTGTTGTTGCAAGTTTTTTTATGTGACTGCTATAGGTTTCTAGCAAGAACGTTTCTTACCTACGCCAAAACCACAACGTGATATGCCAATTTCTATTTACCCTTCATAAGGACCCTTTTCATCGAATCCGATCCGACTAAAGTGGGAGAGACAGACACCCGCTAGCCACCTTATGCAACTAGTGCATGTCAGTCGGTGGAACCTGTCTCACGTAAGAGTACGTGTAAGGTCGGTCCGGGACGCTTCATCCCACGATGCCACCGAATCAAGATAAGACTAGTAACGGCAAGTAAAATGACAAATCCACACCCACAACTACTTTGTGTTCTACTCGTGCAAGATACTATGCATAGACCTAGCTCATGATGCCACTGTTGGGGATCGTAGCAGAAAATCAAAATTTTTCCTACGCATCACCAAGATCTATCTATGGAGTAATCTAGCAACGAGGGAGAGGGGAGTGCATCTACATACCCTTGTAGATCGCGATGCGGAAGCGTTGCAAGAACGCGGATGAAGGAGTCGTACTCGCTGCGATTCAGATCGCGGTTGATTCCGATCTAAGCGCCAAACAACGGCGCCTCCGCGTTCAACACACGTGCAGCCCGATGACGTCTCCCACGCCTTGATCCAGCAAGGAGAGAGGGCGAGGTTGGCGAAGACTCCATCCAACAGCAGCACGACGGCGTGGTGGTGGTGGAGGAGCGCGGGACTCCAGCAGGGCTTCGCCAAGCACTGTGAGAGACGAGGAGGGAGAGAGGTAGGGCTGCGCCAAGCGACAGAGGTCAAAACCGTGTTATGGGCAGCCCCAAACCTCACATATATATAGGGGGAAGGGAGGGGATGCGCCCCCTTTAGGGTTTCCCAACCCTAGGGGTGTGGCCACCCTAGATCCCATCTAGGGGTGGCGGCCAGAGGGGGAGAGGGAGAGGGGGCGCACCAGATTGGGCCCTAGGGCCCATCTGCCCTAGGGTTTGCCCCCCTCCCCTCTTGGAGGCGCCTTGGGCCCTGGTGGGAGGGCGCACCAGCCCACCTGGGGCTGGTCCCCTCCCACACTTGGCCCATGCAGCCCTCTGGGGCCGGTGGCCCCACCCGGTGGACCCCCAGGACCCTCCCGGTGGTCTCGGTACGCTACCGATAGCGCCCGAAACTTTTCCGGTGACCAAAACGGGACTTCCCATATATGAATCTTTACCTCCGGACCATTCCGGAACTCCTCGTGACGTCCGGGATCTCATACGGGACTCCGAAAAACATTCGGTAACCACGTACATACTTTCCCTATAACCCTAGCGTCATCGAACCTTAAGTGTGTAGACCCTACGGGTTCGGGAACCATGTAGACATGACCGAGACAACTCTCCGGCCAATAACCTATAGCGGGATCTGGATACCCATGTTGGCTCCCACATGTTCCACGACGATCTCATCGGATGAACCACGATGTCAAGGATTCAATCAATCTGGTATACAATTCCCTTTGTCTATCGGTACAGTACTTGCCCGAGATTCGATCGTCGGTATCCCGATACCTTGTTCAATCTCGTCACCGGCAAGTCTCTTTACTCGTTCCATAACACATCATCCTGTGATCAACTCCTTGATCACATATTGTGCACATTATGATGATGTCCTACCGAGTGGGCCCAGAGATACCTCTCCGTCATACGGAGTGACAAATCCCAGTCTCGATTCGTGCCAACCCAACAGACACTTTCGGAGATACCTGTAGTGCACCTTTATAGCCACCCAGTTACGTTGTGACGTTTGGTACACCCAAAGCATTCCTACGATATCCGGGAGTTGCACAATCTCATGGTCTAAGGAAAAGATACTTGACATATAGAAAAGCTTTAGCATACGAACTACACGATCTGTGCTAGGCTTAGGATTAGGTCTTGTCCATCACATCATTCTCCTAATGATGTGATCCCGTTATCAACGACATCCAATGTCCATGGTCAGGAAACCGTGACCATCTGTTGATCAACGAGCTAGTCATCTAGAGGCTCACTAGGGACATGGTGTTTGTCTATGTATCCACACATGTATCTGAGTTTCCTATCAATACAATTCTAGCATGGATAATAAACAATTATCATGAACAAGGAAATATAATAACAACCAATTTATTATTGCCTCTAGGGCATATTTCCAACACTCATAGCGCCGTGTTTTTGCCATCCTCACACTCGTATCCCGTACACACTGCAGGACTAACGGACGGTGGTCCGACCGTGGCGAGGTAAGGTGGGTCACCGCCGCCTCCGGATAGATATCCCTCCAAGCGTTGTCCGCCGCTGCCCTGTCCAGCCACACCTGCACATTAGCACGTCCGCTCCGTTTATTATCATATGTGAAAGGGTATCCCGAAAAGCCCAGATCCACCAACTGACACACTTCAAAGCAATCTCTGAAAGCTGTCATTTGGGGTTGCGGTCGAGGGCATGGCGCCATCACCGGCGAGGGCCCGTCCTTCGCCGCCGGAGATCATGGCACCCCGTCCTTCGCCATCGGAGATCATGGCACCACTCCCTTTCCCTTCAGACCATGTAGTGTCGTGATCCCTCCTATCTACTGCTCTTCTCGCTCCTCTGTACCCTCCCATGCCCCCCACTAGTAGAAAACAGGGCTTTGGCTCGGGCCTGGCAAGCCCATTAGTCCTGGTTCAACTATGAACCGGGACCCATGGGGGCATACGTCCCGGTTCGTGTGCCCAGGGGGCCGGCCGGGCCTCATGGGGCATCTGTCCCGGTTGGTCTGGACCCATTTGTCCCGGTTCCAGGTACGAACCGGGACCAATTGGCCTCGCTCCTGGCCCACATCCATTGGTCCCGGTTCGTGGCTGGAACTGGGACAAAAGGGGTGCCTTTAGTCGCGGTTCGAGACACAAACCGGGACCAATGGGTTGCCCATATATACCCCATCGCCCACCACTCCACTGCTTTGTTTTTTCTGGCCGGCGAGGGGGGAGCTTTTTGTGGTGCTCTAGCTCACCTCCTATGCACATGAGGTGTTCGATGAAATGCCCGAGCCACACTAGTTAAGCTTTTCTCCTATCGAAGCTCGAACTCCAAGCTCCATTTTCTCTGAGATTTGTCTAGGTTTTGCGGTCCGTCACGTCCCGTCCCTGTCTTCACCGCCGTCGATCGCCCCTGCCGATCTCGTCACTGGCACCACCGTGGTGAGCCTCTTGTTCTGTCTATGCTTTTCTTACTTTTATTATTGCTTGTTATTATTTCTTTAGATAGATATTTTTAAATTTTCTTACTTTTATTATTGCTTGTTATTATATATTGCGATGGTTTTGATATCCGCCCACGTCGGCCCTCGTCCTGTCTACGATTCGGATGTGGTATATTATCTTTAATTTATAACTATTTGTTTTAGTGTTTATGACAATTATGCCGACCAACCTGACATAGATATTTTTATATATCTAGGAGGTAGTTGAACCGGAAATTCCAACCGACCCTCTTGTAATTCCAACCTTGATATTTTTTTTGGAAAAAACGGAGGAGGAGGAGAAGATGGAATTGAAGTTATATGTTGCGGAAGTCATCGATGATCTCAAGATCAAGATGGACCCTATTGTCAAGAGGTTAAATTTAGTTGAAGAAGAAAACAATTACTTGAAGGAAAAACTAAAAACATTGAGAATGAGAAGATGATATTGGAGTTGCATGTTGCGGATGTCGTCGATAATCACAAGATCAAGATGGATGCCGTGCGCTTGAAGATTAGAAAAATTAGAAAATATGCCATTCATACCGAGGCTTGGCATCATTATGTGTTAGATAATAACGAGATAAACGAGACACAAGAGGCACGGATTTAACGTGGAAACCCTTGCGGGAGAAAACCACGGACGCACGAAGGCGCAATCACTATGAGGAGGAGAATTACAAGCACGAGACGACATTCCATCTTAGGTGCGACTACATGGGGTATATAAGAGGGCATACATGAGTCCTTGGAGGACAAGTAAACGAGTTGTACTCGTACACGTCGACGTCAACAGAAAAGCCCACACCTATTGTACTACGTCTAGTCCAACACGGTATAATTTGGATCACAATTTAACAATCTCCACCTTGAGCCAAATTCCCTCCACTAGTCGAAATAAAGTAAATAACTCCATCCAAATCAGCATAAACACCTTTACGTCAAAGTCCATAGGACTAGTGTGAAATACCAACTAAGCCTGAGCAAAGCTCAAACTTATTGGTCGGAACTGGCTTTGTCATCATATCGGCAGGATTATCATGAGTACTTATCTTGCATACCTTCAAATCACCTTCAGCAACAACATCTCGAATATAGTGAAATCTGACATCAATGTGCTTCATTCTCTCATGATACATTGGATTCCTTGTAAGATATATAGCACTTGGACTGTCACTAAATACAATAGGGCAAGATAAATCTTCACAAAGCTCAGTGTACAAATCTTTCAACCAGATAGCTTCTTTGCATGCCTTAGAAATAGCCATATACTCGGCATCAGTAGTGGAACAAGCCACAATAGACTGCAAAGTTGCTCTCCAACTCACAGCACAACCACCGATGGTGAAAACATAACATGTGAGTGATCTTCTCTTATCCAAATCACCAGCAAAATCAGAATCAAAAAAACCAATAAGTCCATCTCCAGTTTTCCCAAACTGTAAATAAGCATTAGAAGTACCTCGCAGGTATCTGAAAATCCACTGAACTGCTTTCCAATGCTCTTTTCCAGGATTAGCCATGTATCTCCTGACGACACTCAATGCATATGATAAATCCGGACGAGAACAAACAATGGCATACATAAGTGAACCAACTGCACTTGAATAGGGAACTCTAGACATGTACTCAATATCTGCATCTGACTTAGGGCATAAAGCTGATGATAATTTGAAGTGTGCAGCTAACGGAGTACTTACTGGCTTGGCATTATGCATATTAAAACAACGAAGAACTTTATCAATATATCCCTTCTGACTTAGATATACTTTTCCAGACGGCCTATCTCTGGATATTTCCATGCCAAGAATTTTCTTTGTTGCACCCAAATCCTTCATCTCAAATTCATTACTCAATTGCATCTTTAGTTCATTAATATCTGACATACTCTTTGCAGCAATTGGCATATCATCAACATAAAGGAGCAAAGAAATAGTTGAACCTTTGATAGTTTTAAAATAAACGCAACTATCATAATTAAACCTTTTGAAACCTCGAGAGAGCATAAAGGTGTCAAATCTCTTGTACCACTGTCTAGGGGATTGCTTCAATCCATAAAGAGATTTCTTTAACTTGCAGACAAGCTTTTCTTTTCCAGGAATAACAAAACCTTCAGGTTGTTCCATATAAATATCCTCTTCTAATTCTCCATGTAAGAATGCAGTTTTAACATCCAATTGTTCAAGCTCAAAATCATGCATGGCAACAATACTAAGTAAAGTGCGAATAGAGCTATGCTTCACAACAGAAGAAAAGACTTTGTTATAGTCAATACCTGGAATCCGACTATAACCTTTAGCAACTAACCTTGCTTTATATCTTGTCTCATCATTAGGAGAAACACCTTCTTTCCTCTTGAAACCCCACTTGCAACGAATAGGTTTCTTCTCTCTAGGTAATTTTACTAAATCCCAAGTGCCATTCTTTTCAAGTGATTCCATCTCATCATGCATAGCAGTCATCCACTTATTACTATCACCAGAAATAATAGCCTCGGAATATGAAGAAGGCTCAGCATTACCTTCAACTTCCTCTACAACAGAGATAAAGCAAAAGAAACAATATTGCACTCTTCAATTAACCTTTTAGGTTTATCAATACCCCACCTAACTCTGTCACGTGCAAGATTCCAACCGAGTGGAACAATAGGCTGATTTGGAGTGCGAGTGACATGTTCATCATGAATGACGGGATCATCATGTGGTTCATCATGTGCATCAACATTGTCGTTACCGGATGTATCACCTGAATCAATAACATGCTCCACCTGAACAGTAGGATGCTGAATAGTAGCCTGATGTTCACTCTCAACGGGAACATTAGTAGATGGAACATCATGTAACATAGCATATTCATTAAAGATAATGTTTCTACTAATAACAACCTTCTGGGTTTCAGGATTCCACAATTTAAAACCTTTAACACCAGACTTATAACCAAGAAAGATGCACTTAACAGCCCTAGGCTCCAATTTTCCATTATCAACATGAGCATAAGCAGTGCAACCAAAAACTCTCAACTGTGAATAATCAGCAGGTGAACCAGACCATACCTCAATTGGAGTTTTCTTATTAAGAGCAATAGATGGTGAACGGTTAATGAGATAACAAGCAGTGGAAGCGGCCTCGGCCCAAAAATGCTTATGCAAACCTGCATTGGACAACATGCAACGGGCTCTGGAAATAATGGTCCTGTTCATACGCTCAGCAACACCGTTTTGTTGAGGAGTATAAGGAACGATGTAGTGTCTGACAATGCCTTCAGACTTGCAATAATTCTTAAATTTCTTAGAACAGAATTCCATACCATTATCAGTGCGAAGTATTTTTACCTTCTTTTCGGTTTGTCTTTCAATCATAATCTTCCACTCCTTAAATGCTGAGAATGCTTGCCATTTATGCTTCAAGAAATAAGGCCAAACTTTTCTTGAATAATCATCAATTATAGTCAGCATGTAATAGCACCACCTAATGACTTCTTGCGAGATGGTCCCCATAAATCAAAATGCACATAATCAAAAATACCTTCAGTTGTATGAGTCGAAGTATTGAACTTCACCCTCTTATGCTTGCCGAAGATACAATGCTCACAAAATTTCAGTTTACCAGTTTCATATCCTTTAAGAAGACCTCTCTTATTTAACTCTGCTAAACCAAGTTCACTCATAAGTCCAAGACGCATATGCCAAAGGTTAGTAGCATCACAATCAGAATTCTTTGAAATAACTGGACTAGCGTTACCTGAAACGGTAGAACCTCGGAGGTAATAAAGACCATTGGTCGAACTGAAGTCACCTGTCATCATAATAAGGGAACCTCTGGTGACCTTCAAAACACTATCTCCACGTGAATACTTGTACCCCTTTGCATCAAGGGCACTCACAGTGATAAGATTTCTCTTCATCTCCGGAATATACCGAACATCTGTCAAAGTTCTGATTGTGCCATCAAACATCTTGATTCGAACGGAACCTATGCCTTCAATCTTGCATGGTGAACTATCAAAACCCAAAACGGAACCAGCAGCAGTAGTGAATCAAAAGTAGTAAACCAATCTCTATGCGGGCACATATGAAAAGTACATGCAGTATCAAGTACCGACTCATCATTGGTCTCAGCACATCCAGCAATAACGACAAGAGCATCATCAGAACTATCATCACGAGCAACGTTAGCAGAATTTTCACCTTGTTTGTTACCTTTCCTATTTTCTTTATTCTGCAACTTGGAAGACTCTGAGATGTCATGCCCATCTCTCTTGCAATATCTACAATACTTCTTGTCTCTGGATTGCGATCGGCCACTGTGGCCGTTCTTACTTTTGCCTCTATTTCCATTATTGGAGTTCTTCTCCTTTGTCCTGCCATGAACAGATAATCCCTCGGCTTGGGATGAACTCGAACCATCATGAGGCACCATTAATTTCATCTTCTCTTTAGAGTTCAAAGCTTCATAAACTTCATTAAGTGTGAGAGTATCACGACTATATAATATGGTGTCTCCAAAATTGGTATAAGAACTTGGCAGTGAACAAAGTAACATTAAAGCAGTATCTTCCTCTTCATATTTAACCTCCATTGCAGCTAGATCAGATGTGATCTCTTTAAATTCTGAAATATGATTCAAAACATTACCTCCCTCGAGTAACCTGTGCAGGAATAATTTTTGCTTCAGATGCATCTTGCTTGTAAGATCTTTAGTCATGCAAATGCTTTCCAGCTTTAACCATAGAGTGGCGGCAGTCTTCTCGCTCAAAACTTCCTACAAAATATTATTATGCAAATGGAGTTGAATTTGTGACAAAGCCTTACGATCCCTTCTTTTCTCATCATCAGTCCAGTCCTCAAATTGGTTCTTCCCAAAACTAACCAGTGCTTCATCATAGTCGGTCTATGCCAACAACGCCCGCATCTTGACTTGCCATAGGGTAAACCTTGTGTCACGGTCCAGCAGCGGAAGATCGTACTTCATGGATGCCATGAGTAGATAAACCTGTGTACACAAAGTAGTACAAGTCGAAAGAAATAATCCTTGACAGAATTAATTAATATGCGGATCAAACGGAACTAAGAACAGTAACACCTGATAGAAGTTGGCTGGACGCAGCAACAGACAGAGAAGAAAAAAAATATGAACTAGCAGATAACCTTTGACCTCCACCTGAGTAGTAGTACTGTGGTACTATGATTGATGATGAGTTGATGCGACACGGCAGGAGTTAAGCCTTGTAATATCCCGTGAGTAGTACTAGCTGTAGAGATCGATTGAAAATCGCGTAGTAGAAGGAGCAGCAACGTGATCCGCTTCACGTCAGGAAAAAAGCGCTAGCGGCTGTCCTCCTCGGGACTTGATGCCAGCGAAATAGCGCACCGGCGGCTCGGTGGACAGCTGCAGCCTGGGCAATTTCCACGCGTTGATAATCCTGTCGGTCTCGGCTACTTGATCGATCTCGCTTGGACCAACAGATCGACATGCCTCGTGCGCGTGCGGCGGCGCGCACAGAACCCTAACTCTCCCTCGTCTCAAATCTCGTATCTGCAAACCTCAGCTCTGTATACCACTTGTTAGATAATAACGAGATAAACGAGACACAAGACACACGGATTTAACGTGGAAACCCTTGCGGGAGAAAACCACGGACGCACGAAGGCGCAATCACTATGAGGAGGAGAATTACAAGCACGGGACGACAGACCGTCTTAGGTGCGACTACGTGGGGTATATGAGAGGGCAATACATGAGTCTTTGGAGGACAAGTAAACGAGTTGTACTCGTACACATCGACGTCAACGGAAAAGTCCACACCTGTTGTACTACGTCTAGTCCAACACGGTATAATTTGGATCACAATTTAACATTATGCCGTCGGATCAATTGTTACCTTGGTTGCGATTATGATCGAATTTGTTGTTGCGTTGAAATGTTCTACATAGTTTCAATGTATGGTTTAATTAGATGCTCTAGAGAGCTATATGCATGTACTTTGAATTTAATGTGATACCTCAAAAGAGATTGTCCGTTTTGTACACGAAGTGCATCCAGTTTTTGCTGTAACCCTCTCTACTTTTTTGCACATGCTATGTGGGTGAAATGATGATACCATGCCAACTTTCAACCTTTTCAGAGTTCATTTGAAATGCTTTTGAATTTCAGGGTTTTATAGCTCAAAAAATTCAGTAAATGCATGAAAAATAACAAATGAAGTCAGAAATGGTTGAAAATTGATGATGTGACTTTGAATGGTGCATTTTGAACACAGAAAAAGTCTGTAGTTCAAATAAGTTCAAAAAAATGAAATCCCTTTGTAACAGATGAGTTTTCGTCTCAAACCCTGATACCTCGGAAGAGATTGTCAGTTTGGTACACGAAGTGCATCCAGTTTTTGCCGTAACCCTTTCTACTTTTTTGCACATGCTATGTGGGTGAAATGGTGATCCATGCCAACTTTCAACCTTTTCAGAGTTCATTTGAAATGCTTTTCAATTTCAGGGTCTTATAGCTCAAAAAATTCAGTAAATGCATGAAAAATAACAAATGAAGTCAGAAATGGTTGAAAATTGATGATGTGGCTTTGAATGGTGCATTTTGAACACAGAAACAGTATGTAGTTCAAATAAGTTCAAAAAATGAAATACCTTTGTAACAGATGAGTATTCGTCTGAAACCCTGATACCTCAAAAGAGATTGTCCGTTTTGTACACGAAGTGC
>LR738710.1:123869843-123938094 GCA_902687465.1 Secale cereale | reverse complement strand
AATGATGATACCATGCCAACTTTCAACCTTTTCAGAGTTAATTTGAATTGCTTTTCAATTTCAGAGTCTTATAGCTCAACATATTCAGTAAATGCATGAAAAATAACAAATGAAGTCAGAAATGGTTGAAAATTGATGATGTGGCTTTGAATGGTGCATTTTGAACACAGAAAAAGTTTGTAGTTCAAATAAGTTCAAAAAAATGAAATCCCTTTGTAACAGACGAGTTTTCGTTTGTAACCCTGATACCTCGAAAGAGATTGTCCGTTTTGTACACGAAGTGCATCCAGTTTTTGCTGTAACCCTCTCTACTTTTTTGCACATGCTATGTGGGTGAAATAATGATACCATGCCAACTTTCAACCTTTTCATAGTTCATTTGAAATGCTTTTCAATTTCAGGGTGTTATAGCTCAAAAAAATTCAGTAAATGCATGAAAAATAACAAATGAAGTCAGAAATGGTTGAAAATTGATGATGTGGCTTTGAATGGTGCATTTCGAACACGGAAAAAGTATGTAGTTCAAATAAGTTCAAAAAAATGAAATCCCTTTGTAACAGATGAGTTTTCGTCTGAAACCCTCATACCTCGAAAGAGATTGTCCATTTTGTACACGAAGTGCATCTAGTTTTTGCCGTAACCCTCTCTACTTTTTTGCACATGCTATGTGGGTGAAATGATGATACCATGCCAACTTTCAACCTTTTCAGAGTTCATTTGAAATGCTTTCAATTTCAGGGTCTTATAGCTCAAAATATTCAGTAAATGCATGAAAAATAACAAATAAAGTCAGAAATGGTTGAAAATTGATGATGTGGCTTTGAATGATGCATTTTGAACACAGAAAAAGTTGGTAGTTCAAATAAGTTAAAAAAAATGAAATCCCTTTGTAACAGACGAGTTTTCATCTGAAACCCTTATACCTCGAAAGAGATTGTCCATTTTGTACACGAAGTGCATCCAGTTTTTGCTGTAACCCTCTCTACTTTTTTGCACATGCTATGTGGGTGAAATGATGATACCATGCCAACTTTCAACCTTTTAGAGTTCATTTGAAATGCTTTTCAATTTCAGGGTCATTTAGCTAAAAGAATGAACTAATATAAAAAAGAATGATCTGGAAAACTTTTATGAAGCTCTAATAGCAAAAATAGTAAACTAAAAGAATGAACTAGAAAACTTTAATGAAACTCTAGTAGAAAAAAGAATGAACTAGAAATTTTAATGAAACTCCAATAGCTGAAGGAATCAACCAAAAAGCTTTTATAAACCTCTAGTATTATTGAAACTAAAATTATATAAAATTTATGCAACTAAAATTATCAAAGTATTTTCTGTTCAAAACATTAAAAGCAAAAAGAATTTTCATAAACTAAATAAAAAAGAAAAAAATAAAATAAAATAAATAAGTAGAATAAAAATAAAATAAATAAGTAGAAACAAAATAAATTTAATAAAGTAAAATAAAGTGCCACCTACAAGGGCCACCACGGCCTGAATACGACTAGAAACCCAACCATGGGCCAGGATTTAGGCCCGCAGTAGGCCTAGTAGGCCCACAAGCACATAGTCACAATTAGGCCCGAAAGCGTGCAGTAGAGAGGAGCTCGAAAGGGTGGGCGCAGCAGCGCTTATAAACCACTCTCGAGCTCTCTCAACTAGCAAGGTGGGACTAAACTTTTGGCCGCGACGCGGGCAGCACTAGGACGTTGGTCCTGGTTGGTGGCACCAATCGGGACTAAAGGTGCTCATTAGTCCCGATTGGTGCCACCAACCGGGACCAAAGGTCCCAGTTTCCTGCCCTTTGGGCTGCTAAAATGAGACCTTTGGTCCCGGTTGGTGCCACCAACCGGGACTAAAGGGGTGCACTGGTCCCGGTTGGTGCCACGAACTGGGACTAATGCTTAGAGTATATAAGCAAGAACTTGTCAAATTTTTTAGTTTTTATAGCATCCCCTTGACGACCCCAACCTCCACGACGCCGCCCGCCGCCTTGGCTGTCGGCGCTGCCGTCGCCCGTGCCTGCCATCGCCGTCGCCGCCGCCCGCGCCCCTCATCGTCGTCCCCGCCGCCGTCGCCCTGCCTCGTCGTCGCCCTCCCCGCACCCGTCGTCGCCGCCGTCTGCCCCCGCCGACGTCCCCGCGCCCGTCATCGCCGTCGTCTGCCCCCGCGGCCGTCCCCGCGCCGCCCCTACCCCGACGCCGTCGCCCTGCCTCGTCGTCGCCGTCCTCGCTGTGAGCGCCGCTGGCCCCGATCCCCTCCTCTCCTGTGTCATGATGATGTATATGTAATTTTAGTTTTAGTTATACAAATGTTAGATAAATTTTTAAAATGTTACTTAGTTATATACAAATGTTAGATGAATTTTCTGTTTTTATAGTTTTTTATAGTTTTAGTGATAGAATGTAGTTTTTTTTAGTAAGAACTAGTTTATTTTTAGTAAAACTAGTTTATTTTTAGTAAAACTTGTTTATTTTTAGTAAGAACTAATTCATTTTTATTTATAGCAAGTGCTTATTAGTTGAACTAGTTGAATTAATAGAACTAGTTTATTCTTTAAGTTCAAGCAATTATTCCCGCATTGACGTCGACGATGCCTACCCCGCATCCTCGTCGTCGAATCAACGGAGGCCTGCTTGATCAGAGGGGTCATGTTCGGGACTGGGCTCCATCGGGCTGGTACTGGGAGGTGCTTCCTTCCGGGGATGCAACTTGGTGAGGAGTCAACCCGTTATCGACTCGAACCTTCTTTGGTGGCGGGCGCGCGGGCCAGTGACGGTGCGGAGGCTTGAGGACCCCGCTGAGGTTGTACGTCACCGTGTCAGCGAGGAGGATGAGCATGTCCGTCGCTACATGGTTGCGTTGGAGGGCAGGTTCGACAATACATGGCAGGTTCTTCAGGGATCTCACTAGAGCTATGATCCTATGATGGTTCCTTCTCTTTGGGTGTCCACGGTCCACCGCCCGCGCCGATACCGGTCGTTCGCTAGGGTTTTAGCTGTATTAATTAGTGATGCTATATGTATGATACTATTCAAGATGTATTAGTGATAATATTCGACGATGTACGGACGCAAGAGATGATTTATTTTTTCTTATTGAATGCTCAAACTGGAGTCCACCCAAATATCCATGTCAATATGAGTCCTATAATTAAGATATTTTGAAATGTTTTTGTTTATATTTTCAACCATTGAATTTTGGCATGACTTGTGCTACAATATGTAGGAAATGTCGTCGTGTGACGATGACGATATCCCGGCGTGCGACTGGTGTGGCGACGACCGGGATCAGTGTGAAAGGCCACACCTGGTAAACGGTCGATACTTTAGTGTTAAGCTCGATGAGGCCTTCGATTTTGAGACGGTATGCAACACGACAAGTCTTGTTTGGTAATTAAGCATGACTTATGCCTTCTTCAACGTGTAATTTTCGTGTTTTACAATTCGACTAGCTTATCCCATGCCATGCAAGACGCTATGTCTTGAAGCATCTGAATTTCGAAGATCATGAAAGTATGGAGACAAAGAAAATTCATGTCAGGACCCATCATGATTATGATTTTCTTGTAAAGCTATACAATTCGTAACCCATTTTGGTTGCTCGAACTGGAGAGCACTGTGCAAGGCATATGATTTTCAGGAAGGTATGTATGTCACCTTTGACCTTGGTGATGATGACGATGGCATGCAAGTCCTTGTTGATACGCTTCTAGTTCTACCTCTATGTGAGTTTTTCAAACATATTTATTAAGTAATTTATATTGTTTATTTCAAAACAATTGACAACTTATTTCCATTAACAGCTTATTTCCATTCTTCAAGAAATGTACGGAAGATGGTAGACGTAACCCACTACACTGATGGTGCAGAATTAACTTGTTAGAAGAAAGATCATCTTGTCTCATTACTTACTTATCTTGAGAATTGCAATATCTATTCTAAAACTCCTGCACATTATGGTCAATACGTGCCACTAGTGCACGTGTTGAACTACGGTAACATCCATGGAGATGTCCTGTAAGATTTGTGCCCGATCATCTTTTGCATAAATTCTTCTAAAACTAAACTACATTACTAACTACGAAGTTATTACTATGTTTTTCAAAAAAAAATCCCTTCGGATTGTGTGCCTCATCTGATGTTTTAGAAAGGTCACCTTAATGTTATGAGCTTATTACCGTACTTGTCAAGCCATCATCCTATATATCACTGTCCATACCGGATTTCTAAAACCAATGAAGACATGACAATCAAATATTGGAGGAAATGTATGGTCATTCATAGGGAGATACATGGAAGCGACATTGTGCGAAAGCCAAGAATTGGAGACAGGATAACCTGCATTCTCCATAATGGAGAGTCAGGGCCTATCTTGTTTTATTCTATTTCACCTTAGAGATTGTGTACTTAATTAAGTCTGGCTACTCATGATCAGGTGTTAAGAAGTTGTTAGATGACTATGATGATGATGATGAGTAGGACTTGTTATTATGACAACGAGTAGAAGTTGTGAGATGACGATGATGTTGAGTATGACTTTTTTATTATGACAACGACGATGATGATTTATTATTAATTATGATGATGCATTGTTATATGAGCATGCACGGAGATAAGAGAGGACACTTCTCTCTATTAGCTAGCTAACACAATATATGAAACCCCTAAATTAACCCTAAAAAAACCCCAAACCCCCTCCCCCCCTTTCAGAAAAAAATAAAAACCCTAGCCCCATGAACTGCTTACGCGTGGGAGCTTATTTGTCCCGATTGGTGCTACCAACTGGGACAACAGGCCCCCCTACCTGGGCAAGCCACAATGGCCATGTGGAGGCCCATCTCTCCCGGTTGGTATAAGAACCGGGACTAATGGTCTAGGGCATTTGTATCGACCGTTTAGTCCCGGTTCCCCAACCGGAACAAATGGCCCTTTTTGCACTAGTGCCCGCAGGTCATGCCACAATCGTCTGCGAGGCCACAACCTTCTTTCCCGGAGTTCATGGATACGCGCCCTACAGACCTTGTCGCTCCTCTGTCTCCTGCCATGCCCCCTCCTCATATCTGTATAGATGTAAGTCCCTGACCAATCTGTGTAGGATGCATCACTTTTTTTCTTCTTGATTGATATGAACAAGAACATTCAATCCTTACTCCCTGTGTTGATGCATATTTATTTTTTCTGAATTCTAATGAATGGAACTTGTGCGCTCAATCCTTACTGCCTTACTGCCTGTGTGAACGCATCTTTGTCGTTCTGAATTCTAATGAACGTGTCATGGTAAAGCCTTTGTTTGTAAACTGATATGAACATGTACATTCAGTGCTTGCTCCCTGTATGATGCATTTTTTAAATTCTAATGAACATGTCATGGTTATCCCTGTGTGCTTGAAACAGATCGAGCCCAAGTTTGCGTGTGATATTGCTTTGCCCCAATAAGAACTGAGAACCGAATAGGTATTTTCCATACAAATTGGCAACATATTTTATAATTCTTATCTATATGTATTCGCTTTCAAAAAGTAACTATATATTCCTTTATAACTGATCAGATCATTTCTACTTGCAGTTTCTTTTATTCTGATTTGAATCAACATAGTGCTTTGTTTTTGGTGTGCTGCAAGATGGAAAATCAAAGCTCAAGCTTTATGTACTCAGCGTCACCACTTTATTTTAATGTTAGATTGTAGGAGAAGTTTTTGTGTATCTCTGAATCTTGTGTTGGTCTGAAAATGCTGGATGGCCTACGAATTAGTGATATGTACTGGATGTTACCACTTGTTTTAATGCACTAGATTGTCAATTTTTTGTACCACAAACAGATTGATACAAGGCCTGCACTTTCTAACTGAATGTATGTACTGATGTATGCACTAACAGATGATACAATGCTATCTCAGTCAGTGAGGATTTCTCAACTCATTTAGTGAGTATGCATCAAATGATACCCTCTAGTCAATATATTCACACACCAAATGTTTACATAGACTTGCTTGATTATTTCACATCATTGTATATGCAAAGATTGTCGGACATATTCAGTATTGTTGTATACATTGTGTTCAGAAACACTACTTTCAGAAATTACATGAGAAGCTCATACTGCTACTGGATTCTCCTCTCATATCCTTAGTAAACAATAAACGTGCCTTTGCCCAGCTCAAAATAATTTATCCCGATCAGACCATCCAGTCAAGCTATTTCAGATACAACAAAATTGCAAAATTCTGATACTTCATCTACAGCAAGAAGTAGTCTCTACAAAGTACACGCCCTTCGCCGGCCCCGATTCATCTTCGCGTGGAGCCAACACCATGGCTGCTGAGTCGCCATGGCTTTAAGTAGCGGCAGAGTTGCCACAACCGCAGGGCCGGCCTGTCGCGTGGGTGCGGGGGTTGGGGGCAACGCCCGAGCTGTTGTCAGGTGTGGAGACTGCCTCGCCGTTGATGCACCGGTGCGTGGCCGATTCGCCCAACTCGCTGCCGCGAGGGGAAGCTATGCGGCGACGAGTCGCATATGCGTGGCGGCAGCGCCCAAGACGCAGTCGCGTGGGAAGACTCCCGCACCACCGGTCCCCGGTCGCGTGGGGGCGCTGTCGGGGAAACTGATCGCCCACGAACACCTATGGGACCGGAGCCCCTTTTCGGTACGGCAAGGGAGCGGAGGATGCACGAAGAGCGGATCGAGGCGAGCACGCGAGCAGTTTACCCAGGTTCGGGCCGCACGGATGCATAAAACCCTACTCCTGCCTTGGTTTGTATTGTGTTCTTGGCTCGGGAGCGAGGAGAGCCACAGTACTTCTTGCTAGCTACACCGAGCGTGAGAGTGATCGAAGATCCAAACCTCCTCTATGTTGCGCATGGGCCTCCTTTTATAGGTCGAAAGGGGTCACCGACAGGTGGCAACGCGCCCGATGGTAAAAATGTAAAAATGATGGTAGTTGGAACAGTGTATGCATAGTGCTCTATACCTAACCCTGACGGCAGGGGACAAGGGCATTGAATGCCTGTCGCCGTCGCCCCAAACAGTGCAAAAAAGCGTCCACCAGGGCGTCTCCGTTCGCCACGATGGTGGCCTCGTCATCGCGGCTTGCCACCGTGTACCCCAGGCTGCACAGCCTTCCGCCACGTGCCCCTGGAAGGGCTCCAGGGCGACGCATGGCCGGATGAGCTGGAGCGCGGGCACATAGTGGAAGCTTGCCGCGGCAAGCGCCTTGCCGCGGTCGCTACCTTGTCGCGCCCGGAAGCTTGTCGCTCTCCGGGCCTTGTCGCGACGCGCGGAGCGTCGCGGCAAGTCTTCTGAAATGCCATGCTTGGCCTTCCTGGCAAGCTCCTCTTGCCAGGGTCTTGTGCCAAAGGGGTGGTCTTGAGCGTGGAGCGGCCTTCCCGACAAGCTCCTCTTGCCGGGGTCTTGTTTCTTTAACTTGAATACTTTGTTCTTGAATGGCTCCGAAGGAACCATAGTGGGCCTTGGCGGGCGCGTGGCGAGCCCTGCCACGGGATGCTGCTACTGCCCGTGCACAAGTTGGGATACTAAGGTACCCCAACTTTAGTACACCGACAGGAGCCCCCGGGCCTGGGCCACACACGGTGCCGAGCGCTGTTGGGCCAGGCCCAGAACAGTGCACGGGCACACGCGGCCCACGGCGCGCCGCATCCCACTCCGTATCCACCGCGCCCCTCCCTAACGGCACGCGTCGATTGCGGCGTCGTGGGAGAGATCGTGGCCTGTTTCTTTAATGGGGGAAATGCGGAACGCCTCCCCCTCCCCCTTAAAAGCAGGGGAAACAGGGGCAGTTCCCTCCATTCGCCCGCTTCTCCTTCATCCTCCAGAAACCCCTGCTGCTCCCCTCCTCCTCGAAGGTTGAAAGAGAGCAGCACTCCGCCCTTCCTCCGCCGCCGCCAGCCTCCCCAGCGCCGTCGACTTCCCTCGCAGTCCCCGCCATGGCCCCGAAGGGCGACAAGGCGAAAGCCGCGAAGACTGCCAGGGCGCTGAAGCTAGCGTCAATGCGGAAGAAGATGGCGGTCTTCCCACCGAGGCTCAGCGCGGAGGAGCTGAAGGACTCCTTCTACCTCTTCTGGGCGAGGGAGACAAAAGTGCACCTGCGCACCAAGGTACTCCCCGCTGAGGCCCGCGACATGTTTCCGGGAGGATACGCCTTTTTTGCTCTGTTCTTCTATTGCGGACTCTGCCCACCATACTCCGAATTCTTCTGCGATATTATGAATACCTACGGGTTTCATCTCCTTGATTTCACTTGACCATGGCTGTTTTCGCACATCTGTGCGAGAACTTTGTCGGAGTCTATCCCAATGTAGCTCTTTTCCGCCATTACTTTACGCCTCGAGTCGAGTCTGGGTCTCCTCTGTCCGGCGGGATTTCTTGGATCTTTAGGCTTCATAAGAAAGAGGCATACTTGACTGGGGAACTCCGCGGCAAGTGGGAGGAGTGGAGGGCCAACTGGTGTTGGATCATGGAGGATGAACCCTAGCAGTTCACTTCCCTGCGCCAAGTTGCAATAGTGTGCGACAATGACTGGAGTGACCTGGCCCCTGAGGACGACAAGCTGAAGATTGCCATCACTAGGATTCTTTGCCTCCGGCAAGCCAGGCTCACTGTAGGGGCTGTCGGAGCAGATTTCCTTCGCCGCCGCATCGCTCCCTTGCAGGAGAGGAAAAGGCCTACTTGGGAGTTTGGTAACGCGGCAGACTTTATGAGGCTGCGCCCATGCCTCAACTACAATTTCACTGTCATGGAGCTCAACGGCATGCTCCATGAGCTATTCAAGCACGACCCCAAACATCAGAGTGCTTCGCATTGCCGCGGGGCGTAGTTCCGCTATGCAACAATTCGTCGCTCAGCGCTATCCGCGCGGCGATGCCATGGTGTGACTCCCATGGGATTGACCCCACTTGGCGGGAGCCTTCTGACGAAGCCGTGCAAACGTTCTTCGACAACTTGGTGGAGCAGCCAATCAATCCCGACGAGAAGAGAGGCCTCACCCGTGACACCACCGACTAGGAGATGGCTCATATTGCCAGCAGGTTGGAGGAGGCAGCTGCAGCCAGGGCCGCGGGCGAGTTCGGATATACTTTGGAGGAGGCGGATGCAGCGGAGGCGGTAAGTCTGGCCGAGGAGGAAGAGCTCCTTAAAGTGATAAAGCCTGCCGGGCAACCTGCTGGGACAAGCGAGGCCACCAGGCAAGGTACAGAGTCGAGCGAGCCTGCCGAGCAGGGCGCCGAATCAAGCGATTCCGCCGAAGACTCAGGCGGGTCTCTGAATCTCGACTCTTCTTCTTCATCCTCGGGGAGTTCACCGCCACCGGCAAGCCCTCCGGCTCCAACGAGGAGGCGCCTCCGCAAAGCTGCAGACGTGGCGGAGCGTCCGGCGGGCCAGCAGCCGCAGCACCGTTCGACGCGCGCCACCACGACAAGCAAAGCCGCCAAGGGAGCACCCCGCGTTTCAACAGTGGCCGGAGGAGGGTCTTCCCGGGCTGGGGGTAATGCTCCTGCCGCCCCTCGGGCCTCGGCGACAACTGGAGCGGGGTCTTCTCAGACCACCGTCCCTGCTCCCGCCAAGCGGCCGAGGGAGCCTACTCCTCCAGCTCCTCGCGCCGGGACGCGCGAGGCGGACTTTGATTTCTCCGTGCTCAGCTCCGACGAGGAGGAGGAAGAGTAAGCACTGTCAACTCTTGTTTCCTTCGATTTGCTCTTGTCTTGAATCTTCTTTGCCTGATTTTGATCTTGTTTTTCTTCTAGGACCCTGGCCCAAAGGGCGATGAAGAGGGCCAAGATCTCGGTGGTCGATCTTGAGGACGAGCCCGTCGCAGCGGCAGGGGATGCGCCAGCGACAAGCTTGCCGGACCAGGCAACTGCTTCTCAGAGCAGCCCCCAGAGCAGCTCCCAGCGCAGCCCCCAGCGTAAGTCTTCTGTTCACTTCTTCACTTGTCGGGCGCGCGTGGGCTTCTTATCCTTGTTAACGTCTTGTTTGTTTGCTGACTTGTACAGAAGCAGAGCCGCAACCTCAGGAGCGCCAAGTGACTGCTCCCGACGAGCCGCACGTCTCGACCTCTCCGCCAAGGAGGAGCTCCCCGGCGAGGGAGAATACTCCGCCAAGGGCGGGTACTCCGCCAAGGGCGAGTACCCCGCCAAGGGCGAGCACCCCGCCAAGGGTGGGCACTCCGCCAAGGGAAGGCGCTAGCGGCCCTCCCCCGGCGGGGGCCACCACCACGCCGCCGAGGGAGAACTCCCCGGCAAGGAACCCCGTCCAAGAAGAGGCCCGCGCAGGTAACCCTTGTACTTTCCTTCTCTTGAATTTCTCTTTTTTGGATATTTGCTTGACAATTATTTTCTTCTTTCTTCTTCTTTTCTTGTCTTCCGTCTGCTCCACAACCGATGGAGATGGAGGCCCCCACCGAGGAGGACGCGCGCGTCAACACTGGTGATGCCGCGGCCACCGAAGAGGCGATCGGTGCTGACGAGCCTGCCGTCGAAGAGGCAGCCAAGGCCGCCGACGCGGCAGCTGAGGAGAGGACCGGCGGTCGCACTGACGGCCCTGAGGCCGCAGGAGCGTCAGACGCTGCGCCGACCGCCGACCCTGCTGCTGGCGCGGCCGAAACTGGCGCCTACCTGGAGGCTGGAAACGGGGTCTTCATTCAGCTTCCGTGGGCATCTACGTCCAGGGCGCCCGCGGAGGGAGAGGTCTTCGATGGGGAAGTCCTCGCCTCCTCCGGGCTGAAGTTTGTCGACGCGCCCGACAGCAATAGCGAGCCCGAGGAGGAGCAGCTTCTGCGGAGGCTTCTGGCCCTGTACCGCGCCAGGCAGGCCAAGCTGGAGTCCCGAGAGGCTCTGGCCGCCAAGGCGGGCATCGACTTGGAGAAGCGCGCCGAAGAGCTCCGGTCCGCCAACCAGGCGGCCCTCCGATCCTTGGCGGAGGAGCGGGAGGAGCTCGCCGAGGCGCATCAGGCGTTCATATTTGAGAAGGCCGAAGCAGAGGAGCAGCAACGGCTCGCCGCCGAAGAGCTGTCTCGGCGGGAAGGTGAACTAACGCAGCGGAAAGTCGACCTCGACAGCCACGAGGACGACCTCGACAACGGAGGCGAAGGACGCCGCGGCAGCTGCTGAGACCGCCAAGAGAGACTTGGAGGCGAGGGTGGTGCAACTGGAGATCCACCTGAAAGCGAGCGAGGGGAAGGTTGCTGCGCTCGTGTCGGAGAGGGAGAAGGACGCCCACAACCACTCCGAGCTGCAGGTCCGTCTCTCCGACAAGGGCAAGGAGCTCGCCACCGCCAAGGATTCTGTTGCAGACTTGGAGTTGAAGCTGTCCACTCTCACCGCATCACTTGACGGCGCCAGAAATCGGGAGACGAAGCTGAAGGAGGACCTCAGGGCTGAGAGGGCACTGTTGGACAGCGCCGCCCTCTCCCAAAACAACTTCAGGTCGATGGTGGAGCATTGGACCGAGGGGCTTGTCGCCGCCGCCGCTGACATCGACAGGGAGTTGGCGGGGCTGGGGACAGAGCACCTTGGCTACTCCACCGACGAGAACCTCCCTCACAGCGCCAAGCTAAGCTTGTTCTTCAGGGGAGTGGCGCCGGCCCTCCAGCAACTCCGGGAGAGGATCCCCACGCAGCTGGCGAACGAGGCGCGCAGGCTTTGCACAGGAGTCATGGAGAGGGTGCTGATGAAGATAGCCTACCGCAACCCAGGACTCAACCTCGATAACGTCCTCAGGACCTTGCCGGCCGACGCCGACCAGGAGGCGCTCAAGACCCTTGTCGCCCCCATCGTGGCCAAGGTGGGCAAGATCAAGAGAGTCGACGGTGACCGCGCGGACTAGGCTGTTTTCCTTTTTGCTTCCTTTGTCGTTGCTAGCCATGTTAAAAACAATAGTCTATTAGAACAGCGACAAGTTATTTTGTAATATAACTTTACTTTGGGTAGTTGACACAATGTTATTTCCTTTGTTCGACTTCTTTGCTTTGTATGCTTTTACCCTATGCTTTTAGGGAACTTGCCGACGAAGGGACCCTTGCCGCGAGCGCTGAGTGCGGAACTTCAGCAGCCTGCTGGCAATGCCGCTACCGGCAAGAAACCTTGTCGCAGCTAGTCGCAGCACACTTAGGTTGTTGAGCGAACTCGAAAACGAAGTAAGGGTGCGACACTTGTCACAGCATGCTTAAGCCGTTGAGCATGCTCGAAACAAAGTAAGGGCGCGGCTAGCCGCGAGTTGGTTCCTCCGCGCACAGGTTTTCCATACAAAGTGCGGTCGTTCAAGGAAGATAACTTTAAAATTTAAAAATTCGAATGCTCAAACTTTGGCAACTTAGCTTTCGTGTCGTCTGCTTCACGGCAAGGCGAGGCTTTCTTGAACGGCACTTGCTCCATACCACTGTCTCCTTCCCCCCGGCAAACTTGTGCGCGAGAAAAAACTTCTTCTTCTTGAGAGAGAGAAAAAAGAAGGAAGCATAGATATGGAGCCTTGCGGCTCGTTATTGCTTACCGGGGACGCGTGCTGCACAAAGTGTCATATAGTACATGCGAGAAATACGAAAAGGCATGAAACGACAAGTTGTGCGAGGCACATAAGTTTTACTGATGCACGGGGTCTGCGCCCGGCTTTGTACAAAGGTTTACATGCAACAGCGGCAAGACTTCTACAAAAGGTGGTTGCCGGAGCGGATCACGGCAACCGCGCCTTACGGGTGAAACTTGCGAAGGTGCTCAATGTTCCAGGAGTTGCTCACCGGTAAGCCCTCTTCGGTCTCAAGGCGGACAACGCCGGGCCTTGTGACTTGTCTCACCCGATAAGGGCCTTCCCACTTCGGCGTCAACTTGTTGGAATTCTTGGCGGACTGAACGCGCCGAAGAACAAGGTCGCCTTCCTCGAGACTTCTGGCTTTAACTTTGTGGCTATGGTAGCGGCGCAAAGTTTGCTGATATCGAGCAGCTCGTACAGCAGCCTGAAGACGGTCCTCCTCAAGGAGCAGTGCGTCGTCTTGCCGCAGCTGCTCTTGCTCGAGCTCATCGTAAGCGAGCACTCGAGGCGACCCGTATACGAGTTCTGTGGGGAGAACTGCCTTTGCTCCATAGACAAGAGCAAATGGTGTCTGTCCAGTGGCTCGATTTGGTGTCGTTCTGATTGACCAAAGAGCCGCTGGCAACTCTTCAATCCAGTTTCTTCCGCACTTCTGCAGCCTGTCAAAGGTTCTTGTCTTGAGTCCGCACAGCACTTCAGCGTTTGCCCTCTCCGCTTGACCATTGCTCCTCGGGTGAGCAACAGAAGCGAAGCAGACCTTTGCGCCAAGGTCTTGGACGTATTGCATGAAGGTGCGACTTGTGAATTGTGTGCCATTGTCGGTGATGATCCTGTTAGGGATTCCGAAACGGCAAACAATCGACCTGAAGAACTTGACTGCTGACTGTGCGGTCACCTTTCTCACCGGTTCCACTTCCGGCCACTTTGTGAACTTGTCGATGGCGACGTACAAGTATTCAAAGCCCCCGGCTGCGCGGGGAAAAGGGCCGAGGATGTCGAGCCCCCAGACCGAAAATGGCCAGGACAAAGGGATCATCTGGAGAGCTTGAGCTGGCTGATGTATCTGCTTGGCATGGAACTGGCACGCTTCACACTTGGTTACTTGTGCAGTTGCATGCTGGAGGGCTTCTGGCCAAAAGAAACCTTGCCGGAACGCCTTGCCGGCAAGTGCTCTTGCGCCAATGTGGTGACCACATATGCCTCCATGTATCTCCGCCAACAGCTTTTGCCCATCTTCCCGGGAAATGCACTTCAATCTAACACCGTTGAGTCTTCTTCTGTATAATTCATCACCGACAAACTGGTACATACTTGACTGCCGAGTTATTCTTTCTGCTTCTTCTGGCTCTTCGGGAAGTTCTCCAGTTTGAAGAAAACGGACAATTTGCTGCGCCCATGCTGGAGCCTGAGGCTCAACAACAAGGACTAAAGGCATCAGTGCTGCTGCGGGAACGTCAGCTTCCACGGCCAGAACCTGTGGCTCGGCCGGAGCTGGATGTTCCCCGGCAAGCTTGCCGAGGCAAAACTTGTCGGGAACGCCTGCTTCAACTGTACGAACCCTAGGGTCCGCAGGAGCAGGTTGTTCCTCAGCAACTTTGTCGTTGGTCTTGGGGACCTTGGCGGCGGCTTCAGGAAGTTCAGCCGGCAAGTAGTCACTGGAGACCAACTTTCTCTTCTTACTTTGTCTAATTGATGGTGTAACGGATGGTTGAGTTAACTTGAGCACAAAGATCCCTGGTTCCACAGGTAGCTTTAGTGCAGCACACTTTGACAGGCCGTCTGCGATGTCATTTTGAGCTCTTGGAACGTGCTCCATCTGTACGCCTTCAAAGTGCTCTTCAAGCTTTCTCACTTCGTCGACGTAAGCTTCCATCAATGGACTCTGGTAGCTCTTGTTTACTTGGCGGACAACCAACTGCGAATCACCCCGCACAATCAGCTTTTTGATCCCAAGCTCTGCTGCGATTCTGAGGCCGGCAAGCAAACCTTCATACTCTGCAGTATTATTCGTCGCTTGCTCCTTGGGAAAGTGCATTTGGAAGACGTACGTGAGGTGCTCGCCGGTGGGCGCAACAAGCAGCACGCCATCGCCGGCGCCTTGCAGCGAGAAGGCACCATCGAAGTACATTATCCATTCTTTGCTCGCTTCTTTGACGGGGATGCTTGTCTCTGGAATTTCTTCGTCTGGCGTTGGTGTCCATTCTGCTATGAACTCTGCCAATGCTCTGCTCTGGATAGTAGAAGTACTTTCAAACTTGAGGCCAAAGGTTGACAGCTCCAGTGCACACTCGACAATCCTGCCTGTTGCTTCTGGATTTTGCAATATCCTCTTCAGCGGAAAGCGAGTGACCACTGTTATCTCGTGTGCTTGGAAGTAATGGCGCAGCTTTCTCGAGGCCATGAGGAGGCCGAAAAGCAGCTTCTGCACCCCAGAGTATCTTGACCTAGCCCCCTGCAAGAGGGAACTGACAAAATAAACTGGGCGCTGCACCATCTTCTTCCGCACCTCTTCTTGCATCTGCGCAGACTTATCCTTGTCGGGGCCAGAGCTTGTCGGGGAAGCCCCCTGCTTGTCGCTGGATGTGCTTGCCGGGGCTGTAGGCTCCTCATCTGTCTCCCTTTCCGCTACCAACGCAGCACTAACCACTTGATTGGTTGCTGCTAAGTACAGCAGCAACTTCTCTTGCGGCCTAGGTGCGACAAGTATTGGAGTGGAAGACAGGTACCTTTTCAAGTCTTGCAGCGCTGCCTCCGCTTCCTGAGTCCATCTCATTGGACCCGTCTTTTTCAAGATTTTGAAAAACGGCAGGGCGCATTCTGCGAACTTAGAAATGAACCTGCTGAGAGCAGCCACGCAGCCGGCAAGCCTTCGTACATCCTTGACGCGCTTCGGAGCTTCGATCTGCTCGATGGCTTTGATCTTGTCGGGATTGGCTTCAATCCCTCTTTGGGACACAAAGAACCCGAGAAGCTTGCCGGAGGGGACTCCGAACACGCACTTCTTGGGGTTAAGCTTGAGTTGTATCTTGCGCAGATTCGCAAAAGTTTCATCTAGATCTTGAATCAGTGTATCCTTGTCCTTGCTCTTGACCACTATATCATCCATGTAAGCTTCTACATTCCTGTGTATCTGTGGCTCAAAAGCAGTGTGGACTACCCTCGCAAACGTTGAACCTGCATTCTTCAATCCAAAGGGCATGCGTATGAAGCAGTAAGTGCCACATGGAGTAATGAACGCGGTCTTCTCTTCATCTTCTTCAGCCATAAATATTTGGTGGTATCCTGAGTATGCATCAAGAAATGAAAGCAACTCACATCCCGCCTTGGAGTCAACGATCTGGTCAATGCGCGTCAAGGGAAATGGGTCTTTGGGACAAGCTTTATTCACATCGGTGAAGTCTATACAAAGCCTCCACTTCCCATTCGCTTTGCGCACGACAACAGGGTTGGCCAGCCACGTGGGATGAAGTACACCTCTGACAAGGCCTGCCGCTTCCAGCTTCTTGATTTCTTCTGCAATAAACTCTTTGCGCTCCACCGCTTGCTTCCTGACCTTCTGCTTGACGGGCCGCGCGTGAGGACAAACGGCAAGCTTATGCTCAATCACTTTCCTGGGAACGCCGGGGATGTCAGACGGTTGCCATGAAAACACGTCGACATTCGCCCGCAGGAAAGCAACGAGCACGCTTTCCTATTTAGGATCGAGCGTGGCACTGATGGTGAAAGTACCACCAGTGCCATCCTCCTTGGCGGCCATCTTCTTGGTTGCAGGTGGAGTTGTCATTCCCTTCTTGCACTTGCCGGTGGAGCACGATGGTGCGTCCTCGACGGCAGCGCAGCACTCCGAAGAGGTGCGTTTGCGGGAGTGGGCCCTGGAGCTCTTGCCGGACTTGGTCTTGTTCTTCCCCCGGGAGCTTCAGCGGCAAGTGTCTTGCTGTCCGTTGCGGCTGCTGCGTCCCGGTAGATCTTGTCGGCACAGATAAGCGCGTCCTTCTTGTCACCGGGGACAGAGATGACGCTTATCGGGCCTGGCATCTTGAGCATGTTGTAGGCATAATGGGAGGCTGCCATGAACTTGGCGAGCGCTGGACGGCCAAGTATCCCGTTGTAAGGCAATGGGATATCGGCAACGTCAAAGGTGATCCTCTCGGTCCTGAAGTTCAGTTCTCCGCCAAAAGTCACTGGCAGTGTGATCTTCCCCTTCGGCTTGCTCCTTCCCGGGTTGATCCCTTGGAATGTGCCGGTTTCCTCGAGCTCACTGTCGGGGATCTGTAGTTTCCGGACCACAGCAGAGGACATCAGGTTCAGGCCGGCCCCGCCGTCAACCAGCATCTTGGTGACCTTGAGGTTGCGGATGGTTGGTGAAACCAACATCGGCAATCACCCGACCGCAGTTGTGCGGTCAGGGTGGTCCTCAACGTTGAAGATGATGGGCGTGCTGGACCACTTCAGAAGTTTGCGCGACTCGACGGGCGGATCTGCTGCATTAACTTCCCGCACCCATTGTTTGAGTTGGCGGTGGGAAGTATGCAGAGAGGCACCTCCATCGACGTACAGAACTTCTGTGGCCTTCTGGAACTCCTGCTCGCTGTTGTCTCCGTCATCCATGTCTTCGTCGTCGTCTTCGTCTTCGTCCTTGTCGCGGCCGCGGGGAGGTCTATCTCCTTGCCACTGCTTGGCCTTGCCGCGGCGTCCTCCTCGGCCATTGAATGGCCGATTCTTGCCGGACTCTCCTCCACCTCCCTGGGCCTTCTCCTTGTCGCGTCGCTCGTACTCAGCCTTCTGCTGTTCGACGCGGTACTCGACCCTTTTGCAGTTCTGGAGATCGTGGCCCTTGGTGCGGTGGATCTTGCAGTACTGCTTGTCGGAGCCGTCCTGCTTGTCGGCGGCCGCTACAGTGGTAGCTTCCTTGCCGGAGCCACCAGCCTGAGCTTTCTTGGTGGCAGCCTCCTTGCCGGACTGCTCAACGACCAGTACTTCCTTGTTCTTCTTTTTCTTGTTGTTCCGCCGCCGGTTCTTCCTTGCCGGGGCAGCATCCCCACTATCTGTTCCCCCTGCTCCAGTATGCTCCCCGGGGAGTCTCCTCCCCTCTTCAGCGCGTGCGCACTTGTCGGCCAGGGCATAAAGCTCACTGACGTCTCGGATCTTGCACATCTCCATTTCCCCCCTCATACTGCGGTTACGCACGTTCTGATGGAACGCGCTAATAACCGCGGTAGGGTGGACGTCCGTGATGTTGTGCTGGACGCGGCTGAATCTCTGGATGTACTTTCGCAGGGACTCTCCTTCCTTCTGGGCGAGTATATGAAGGTCGCTCTCCTGGCCATGGGCCTTGTGGCCACCAGTGAAGGCGCCGACAAACTGATGGCAGATGTCGGGCCAAGAAGAGATGGAGTTTTCCGGCAAGTGCATGAGCCAAGACCTGACGTTCGGCTTGAGCACGAGCGGGAAGTAGTTTGCCAGTATCTTCTCGTCTCGTCCCCCGGCAGCCTGTACCGCAATGGTGTAGATGCTGAGGAACTCTGACGGATGAGTCTTGCCGTCGTACTTCTCGGGTACGTCGGGCTTGAAGTTTTTCATGCTGGGCCACTGGACTTGCCGCAGCTCACGAGTGAATGCAGGACAGCCCGCTGCGTACGGCAAGTCGCCTGGTTCTCCGGGCACGTGCATGTCGACAGCTGTCAGGCTCATTTCTGGGAAATAAATCACAGAATAGCCTTAAGTCACACTGGCTCCCAAGAACAACCAGTGGACAACCTTGATATAGATAACCAGTACAATACAATAATATTACACAGGGTTGAGTCAGGGTGACTCAACAATTTTATTACAACAACTCAACACACTAAGGTGGCGGAATGTGACAGTGGGTGGTGGAACTCAACACTGGTATAATAGCATAGAGTCAAGCGTCAGTGTGAGGCTTGACTATTTTATTGGTGTGGCGGAAGCTTGACGGATGAAACAAGTGATAGACTCCATGACACAGGTGTGCTGACTGGGAACCTTCTAAGCGTCGGCCTCGCTAGCGCAATTCTCCTCCAAAAGCTCGTCCTCCTCCAAGTCTGGCCAAGTAAATAGCCAGGGACAAGCCAGTGAGTACTTTTGAATGTACTCGCAAACATTAAGAACATAAGATATACCAAATGCGAATGCCATGGTAAATGAACTACATGCATGCAACAATTATCACAACTTGGCATGGTAAAACATGGTTAGTACAGAAATAAATATTAGTGTCAACAATAAATATAAATAAGAGAAAAGCCGGTCGGATGTCAAGTGACACCACGGTAGGACTTGAAAAGAAATGCCAGTCGGGTGTCCACAAGAGTAGTGGCGTGATAAACCGCCTGACACTCGAGGGACGCCACAAATAGGACTTAAAAGAAATGCCAGTCGGGTGTCCACAAGAGTAGTGGCGTGATAAACCGCCTGACACTCGAGGGACGCCACAAAAGGACTTAAAGAGAAATGCCAGTCGGGTGTCCACAAGAGTAGTGGCGTGATAAACCGCCTGACACTCGAGGGACGCCACAAAAGGACTTAAAAATAAATGCGAGTGTCCGGGGTAGTCTAGCCAGCCCCTGAGACACTCTGGAAGGTAAAAATAAAATCAGAGGGTTAGTCCATAAGCATAGTCTTCATCATAAATAAATTCATGATAATACTGACTGCGGCAAGAATATCATGCAAACATGAACATGCTCAAGTATATTATTTTCCTCCAGAGACTGACACTGGGACCGATACTTGACCCACCCAACCAAGTCCTTGACCGTGGACGCGGCTATTCGAATAGATATGACTCTGCAGAGGGTGTACTCTTTACCCACGCGCATGGGATTTCCTTAGTCAGCACCGTGCACTGGCTAATACCCAATACGGACTTTGGGTTGAAAACACGCCTTACGCGTACACACAGACCGGATGCCAGGACTCACCCAAAGCATCGCTCCAGAAACCTTAAGTCAGGGAGGCTACAACCTCCGAAAAGCATGGGATCACTATTAAACGCGCGGATTACAAGGGGTGCCCCCCTCTCGGCTACAACCGGAAACACCCATGCCCCTGACCCGATGACAGGCTACAACCTTCATCGTAGTTCTCTGGGTGATGTGCACCCGAACAGGGGTTATCAACTTACTAAGCCGTACCCTCCTTTCGGAAGGACCCGTGGCAGCACGGTGTACAGCTAGGTGTATAGAACAAGACACGATCTAGGCCGACTCAGGAGGTGTTATTAAAATATCACCGGTATTCTTTATCAATACCACAAGACACCACTGTGTCAGTAAAGGACCGTGCCCACCAGCACGTCCAAACCAACAGCAAAATTTCAGCCATCAAGTAACAACATGTATGTCAGAGATGCTAGTGTGATATGCACGCAAAGGAAAAAGGTGACATGACCATGCATGCACATGTGATATAACATGCAACATATGTAGTGCGATACCAAACTATGTAACCATGCAAAATGCAAACACCGTATCCCAGGTTCAAATAATGCTTGCCTTGTCCAAAATAGTCAGGAGAAAACCCCTCTGAATTTCCAGCAAAAGATCCTTCTTCTTTTTCTGAAAATTCAAATTTGAATTCGAATAAGAATTCCAACACAGAACAGAAAATGTTCTCAAAATATTTTAAAATAAATCTTAAAAAAAACTAGAGAGGAAAAGAAAATTTTAGCAAAAAGAATCAACTCATTTGGGTTTATAGTTTAAAAGTTATTAACTTTTTAAAACCAGGGGTCTTTCTGCAAAACAGAAGCCCCTGAGCTGTTTTAAAAGAAAACGGTTCGGCAGCGAATACGCCTTCCAGCGGAGAAGGCGTAAAGCGTGGAGTACGCCTTCGCTGATCACAGGAAATAGAGAGAGAGAGCTGACGGGTGGGGGCCACCCGTCAGGTTTGAATTTGAGCGCGCTCGCGCGCGTGTACAGAGAGGGGGCGGCGTTCGCCGGCGACGATCGCCGGGGTTTCAGAGCCCGGCGCTGGTCGCAAAGTGACCAGCGTGGACTTCCGCATCGGTGGGTGGTGGAGGTGGCCACCGGCGATCACCTGAACGGCGGTGAGCTCGACGCCGGCGGACGGTGGTTCGGGTGGAGTTGGGGCTCGTCGGAGAAGGCTTTGGGGTTGAAATTGGCTTAGGGGTTCGACATGGTGGTGGAAAAGAGGTGGATAGGCGGAGTTTGGGTGGCTCTGGTGGAGTAGGGGTGAGGTTTGGTTCGTGGGCAGAGGCGGCGGAGCGGTGGCCGGAGAGGGAGAAGGAGACCCTCTCGTGGCCGGGTGGGTGGCTAGGAGGAAGAGTGGGTGGCGGTGGAGGCGAGTGGTGAAGCTGGAGGGGTTCGGGGGTCCCTTTTATAGGCGAGTCGAGGATGGCCGAGGCGGGCGGAGGTCGCCGGAGTAAATTTGATCGCCGTGGTTGGTTTTGGCCGGTGGTCAGGGGCGATGAGGCAATTAAGAGGCCGGTGGAGTTCGCCAGAAGCCTCCGCTTGGACGGGCTCGGGCTCGTTGGCCACGTCCGTGATGCGCTGTCCCGCACGGGTGCGGCGGCGTGGCCAGCTCCGGCGACTGCCATACGGGCCCGGGGCGGCGTGGTCGGTGCGTCCGTTGTGCGGACAGGCGAGGGAGGACAACGCGTGGGCGGAAGAGTAGGTAGGGGAGATGCGGCGCAGTGAATGGAGGCCAGTGGCCGAGGCGATCCGCTCGGCCTCGCCGTGGATGAGCTCGGGGTGGCTGCACCGGCCAGCTGCCAGCTCACCGGCGTGGAGAGGCTGGGCGATGGGCCAGGGGGAGCGGCGGCATTGAAGGCGGGCGACGACGCCGTGCGGGAGGGGAAGGAGAGGAGTGCACGGCATCGCCGGCCCCTGTCGGCTGAACTAGTTCAGTTAACTGAATTAAATTCAGTTATGAACAGTATGCATGCCAAGTGTTTGATGAAATGCTATAGGGTGTTAAGCATCTTAGTTGATCATGGGATTTGCTGTGGTGGTGTGTGGTTACTCAAAAATGAATTTGCCAGAAGGCCAAGATTTTTGGTGGAGTTTGGAAATGTTTTGGAGCAGAAAATTGATTTCTGGACCAAATTTGAATTGAATAGAAATTGAAATTTTTGAACTGTGGGACCAAATGTTTTTGAAGAAATGGGTTAAGGGTACCATGTATATGCAGGGATAATTTTGGTGGTGGCAAAAGAGTCATAGAAAATATAGTTCCTTTGTAATGTCAAGAAACTATGATTATTTCAAATTCCATCTTTGGAATTTAAAATATATAGAAGGAATATTTTTGTGGATTGGGGAAGATTTGAATAATATCATAGAAGGTGTGCATGACTTGAGAGGTAAATCTTGGAGTGGCAGAAAAATATTTGGAGTGGTCTAGGGTGCTAGAAGAGGTGGAAAAGACTTTTGCCTTTGAATTTAAATAACCAAAACCAAAAATTCTTTAGAAAGGAAAAGTTTTGAAAACCTCCAAAAATAACTAAATCAAATAAAATCACCCTTCAAACAGAACCCTCCAAGAAAATTTTAAATCCTAGCTAAAATTTGAAAAAGTTTTTTTTTTCAAAACTCCAAATAAATATTTTTAGGGTGTTACAGCACCTACCCCCTTAAGAAAAATCTCGTCCCCGAGATTTCAGCTGTCCCTCAAACAGGTACGGATACTCAGTCCTTAAGTGATCTTCTCTTTCCCATGTTGCTTCTTCCTCGGTGTGATTGCTCCATTGGACCTTGTAAAATTTTATTACGTTTTGTCGGGTTCTCCGTTCAAACTCCTCCAAAATCCTTATAGGACGTTCCCGATAGGTAAGATCGGGTTGAAGATCTAACTCTTGGTGCTGAACTTGCTTTTCCGGGTTGCTAACACATTTCCTCAGCTGAGATACATGGAACACATCGTGAACATCTGATAATTCTGCCGGTAATTCCAGTTGATAGGCAACCTTGCCCCTTCTTGCGGTTACTTTGAACGGTCCAATAAATCTTGGTGCTAATTTCCCCTTGACCTTAAATCTCTGTAGCCCCCTTGTCGGAGATACTCTAAGATATACGTAGTCATTAGGCTCAAAATGGACCTGGCGGTGTTTTTGATCATAATAACTCTTCTGACGGCTTTGAGCTGCTCTTAGTCGGTCCTGAATAAGCTTTACTTTGGTTTCTGCCTCCTTTAGTATTTCTGGTCCAAAAATTCGGCTGTCTCCGGTTTCGGACCAATTCAGTGGGGTCCGGCATCGTCGTCCGTATAACGCTTCGAAAGGTGACATTTTTAGACTAGCTTGATAACTGTTGTTGTAGGAGAATTCTGCATAAGGCAAACTATCCTCCCAACTGACTCCGTAGGTAAGCACACATGCTCTCAGCATGTCTTCCAATATTTGATTTACCCGCTCTGTCTGTCCTCCGGTCTGCGGGTGATATGCTGTGCTGAAAGCCAGTTGCGTGCCTAAGGCTTGCTGTAGATGTTCCCAAAATCTAGAGACAAATTGGGTGCCTCTGTCAGAGACTATTATTTTGGGTACCCCGTGTAGACAAACAATCCTGGATAGGTACAGCCTGGCTAGCATCTGTGTTGAGTAGGTGGTTTTTACCGGAATGAAATGTGCTACCTTGGTTAGCGAATCTGTTATTACCCAGATAGCATCATTCCCATGGCGTGACCTTGGCAAACCAACAACAAAATCCATTCCAATTCTATCCCATTTCCATTCAGGCACCTTAATTGGTTGCAACAACCCTGCTGGTCTCTGGTGCTCTGCCTTCACACGTTGGCAGGTATCACAACACGCCACATAGATGGCTATATCCCTTTTCATCCCGTGCCACCAAAATCTTTCCTGTAGATCCTTATACATTTTGGTCCCTCCAGGATGAATGGAATATGGAGTGGTATGCGCCTCTGCCATTATCTGCTGTTTTAAATCTTCAATGTTTGGTACGCATAATCTCTGTCCAAACCAAATAACTCCTTGGCTGTCTTCAATAAATTCGGGCGCCCTGTCCAGTTTCATCTTTCTCCTAATCCCTTCAATACTTGGGTGTCCCTTTTGGGCTTCTCTGATCTGGTCCTCTAATGTTGGTTTTATTTCCAACTGGGAAATGGTCCCCTCCGTGACTAGTGCCATGTTGAGCTTGACAAATTCCTGGCTGAACACATGTTGTGAGAGTTGTACACTGCCACTACCGGCGCATGGATTCCTGCTGAGAGCATCTGCCACAACATTGGCTTTACCTGGGTGATAGTGAATTCCTACGTCATAATCCTTAAGTAGCTCAAGCCAACGTCGTTGTCTCAAATTTAATTCTGGCTGAGTGAAAATATACTTAAGACTTTTGTGGTCCGTGTATATTTCACATCGGTTCCCTAGAAGATAGTGTCGCCACTCTTTGAGTGCGTGTATTATTGCAGCAAGTTCCAGATCATGAGTGGGGTAATTTTCTTCATGTCGCCGTAGCTGTCTTGAGGTGTAAGCCACCACTTTTCCTTCCTGCATTAACACACATCCAAGGCCTTTCCCGGATGCGTCACAATATACCTCAAAATTTTTGTGCACATCGGGCACAACCAGAACTGGTGATGTTGTTAACCTCTTTTTCAACTCCTGAAAACTCTTCTCACAAGCTTCAGTCCATTCAAACTTCTTGTCTTTCTTGAGTAACTGGGTCATGGGTTTGGCTATAGTGGAGAAACCTTCAATAAACCTTCGATAATAGCCCGCTAGACCAAGAAAACTTCTGACTTCCGTCACGCTTGTGGGTTGCTTCCATCCCAAAACATCCTTTACTTTTCCCGGGTCCACAGCGATTCCATCTTGGGTCAATACGTGCCCAAGGAAACCAACTTCTCTCAACCAAAATTCACATTTGCTGAATTTGGCATATAATTGATTTTTCCTTAACTCTTCCAGTACTATCTGAAGATGCTGCTCATGTTCTTCGGGTGTCTTGGAGTAAATAAGTATGTCATCGATAAATACCACCACAAATTTATCCAAATATTTCATAAAAACCTTGTTCATGAGATGCACAAAATATGCCGGGGCATTGGTTAAACCGAACGGCATTACTGTGAACTCATATAATCCATATCTGGTAGTAAACGCCGTCTTAGGTATGTCTGTCGTCCGAATCTTTAGCTGATGATAACCTGATCTTAGGTCTATCTTCGAGAAGACTTTAGCTTCTGCTAGCTGCTCAAACAAATCGTTGATCCTGGGCGGTGGATATTTATTCTTGATAGTAACCATATTAAGTGCCCTGTAATCAATACATAGCCGTAGGGTACCATCCCTCTTCTTGGCGAATATAACTAGCGACCCCCATGGTGATGAGCTGGGTCGAATGTAACCTTTCTCCATCAATTCCTTAATTTGCTTCTTTAATTCTGCCAATTCCGTTGGAGCCATACGGTACGGCTTCTTGTATATGGGTGTCGTTCCGGGTGCTAGTTCAATAACGAATTCAATTTCGCGGTCCGGAGGCATTCCTGGTAATTCTTCAGGGAATACATCAGGATACTCACAGACTACAGGAACCTTACTTAATTCCACCGTATCCACTTGATTTAATTTCCCTTGTGATGTGGCAATCTTCCTTGTACCCACTTTTATTGTCTTTCCTTGGCAATTGGTGAGAGTTACCGTGCGGTTATAGCAGTCTATGAAACCTTTGTTTGTGGTTAACCAATCCATTCCCAGAATAATGTCCAAGTCAACTGCGTCCAATACGATGAGATTGGCTAAGAATCCCATTCCTTCTATTTCGATGCTCACATCCTTGCAGTACCATTGAGTATTTTGCTTTGATCCCGGGGACTGAATAACCATGGAATTTTGCAAAGGCAAAAAGGGAAACTGATTCTTCGAGGCAAATCTTTTAGAAATGCAAGAGTGGGAAGCTCCGGAATCAAATAAAACTGTAGCATCTACTGAGTTGGCGGGGAACGTACCAAACACGATATCCGGTGCGTTCTGAGCTTCCTCAAAAGTCACGTGGTTGATATGTCCTTGCTTGTGGTTGTTGTTGGGGTTGAAGTTATTGCGTCGCGGAGCTGTGGTCGTACCGCGACCATTGTTGTTGTTGTTGGCTTTGGGAGGGTTGTTTCCTTGTTTTGGGCACTGTTTAGCATAATGCCCCTCTCCTCCACAGGAATAGCAAGTGACTCCAGGATAAAAAACTGTATCCTTGGTCCTATTGTGGAATGCACTGCGGTTCTGTGGTGGGGCTGTAGTCGCTGGTCGGGTTATTACTGGCCTTTGAACATCATTCCTGGGCCTGTTGCTGCGAACCTGTACTGACTGGTTCATGCGACGCTTGCGAGCCTCATCCATATTGCGGTGTTCATTTTCCAGAATAATAGCCTTATCAACAAGTGTCTTAAAGTCTGGAAAGGTATGAACCACCAGCTGGCACTTTAGAGATGAAATGAGTCCGTCGAGAAACTTTTCCATCTTTTTGTTCTCTGTCATATACTCATCGTTGGCGTACCGGGCCAACTGAGTAAACTGATCCAGATATTGGGATACTGTGGAGCCCCGTTGTTTGAGATCCTCAAATTCCCTCTTCTTCAATTTCATAATGCTATTAGGGATATGTGCTCCCCGGAAATTCTCCTTGAATTGCTCCCATGTCATATTTGCTCCGTCAAGGTGGGTGTGGCATAAGTTTTCCCACCACGAAGCAGCCGTCCCAGAAAAATAGTGCGGTGTGTACAGCACCTTTTCCTGGTCAGTACACTGAGCAATGACCAATTTCCTTTCCATGTCTCGGAGCCAGTCGTCTGCCTCTAGTGGCTTGTCAGTGTGAGTGAAGATCGTCGGACGGGTCTTTTGTAACTCAGACAGTTTGGACCTTGGTTGCTGTTGTTCTTGGTGATTTCCCATGTTAATCAAATGCTGCATCATCTCCTGATGCTGTTGCTGACTCTGCTCATATAGGCGACACACTTGCGAGAATGCTGAATCACTGCTTTGCTGACTTGTCTGCCCTTGAGTGAAGTTATTTCCCATCTGTCCAGAGTTGTTCTCGGGCGGAGTTGGCATAGAACGGGTCCAGGGACGATGCATTTTCTTTCTGGGGTATTTGTATAACACCAAAGAAAAGAATCAAATAGCAGAAAATAAATTCCAAATAAGTTTTTCCCCCAGGACAAGGTAAGACAAAGCAGCTAGTTATATTACACAGGTAGTTTAATTATACAAGCAGGATTTAATTATACAGGATATAATTATACAGGATGCATGCGGGAACTGTATCATACAAGATCACTTATTACCACTAGCGCACTCTCCGCGCTCTCATCGACCTGCGGTCCTAACATCGCTATCTTACAAAGGATAGGCAGAACAGAAGATAAATAAAGTACATCCGTGCTGCCAAGCGGTCATCTGGTGAGAATAACTGCGTTTGCCCACACAGCTCATCCTAGGTCCTGCTGAGAGTGAGAGTCAGACAAGGCACCCAGGATGCGATCTCGCCCTCCTCCTCCTCCTCGGGAATCGCCTCTAGTCGAGTAGTCGTTGATGCCGTGCCTGCTGGAGGTGGCACCGTGCTCGTCAGTGGAGAAGTTCTGGTCGGAATGGGTGCAACCAGACGGCTAGCATCGCCAGTCGAGGTCGAGCGCTAAGCCGCGGGACTAGCCAGAGAAGTATTTGGTGGAGTGGAAGTGCGTGGAGCACGAGGCGAAGGAGAGCGGTACTCGCTCCTGCGAATAACTCTCGGACGAGACAAGTCCATCCGCGCAGTGAGGTAGTCATCCACCAGGGAGGTGAAAGCTGACTCCAAGGCCATGATGTACTGGACAAGTGGCTCGATAGCCAGATCCCTTTCCCCTATGGTGCAGGAAAAGGCATAGTGGCTAGTATATGGAACGTGGCATGGCAGGTAATAATAGGGATGGTTCTGCATAACCGGCAGGATGTCCCTGAGACGTGCGATAGCCTCACGTGCGGCCATCTGGATAGCATGCCTCTCAGTGGGCATGGCTCTCCCCATGAAGCGATAGTTGCGGAAAGACACGGAAACACCACCCCGAATATATACCGAAGCCTGGTACATAGTCAGGGTCTCTGAGATCTTGTCCGGGTAAATGACGTACTCCGGACGCCCGAGAGATCCCATCGTGTCCCTCGCGATGCTCGCGAGAAGGCGGGAAAATCCCACAGGCTCGTTGGCGAAAACCTGCGATGGGCAGCTGCCACCAGCCATCTACAACAGTAGACAAAAATCCAAGTAGCCATGTCATAAGTGTATGATGACTAAGGAAAATTTGCTACGATGCATGAGATGCATGCTGGAAAAAATGTCAGCACTGACTCGGTGACTAGCGATCGTGCCTAAAGCTCCTACAGTCAGCCTGGCTCTGATACCAAGGTCTGTCAGGCTCATTTCTGGGAAATAAATCACAGAATAGCCTTAAGTCACACTGGCTCCCAAGAACAACCAGTGGACAACCTTGATATAGATAACCAGTACAATACAATAATATTACACAGGGTTGAGTCAGGGTGACTCAACAATTTTATTACAACAACTCAACACACTAAGGTGGCGGAATGTGATAGTGGGTGGTGGAACTCAACACTGGTATAATAGCATAGAGTCAAGCGTCAGTGTGAGGCTTGACTATTTTATTGGTGTGGCGGAAGCTTGACGGATGAAACAAGTGATAGACTCCATGACACAGGTGTGCTGACTGGGATCCTTCTAAGCGTCGGCCTCGCTAGCGCAATTCTCCTCCAAAAGCTCGTCCTCCTCCAAGTCTGGCCAAGTAAATAGCCAGGGACAAGCCAGTGAGTACTTTTGAATGTACTCGCAAACATTAAGAACATAAGATATACCAAATGCGAATGCCATGGTAAATGAACTACATGCTTGCAACAATTATCACAACTTGGCATGGTAAAACATGGTTAGTACAGAAATAAATATTAGTGTCAACAATAAATATAAATAAGAGAAAAGCCGGTCGGATGTCAAGTGACACCACGGTAGGACTTGAAAAGAAATGCCAGTCGGGTGTCCACAAGAGTAGTGGCGTGATAAACCGCCTGACACTCGAGGGACGCCACAAAAAGGACTTAAAAGAAATGCCAGTCGGGTGTCCACAAGAGTAGTGGCGTGATAAACCGCCTGACACTCGAGGGACGCCACAAAAGGACTTAAAGAGAAATGCCAGTCGGGTGTCCACAAGAGTAGTGGCGTGATAAACCGCCTGACACTCGAGGGACGCCACAAAAGGACTTAAAAATAAATGCGAGTGTCCGGGGTAGTCTAGCCAGCCCCTGAGACACTCTGGAAGGTAAAAATAAAATCAGAGGGTTAGTCCATAAGCATAGTCTTCATCATAAATAAATTCATGATAATACTGACTGCGGCAAGAATATCATGCAAACATGAACATGCTCAAGTATATTATTTTCCTCCAGAGACTGACACTGGGACCGATACTTGACCCACCCAACCAAGTCCTTGACCGTGGACGCGGCTATTCGAATAGATATGACTCTGCAGAGGGTGTACTCTTTACCCACGCGCATGGGATTTCCTTAGTCAGCACCGTGCACTGGCTAATACCCAATACGGACTTTGGGTTGAAAACACGCCTGACGCGTACACACCGACCGGATGCCAGGACTCACCCAAAGCATCGCTCCAGAAACCTTAAGTCAGGGAGGCTACAACCTCCGAAAAGCATGGGATCACTATTAAACGCGCGGATTACAAGGGGTGCCCCCCTCTCGGCTACAACCGGAAACACCCATGCCCTTTACCCGATGACAGGCTACAACCTTCATCGTAGTTCTCTGGGTGATGTGCACCCGAACAGGGGTTATCAACTTACTAAGCCGTACCCTCCTTTCGGAAGGACCCGTGGCAGCACGGTGTACAGCTAGGTGTATAGAACAAGACTCGATCTAGGCCGACTCAGGAGGTGTTATTAAAATATCACCGGTATTCTTTATCAATACCACAAGACACCACTGTGTCAGTAAAGGACCGTGCCCACCAGCACGTCCAAACCAGCAGCAAAATTTCAGCCATCAAGTAACCACATGTATGTCAGAGATGCTAGTGTGATATGCACGCAAAGGAAAAAGGTGACATGACCATGCATGCACATGTGATATAACATGCAACATATGTAGTGCGATACCAAACTATGTAACCATGCAAAATGCAAACACCGTATCCCAGGTTCAAATAATGCTTGCCTTGTCCAAAATAGTCAGGAGAAAACCCCTCTGAATTTCCAGCAAAAGATCCTTCTTCTTTTTCTGAAAATTCAAATTTGAATTCGAATAAGAATTCCAACACAGAACAGAAAATGTTCTCAAAATATTTTAAAATAAATCTTAAAAAAAACTAGAGAGGAAAAGAAAATTTTAGCAAAAAGAATCAACTCATTTGGGTTTATAGTTTAAAAGTTATTAACTTTTTAAAACCAGGGGTCTTTCTGCAAAACAGAAGCCCCTGAGCAGTTTTAAAAGAAAACGGTTCGGCAGCGAATACGCCTTCCAGCGGAGAAGGCGTAAAGCGTGGAGTACGCCTTCGCTGATCACAGGAAATAGAGAGAGAGAGCTGACGGGTGGGGGCCACCCGTCAGGTTTGAATTTGAGCGCGCTCGCGCGCGTGTACAGAGAGGGGGCGGCGTTCGCCGGCGACGATCGCCGGGGTTTCAGAGCCCGGCGCTGGTCGCAAAGTGACCAGCGTGGACTTCCGCATCGGTGGGTGTTGGAGGTGGCCACCGGCGATCACCTGAACGGCGGTGAGCTCGACGCTGGCGGACGGTGGTTCGGGTGGAGTTGGGGCTCGTCGGAGAAGGCTTTGGGGTTGAAATTGGCTTAGGGGTTCGACATGGTGGTGGAAAAGAGGTGGATAGGCGGAGTTTGGGTGACTCTGGTGGAGTAGGGGTGAGGTTTGGTTCGTGGGCAGAGGCGGCGGAGCGGTGGCCGGAGAGGGAGAAGGAGACCCTCTCGTGGCCGGGTGGGTGGCTAGGAGGAAGAGTGGGTGGCGGTGGAGGCGAGTGGTGAAGCTGGAGGGGTTCGGGGGTCCCTTTTATAGGCGAGTCGAGGATGGCCGAGGCGGGCGGAGGTCGCCGGAGTAAATTTGATCGCCGTGGTTAGTTTTGGCCGGTGGTCAGGGGCGATGAGGCAATTAAGAGGCCGGTGGAGTTCGCCAGAAGCCTCCGCTTGGACGGGCTCGGGCTCGTTGGCCACGTCCGTGATACGCTGTCCCGCACGGGTGCGGCGGCGTGGCCAGCTCCGGCGACTGCCATACGGGCCCAGGGCGGCGTGGTCGGTGCGTCCGTTGTGCGGAGAGGCGAGGGAGGACGACGCGTGGGCGGAAGAGTAGGTAGGGGAGATGCGGCGCAGTGAATGGAGGCCGGTGGCCGAGGCGATCCGCTCGGCCTCGCCGTGGATGAGCTCGGGGTGGCTGCACCGGCCCGCTGCCAGCTCACCGGCGTGGAGAGGCTGGGCGATGGGCCAGGGGGAGCGGCGGCATTGAAGGCGGGCGACGACGCCGTGCGGGAGGGGAAGGAGAGGAGTGCACGGCATCGCCGGCCCCTGTCGGCTGAACTAGTTCAGTTAACTGAATTAAATTCAGTTATGAACAGTATGCATGCCAAGTGTTTGATGAAATGCTATAGGGTGTTAAGCATCTTAGTTGATCATGGGATTTGCTGTGGTGGTGTGTGGTTACTCAAAAATGAATTTGCCAGAAGGCCAAGATTTTTGGTGGAGTTTGGAAATGTTTTGGAGCAGAAAATTGATTTCTGGACCAAATTTGAATTGAATAGAAATTGAAATTTTAGAACTGTGGGACCAAATGTTTTTGAAGAAATGGGTTAAGGGTACCATGTATATGCAGGGATAATTTTGGTGGTGGCAAAAGAGTCATAGAAAATATAGTTCCTTTGTAATGTCAAGAAACTATGATTATTTCAAATTCCATCTTTGGAATTTAAAATATATAGAAGGAATATTTTTGTGGATTGGGGAAGATTTGAATAATATCATAGAAGGTGTGCATGACTTGAGAGGTAAATCTTGGAGTGGCAGAAAAATATTTGGAGTGGTCTAGGGTGCTAGAAGAGGTGGAAAAGACTTTTGCCTTTGAATTTAAATAACCAAAACCAAAAATTCTTTAGAAAGGAAAAGTTTTGAAAACCTCCAAAAATAACTAAATCAAATAAAATCACCCTTCAAACAGAACCCTCCAAGAAAATTTTAAATCCTAGCTAAAATTTGAAAAAGTTTTTTTTTTTCAAAACTCCAAATAAATATTTTTAGGGTGTTACAACAGCGGGCCCAGCGCGCTGGTCGGACTGTCGTCGCGCTTCTCTTTGACGCTCGATGCGGGTTCGAGCGTCCTCTTGTCGTCTATCGTCAAGGACTTGGCGTTGATCGCGGCGAGCTCGCAGATCCGACGACGTCGTGGAGTCGTCGTCGATGTTGATCCGGCGAGTCGGCGATTTCGGCCTTCGGGGCGGGGAGTGCACGGTAGTTGCACCCCCGGCGGTCTTGTCTCCATCAGCCCGCGCCTGGCTGACTTGCCGCGGCCGCGACGTCGTCGGCTGCTGCGGCGTGTCGTTGTTGGCGAAGGCGATGAGGCTCTGGATGGTGGCCCTCCAGTCTTCGGCCTTGTCTGCCGCTGGAGGGAAATCGAGGAGCAGCTGAGCTCGAGCTAGAGCTTCTGCTGGAGTGGAGGGGAGCGGTGGGGAGCGGTGCGAGGAGCGAGATATGCTCGGACTTCTAATAGCGTTAGAAGGAGAAACGTCTCGTCCCGGCGACCGCGCCTTGCTCGTGCCAGCACGTTGGCCTTGAGCGTCCCGCGACCCACCGACTTGACTTCGGCCCAGCAAGCGGATGGTACCTAGTGTACCACGTCGCTGCCGGTCCGGCACCTCCTGAGAGGGGCGCGGTGCGTGCACGGACGCCGAGGTCTTGGAATGCGCCCGGTCGTCCGTCTTGTCCTTGGACTTGGCGGCGCCGTGAGTTTCCTCGCCGGCGTCCGTCCTTCCGCCGGCGTCTACCCCACCAGCCGTTGGCTCCGGCGGTGGTGGGATCGATGCGGACGGGCCTACTACCTCCGAAGCCTTCTTCTTCGGCGGCATGTCGATGAAGTTGATGAAGTTGCTGAAGATTTCGCCCGCGTGAACGCCGGATCAGGTTCGCACAACCTCGACGCCCCCTACCTGGCGCGCCAAAGATGTCGGGGAAACTGATCGCCCACGAACACCTATGGGACCGGAGCCCCTTTTCGGTACGGCAAGGGAGCGGAGGATGCACGAAGAGCGGATCGAGGCGAGCACGCGAGGAGTTTACCCAGGTTCGGGCCGCACGGATGGGTAAAACCCTACTCCTGCCTTGGTTTGTATTGTGTTCTTGGCTCGGGATCGAGGAGAGCCACAATACTTGTTGCTAGCTACACCGAGCGTGAGAGTGATCGAAGATCCGAACCTCCTCTACGTTGCGCATGGGCCTCCTTTTATAGGTCGAAAGGGGTCACCGACAGGTGGCAACGCGCCCGAGGGTAAAAATGTAAAAATGGTGGTAGTTGGAACAGTGTATGCATAGTGCTCTATACCTAACCCAGACGGCAGGGGACAAGGACATTGAATGCCCGTCGCCGTCGCCCCAAACAGTGCAAAAAAGCGTCCGCCAGGGCATCTCCGTTCGCCACGATGGTGGCCTCGTCATCGCGGCTTGCCACCGTGTACCCCAGGCTGCACAGCCTTCCGCCACGTGCCCCTGGAAGGGCCCCAGGGCGACACGTGGCCGGATGAGCTGGAGCGCGGGCACATAGTGGAAGCTTGCCGCGGCAAGCTCCTTGCCGCGATCGCTACCTTGCCGCGCCCAGAAGCTTGTCGCTCTCCGGGCCTTGCCGCGACGCGCGGAGCGTCACGGCAAGTCTTCTGAAATGCCATGCCTGGCCTTCATGGCAAGCTCCTCTTGCCAGGGTCTTGTGCCAAAGGGGTGGTCTTGAGCCTGGAGCGGCCTTCCCGGCAAGCTCCTCTTGCCGGGGTCTTGTTTCTTTAACTTGAATACTTTGTTCTTGAATGGCTCCGAAGGAACCATAGTGGGCCTTAGCGGGCGCGTGACGAGTCCTGCCACGGGACGCTGCTACTGCCCGTGCACAAGTTGGGATACTAAGGTACCCCTACTTTAGTACACCGATGGGCGCCGCGCCGCCAGGTCGCCGTCCGTGTGGACAACGCCGCACCGCCGGGTCGCCGTCATTGGGCACCAAGCTGCCGTCACATGTGGCGGCGCTGCCATGGAACGAGGCTAGGTTTTCCGTGAAATTGCAATGGAGCGAGGTTGCAGGGACGAGTGGATTAAACTGATTAATCAGGTGAGGGGTTACGTGTAAGAGTGGGTTAAGTGACCTGTTAGCAATCCCATGTTTCATCTCCACCCTTCGCTGTTGATCCAATGACCCATGCCATTAGTTTCCAGGTTTTCATCGAATTGCCGTTTTCACTGGATACGTCGCCGATATGGATATATATATAGACTAGCAAAAGAGCCCGTGCGTTGCAACGGGAGAAAAAGCACAACACACACTCTTAACCCAACAACCATCACTCAAGATCACAAATAGGTCCATCTCCTTTATTTTAGCGAGGCATCATATTTGTGATGCCGCTTATCCTCACACCCTCGCTGGTGGTGGACTCAGTGTTCACACAAAATCAAAACATGTTTGAATATGGTTAATCTTAAGGCGTCACTCTCTTCCTCTCTCCTCCCTCTCCCTCTCTCTCTCGCTTTCTCTCACACTCGCCATGATAAATTTGTTGTTTTCCCCTGCGACGTTTTCAGAGGTATGCATGTGTAGTTATCGATGTTTTTTTCCCTATATGGTTATAGTGAGTGTTTATTTGCAATCCCAATCGTTGCGGGTACGAAAGGAAAACGGATCGTGCGCTATAGATTATAAGTTTGAGATCAAAATTAAACAATCATGTAGATGCTATAGAGCTAACCACAATAAAGAAAAGAATTTAAAAATATAAGCCAACTCGTTGAAATCCAGTTGACGTCATGTACATTCATGTGTAGTTCAAGCGAGCAGCCGCATTCTATTTGTCTATCACACTATCATGCGGCTGCCACTTCAAAGTTTATCCACTCATCATGATGTGAGGCAGCGTTGAGAGATGTGTTGCGTACCTGCTAGCCTCGACGCTGTGAGGTGCGTACCTAGGAGCCCGAGCTCGCGCGCCTGCGCGCTCCAACCCCTCCGCCAGCTCATCTCGCCGGACGAGCAACACCAGTGACGCCGCCCTGGTGCCTTACCTCCCTTCCCGCATGGCGGGCCGCCTCATGTCACTTCGTCACGGAAGGACGCAGTGCCTTCCTTTCCTGAACACGATAAAAAAAAGAATTTAACATGCACACACTTTTAGAATTACATGAACACGTTTTTTAGAAGGGCATTTAAAAAATATGCACAATATTTCAATACATAAACTCTTTTTTGAACAATTCAAACTTTTGAAATGCGAGTTTACCTTTTGAAAAAACACGTATTTTCTTTTTCAAAAAGCATCTAAAAAATAACCAACAGGTAAAATTAACATCATATTCAGATTTCACACGTTTTTCTAATCAAATTAGGTATATAACATGTTAAAATCGGAGTTACGGTTTAAAAGATACGGATGATTTAGAAAACAATTTGTTTGACTATAATATATTCTATACTAATATTTAGAAAAATTTAACAAGTTAAAATAATCTAATATTCATATTCTACATATTTTTCTAATAAAAATTCATATATAACATGCTAAAATCGTAATTAAGGTTTAAAAGATACAAATAATTTAGAAAACCATTTGTTTGACTTTAATATCTGCTAAAATAGTATTTAGAAATACATAACAGATTAAAATAATCTCATATTCATATTCTACATATTTTTCTAATCATATTTCATATATAACATGTTTAAATCGGGGTTACGGTCTAAAAGATATGGATGATTTAGAAAATCATTTGTTTGAGTTAAATATGACCCGCAGGTGAATTACCTAAAAGGGCAGGGGTGTTTTCGAAAAAATGTAAAATAACGGTCCGGGTGACTTAAGTCCGGAGTGCGGGTTGATTTCAAGAAAATACAGGGGCGTTTTTGTAAAACGGTAAAATAACGGTTCGGGTGACTTATGTTTGGACTTCGGGTTGATTTCAAGAAAGTATAGGTTTTTTTTTTGCAAAATGATCTGACGGACGGACGGAAACCCTATTTTCTTTATTATTAGGTAAAGATTTGGTCATTTGCCATGGTTCAGGTTGTTTACGGATTTATCGGACTATGGGCTCCTGAGGGGAATTTACTTCGACTCACGTCCCTTGGAAAAAAAGTAAAGCCGAGTATGAAACTTATTCGGCAAAGACCAATTTAACCTTGGTGAGAGTGTTACACTTGACATATGGTCCTCGGCTTCATTTTTTCCAGCTTAGGCCGAGTGCCAATTCGCGCATGATCGGCTTATATATAAGTGGAGGTTAAAAACGTGGATCTCGGTGGAAAAAAGCAGTATGACGACCGGCAGCCAACAACAGTGGTGCCACGTGCCACATCTGTAAGCCGAGAGGGAAGCCTAACTCGTGTTTTTACATTCGTCTTAGCAGAAAATACATGGAAACAAGTGATTTTTCCATAGTGAGTTTTGTTTCTCTCTCAATCTCTACTACTAAAAAAACCAACTAATGGGGGACACCCCTTGTTGGGTGTCCGAGCGAGACTTTCGTGCACGGGCTCACCCCAGCGCACATTGGATGGTTTTTTCTTTGGCTTTTCTTTGGTTTCGTGATTTTTAGGGTTTTTATTTATGTTTAGGGTTTTTGATTATTATTTTTTGTTTTCTATTTTTTCGTGTTATCTTGGTTTCTTTGGGTTTTTTTTCGTGTCTATCAAGCACATCAAAATCACAGTAGTGCTTCGCATGAAGCATGATTGTGGTTCGACATGAAGCGCAGTTGTGCTTCTCACATGAAAGCACAATTGTGCTTTTCTGAAGAAGAAAATGAATAACACTGCTTGAACCACTTCTCTAAAAGTGAAGCATGATTGTGCTTCTATGAAAAAGTTAAGCAAGGGTGTGCTTCCGCGAGCATGAGACAATTTGGTCCATATTTGGTGTTGGTGTTAGAGCAATAAGAGGACCTTTCCCTAGTATGAGAGAACATTTTGATACAATGTACTATGGTTTTTCTTGAAAACCCCTATTGTTACTTTATGCAATTGGGGGAGGGGGTATTAGAAGCTGGAAAAGTATGGTGTCTATGATGGGTATGTGTGGGGAGAACCAAATTCTCATTAATTCAAGAGTTTCTATCTATTTCCACACCCTTTATTTTTTTTTTACTTTTTTACGGTTGATAACCCACATGTATAGGGGATCAATCGTAGTTCTTTCGATAAATAAGAGTAATGAACCCAATGAGGAGCGTAAGGAATTGATAAGTGGTTTCAACAAGGTATTCTCTACAATTGCTGTAAAAGAGTAGTAACGGATAGTTTGATAGTAAGATAAATTGATAGGAAGTAACAAATGCCCAAAGTAACAAGGTGAAAAAAAGTGGCCCAATCCTTTTATTACAAAGTACAAGCCGTACTTCTTATAATGAGCAAAGCGTTCTCGAGGATATATGGGAATTTTATAGTCACGTTAACCATATGTAGTTGATTTGCGTTCATTACTTTGATATATTGTTATGTGGATGGACCGATGCTAGAGTGTTGTTTCTTACTTGATCAAGAAACTCACTTATGATAACCTCCTCTCACAATCATCCACAATTACAAAAGAATAATTAAGATAAATTTAACCATAGCATGAAACATATGGATCCAAATCAGACCCTTATGGAATAGCGCATAAACTAGGGTTTTAACTTCTATCACTCTCACAACCCATCATCTACTTACTACTCCACAATGCCTTCCCCTAGGCTCAAGCATGGTAATCTGTCGTGTAGTTGACGTTCACACGACACCACTAAAGAAAGAACAACATACACCTCATCAAAATATTAAACGAATACCAACTTCACATGATTACTTATAACAAGACTTCTCCCATGTCCTCAAGAACAAACGAAACTACTCACAAACCATATTCATGTTCAAGATCAGAGGAGAATAGCAATCTGAACATATGATCTTCCACCAAATAAACCAACTAGCATCAACTACAGTATGTAATCAACACTACTAGCAACCCTCAAGTACCAATCTGATGTTTTGGACAAAGATTTCTCCAAGAGATGAACTAGGGTTTGGAGATGACATGGTGTTCCTGAAGATGTTGATGGAGAAGAGTCCTCCCATGATGAGAGGAACGTTGGTGATGACGATGGCTTTGATTTCCCCATCCTGGAGGGAAATATCCCCAGCAGAATCGCTCGGCCGAAGAGCAAAAGTGATCCTGCCCAGGTTCCGCCTCGAGACGGCGGCGCTTCATCCCAACAGTCTTGTCTCGGGTTTTTTCTAGGGCAGATGGCTTCACATAGGATAAGGAGGGCCACGGAGGCCTGTTGGTGGGCCCACCAAGGTCACATGGCACGCCCTAGGGGGTGCACGCCACCTGAGCTTGTGGCTCACTGGTGGGGCCCCTCCTGATGATTTTCCTTCTAGTATTTTTATTTGTGACAAACTAAATCTGCGAAAAACTACAAGACATTTGGAGCTCCAGAGAATAGCGATCTATGATTTAGCTCTTCTCAAGTCCAGAATTCCAACTGCCGACAAACTCGCTCTTGTGATGAAACTTGCAAATTAAGAGAGAAAATGCATTAGAATGGCACCTGAAAGTGAAATATAGCTTTAAAACAATATAAATAGCGGTAGGAAAACATGATGCAAAATGGACGTATCAACAATTTTTGGGTTTTCTCTTGGTTTCTCGTTTATGTCTTCGGCTTTTTTTTTATTTCTGGTTTTTTAGTTTCCCTTTTCTTGGTCTCCACTTTTTATTTTTTATTTTTATCTTGGTTTTATATTTCTGGTTTTACCGGACTCCGATTTTTTTCGGGTGTCTATTTTTTGGGTTTTCTTTTGATTTTCTGGTTTTCCCTATTTCTGGTCTTTTTGGGTTTCCTCTGAAGCACAGTTGTGTTACTTGCATGAAAAAACACAACGATGCTTCCCACAAAACTTAAGCACATTTTAGTATACGTTGAAGCGTTATTTAGTATAGTTTCTGAAGCATAGTTAAGTATAGGTTTGGAGGACATAATTCATCTAGAAAAAAGTTAAGCGAAATCTATCAACATAGGATCTAGTTTTGAATATCTCTACATGAGGAACACAATGGTGAAAATGGTTCATGATTTGGATGCATGGATTCGAGAGGTAAATCATAATGAAAATTATGAACCTACGTAAAAAACACAAAAAGACAACCTCCCATCCTCCACACTTGGACTTAGAAAATCCAACAAAACTCTATGGTTGTGACAAGCGGCATGCATATCAGGCACCACTTGTAACTACCAGAGGAGGTGGGAGTGGCCTTTGCAAAGGGTGTCCCTACTTAATGAATTTGTTAAAGGGGAGTTGGTGTGTGTACATCACCAAATGTGGTTTCATCCTCCTTCCCCCTTGGTTAGAACAAACCTAAACTAACTCAGTGCTTTATTTTCCTTGTCCTACTCGAAACCATGTTCTGCATTAACTCAATGAAATCTTAACAAAATCATGTCCTGCATTAACTCAATCAAATCAAATAAAATATTACCAAACCTCAACTAAATGAAAAAATCTCTTGCCTTCCCCTACACATACCTAAATAAAATCAAATCCTACCAAAACCTCACTAAATTAAACCTTCCATGTCTTGTGCTACCCATACTCAAATCAAATCAAATTATACCATAATCTAGAATATGGTGGGTGTAATGTATATGTCGGACACGATTGATGTTGAACAACAAGAATATGTATGAACCCATTGCATACTATAATAGGGGAGTTGGTGTTTGTATGTCATCAAATGTATTTCACCCCCTTCCCCTTGGTTTAGAATAATTTAAACCAAATCTGTATTTTCTTTCCTTGTCCTACTGGAAAGCATGTTCGGCATTAAGGTCAATCGGATCTTACCAAAATCATGTCCTGCATTACCTCAATAAAATAAAATAAAATCTTACCACAACTACATCTAAAGCAAGACTTACTTGCCTTGCCCTATCCATATGTGACGCCCGAGACCAACGTCCCAGAAGATTCCAGAAGATTCCCGAAGTTTCCAGATGTTCCGGGGTCTCCCGTGTGTTTCGTTTGTGCTTGTGTTATTTATTTTTGCATTGCATCATGTCATCATGCCTTCATGTCATTTTATTTTTGCATCTCAACTTAAATAAATCGTGTGGACCTTCGGTCCATTTAAATCGAGGGAAGAATGTCTTCTCTTTAAAACATATAAAAGCCTCTCAATATTTAGGGAGCTATATAATAAATATTCCTTTGCTTCGGAATCACCCCAACACACTTGCAAATTTCCTCATGCCTTCTCTTTCGCATTCCTTGCCCCAAATCTTGTTAACATTTATTTTCCGTCGTTTCAGGGTTCTTCCAAAAACCCTCCTTCTATTTTAATTAAATTCCGTACATTTTGTATGAGTCCAGAGATTTAACTCCGTGTTTAAATCTCTTCCCTAACCTTTTCTTTTCTTCCCTTTTCTTCTTCTTTCTTTTCTGTTTTAAAAAATAAAACAGTTAAGAGAAGGAAGGGTCCCAGCCGCCAGGCCAGGCCCAAACCTCCCTCTCAGCCGCAGCCCACCTGGGCCTCCACCAGCGGCCAGGCCTCCCGCGGCCTCAAGGCCCATCTCCTCCTGGCCCAACTCCAGCGCACCCAAACCCTAGCCCGCATCCCTTCGATCTCTCCCTCGCTCTCCTTTCCCCCGCCGCCAGCACTCCTCAGCATCGAGCCCCCGAACCCCTCGACCCCGCAGCGCCTCTTCACTCTCGATCTCCCTCGCAGCTCCAGCTCGCCAGGCCGCGGCCACGAGCCCGAGCGCCCCGAGCAGCTCTTCCCGTCGCTCCGCCCGAGCCTCTCCGCCCTTTGCCGCATCGCCATGGCGTCCCTGCATCTCCCTTCGGCCCCTCCTCTCCAGAAGACGAGCGCCAGGGCCGCACCCGCATCGCCATCGCCGCCGAGGTCCCTGCGACCTCCTCTCCAGCACCAGACCACCGCACCATCCCCGCGACCGCCTGTCCGTCGCCTAGGCTCGCGGCGCCCGCAGCCCGGAGCGCCCCTCCTCCATCTTCAGCGCAGGCCGCAGCCTCGCCATGGGTGCCTCCTCCGCGCCTCTCTATCACCGGCCAGGAGCCGCCCTGCCTCCTGCCTTCGAGCCGCCGTTGCCGGTCTCCTCCAACCGCGAGGGCCTCGTCCGCGCCTCCCTCCGGCCCTCTGGCTCGCTCGCGCCGGCCCCCTCCGTCGCAAGGCAGGTCGCCGCCCCTGCCTTGTCTCCCTCCAGCGCGCAACGCCTACAGCCGCCCGTTCTCCTGCTCGCCATGGAGGCGCTCGTCCTCCCCGTCCTCCTCGCCAAGCCGTGGTCGCCCCCCCGAGAAGCACCCTCCGTTCTCCAGCAGGCCGAAGACCCATGGCGCCAAGGCCGAGCCCCTCCATCGCTGATGCTGCGTCTCACCTGCTGGACCCCGCAGCCTTTTTTTCTCTTTTGTTCTGTTGTTGCTGTTTTTTTGTTTATCTCAAGTACCAGGAGCGCCAAGAACCGCTAGGTCCGGACCCGAGCAGCTACATGACCATTTTCGTGAACGACTACATGAACGAGTACACGGCGACCCGACCAAGTACCCCGACATCGATGACATGAACAACTACGGAACGAGTTCCACTACCGTCGCCCGGAAAAGATGGATGCGCCAAGTACATCTACGAACCCGTCGCGAGAACGACTACCGTCGCCAAGTTCCACTACCGTCGCCCCGAAGATGTTGGGTTCATCAAGTCCCTCTCCGAAACGAACGTGTACCCCTACGTCGACGACGATCCCGACAAGTACCACTACTTCCACTACCGTCGCAAACGAGAACCCCAAGTACCACGACTCCGACCCAAACATCTACGGGAAAACGAGCTCCGTGAACGTCTACCGTCGCCCCGTGTACGACTACTTCCTCTCCGAACGTGAACGCCTTCTTCCTCTACGTCTCGAACCGCCCCGAAATGCACGCTTCAAAGGTATAACGAGACGACCCCGTGGATGACCCGTGGATGAATGTTGTGTTGTATGAGTTGTGCTCCACTCGTGCTTCGTGCCCGTGTCGCCTTTTGGCATGTTCCTCGGTTGCCTCGTCACCGACTAGTGGGAACCCAGTGACGGGATCACCCCACCTTTCATCTCGTTCGACTCGATCACTCCGTCTTTCCTTTTGCACCGGTCTCTCGATGAGTTACCGGAACCGATATGTTGTGTTGCATCATTTTCGGTTCGTTGCCGTGGCACCCTTTCGTTCCACCACAGTGACAAATGCTTCTTATCTTCTTCTTGTTAACCTTTTAATAAAACTTGCATAAACTTGATCATGTCATCCGCATCATGTTAACAACATTAATATGTTATAATGTGTGTTTGTTGGTTGTTTATAATTACTAAACTTGCTCATGGGGATTTTCCGGATATGTTGTTGTTATTCTTCCGGCCTCATTTAAATTGCCTAGATAGGTAGTTTTATTATGCTTCACCTCTTGCTATGTTAAAAACATTTAACCTTGTCTTGTAAATGAACGAGAGTCAATTAAATAATTATAATGTGGTGTTTCGTCAATATGCAACTCGTTGCATATTGAGCTCCACTTAACTTGTAGAATTTGTTTGTGCACTTGCCATGCCATGCATATTTAAACCGGACATGCATCATACTTGGGTGTGCATCGTATGCCATGTTTATGAGATGTGTGTTTACCGTGTTGTTTGCTTCTTTCCGGTTGCTTCTCTTGTTAGCTTCGGTTTCGTTCCGGAGTTGTGAGGATTCGCTCGACTGTTGCTCCGTCTACTTCATGGATCCGTTCTTCTCCCTTGTGGAATCCCAGGCAAGATGATCATACCCTTGGATACCTTTACTACCATTGCCATGCTTAGTTGTCTCGATGCTATCGTTACATGTCGCGCTACCCATCTTTTTGTCAGCCCTCTCCTTGTTGCCATGAAACCTCTAACCTTGAAACCTTCCTAGCAAAACCACTGTTTGGCTATGTTACCGCTTGCTCAGCCCCTCTTACAGCGTTGTTAGTTGCAGGTGAAGATGAAGTTCGTTCCAGAAGGGAACTTGTTGTTGGTATATCACAATATCTATAATTATTATTTAACACACCTATACACTGGGCATGGGTGGAAGGCTTGGCCTTTTGCTCGGTGTTTTGTTCCACTCATGCCACCTTAGGCGCCGATAAACCGGCATTATGTTCCTTGATTTTGCGTTCCTTACACGATGGGTGAAATGGGGACCCCTTGACAGTTCGACTTTGAATAAAACTCCTCCAGCAAGGCCCAACATTGGTTTTATTTTGCTCATAATAACAACTTAATAATTAATTAAATTGCATAGGGGGTCATGTCCCCGAGGATTCTTAATTCTACATAGCAGGGGGGGCCAGTGCTGATGGTGTTGGTCCCAAATAGAGTCGTGTGCGGTGCCACCCAGTCACCTGGGGTCTTCGGTTGCTGTACGCTGTGCTCATCCGGTCGTGGCCTGAGACGAGATACGCGCGGCTACTATCAGGGTGTCGGCACGCCGGGAGGTCTTGCTGGACTTGTTTTACCATTGTCGAAATGACTTGTGCTACCGGGATGCCGAGCCTGATCGGTTTTCCCTAAGATAAGGGGTGATGATATTATATTTATCACTTCAGCTAATCGTGAGAGCTTGTGATGGGCTAAGTTGGGACACCCCTGCAGGGTTATGATCTTTCGAAAGCCGTGCCCGCGGTTATGTAGCAGATTGGAATTTGTTAATGTCCGGTTGTAGAAAACTTGACAGATGATCCGAAGTAAAACACACAACCGTGTGAGTAACCGTGACTGTCTCTTTTCACTTTGAGAAGAGAACACGGTGGGGTTATGTTTGACCGTATGTAGTTAGGATCTTTAGCGATCACTACTTTTGCGACCGTTTGCGTAGATGCTCATCTTATTCTGGTACTCGTAAGTTAGCCACCATATATTGCTTAGCCGCTGCTGCAACCTCACCACTTTGCCTCTTCCTACCCATAAAGCTTTGCTAGTTTTGATACCCATGGTTATGGGATTGCTGAGTCCTCGTGGCTCACAGATACTACAACACCAGATGCAGGTTCAGCCGAGTATGATGCAGGAGCTGCTTCAAGTTCTTCACTGGGAGCTCGATGAAGAGTTTGGCCGTATGCTTGTGACGTTTCGACGATTAGTAGTGGTTTCTACTAGGATTCGATCCTGAGCTATGGCTTTATGTTGTTTTGGTATCTTTCTTTGGATCTTCACCCGTAGTCGGGTTGTGATGTTTTGAATGATGTATTGCTTATGAATTGTATTGCGTGAAGTGGCGAGTGTAAGCCAACTATCTTATTTTGCAATTTAATCCCTCTCTTACATGAGATGTGCAAAGATACCAAACTTGAGATCATTCTAGGATGGGCTTATACCTTTAAGTCGTGCCTCGACACGTAGGAGGTATAGTCCCATCCTGGGCATTACAAGTTGGTATTCAGAGCCTTCTCCGACCTAGAAGCCCCCACTGATTGATCGAATCGTTGACGGTTGAGTCTAGGCACACACTGAAAATGTTTTGAGTCCTATATATATATCGGAGAGTAGGATTTCTTTTGCTCCTCTTCTCTTTTCACTCTGGTGAGGACTCCTGATGACTACTCTTGTCTCTTTTACTTTCAAAAATTGCACCAAATTTTTTTAGGATCACGCGAGTATTGTTTGGATTGTTTCGATGTCTTTGTGACGAGAACGTTGTTCTCGATGCCTCCTGTCATTAGGGGTTGTGGCAGTATCCCGGGGAGTTGAGCTCCGAGGTGTTGTCGTCACAAATCCATCGCAGCAGTACTAGAATACTTAAGACGGCCGACATCGAAAACTCTCCTATGCGGTTAGTGGCAAGATAACCCCGACATCACCCAGTACTGGGGAGGTAGTTCGGGAGTATTGCCATAGCTTGTATAGTGGATGCGTTTCGAAGGTCCGAGGTAAACGGTTTCTGAGAAAGACTGGTTATGTGTTGAAGGATGGATACACCTGGATGTAGGTTTAGAGTTGATTGCGCGGTGCTTCACGTGTATCCCCAACACCTGATTGCATAACTGGAAACTTTCGGAAATTAATAGGTGGGTTCATCTAGTAGTTCTAGGCATTCTTCCAACGAATGCACGATATGAAGTTCGGGGTTCTACATTGAGTGAAGTGGTTTTATGGACTTGTTCTGATCGGGAGTTGCATCTTAAAGGGTCCTTGGCTATGCTGATCCGGGGATTGCAAAACCCTTTTGTAACACGTTCCATGAGCTTTCAGCACGAATATGTCGGACGAAGCTTCTATCTTGTATTGTTCTATCTGATCCTTGTTCCTTTTTATTATTTATTTTTTCTTCTTCCAAGTGGCTTCTCGACAAGTTGATGTACCTACATAATTCATTCGTTCAATTCTCTGTTCGGATGATATTGTGAAGATCATGTTGCATATCTATCCTTTGTTTTGTTTTGATTCTGGTATTCGAGTTGCTTCGATGTCAAATGTTGATTCCATACCTTTCTCAATCGGTATTCTCATATTTCTACGGGAGTGCAGGTCCTTCTTGATCATCAAGATGGTCATGTTAAATTCTTTTCAACCGGTGTCCATTTTGTTCATCCCAAGTTGTTTTTGTTTCCCCACCCTCCCTCCCTTCTTTTTTCATGGAGCCAGAAATTCTCAAATGAAATATCCATTTTATTCATGTGATGTTTCTTCAGACTTTTCCTTCAATGTTCTTATCCGGTGATTTATCGTGAAGATGCTCAAGAGCTTCAAGTTCATCATTCTGTTGTTCTCAATTCTGCCGGTGGATGTAATTCAAGATTTCCATGTTAATCTTATCCTTTTCCTCATTTCACAATGCTTTCTTATTCCGGTGCACCAATTAATCATTCTCCTCTTGCTATTCATATCCGGAGTGCTGAAGATTCATAATTCCATTCTTAATTCGTTCAAATTATTTTGAGGATTGTCATCTTATTCAAGCCATTTAATTCAACCGGTGCAATAGCTCTTAAGCAATCTTTCCCAATGGTGATTTCTTTGAGTGGGCCCTAACCCACAGGTCTTTTCTCAGGATCTTACCTGACTCTTCTTTTCCGGAGTATTCTGAAATTCTTTTCATGTGTGACGTAAGAATGATCTCCATCAGTCACATGCCTTCTCCAAGATCGCTTTCAAATTCTTTTATCGTTGGTTCAACCTTTTTAATTCTTCATTCCGGAGTGCTCAACAATTTATCATGGCATTTCTCGTCTTCATTCTCAACATTGGTAGACCGGAGAAGAGTTTCTCTTAAATCTTGGCCGTTCTCGTGAAGATTCGTGGTTCTAGCTTCATGCCATCCTCAATATTGTTTCGTTTGTGAGGAATTCTTTTATACCGTCCGAAGCATTTCATGAATTCTTTTCTTTATGATCCTCCGAAGGCCATCATTTCAGAAAATTTCTTCGTTCTCAGTTTTCAACTTCGTCCTCCAAATATTCTTCATTGATGCCTCTTCGTTCGTCTCCCTATTTTTACGGTGGTTCTTTCAAGATTACTCTTCCGTTGTCATCATTTTAATTCATTTGTTCTTTCATTTATCCTCCCGGTGGTTCGTTGAAGATTTGCCCAAGCTTGTGCTAGATCTCTCTTTAATCCTTTCCAACGAGAATAAGTAATATGCCAAATCCTTTGGTTGTTATCAATTTAAATTGGTGAAGGAGATGGAAACATAATTCTTATTCTTATTCCTTCAAGGTGATTTAATTCTTTTTCTGGAGCTTGTTCATCATATCATATTCTCGGTTCTAAGTTGTTCATCTTGTTTTCCGGAGCTCCAAGTTATTTCAATTATATCATTTCAACTTCATCTAATTCATCGCAGGCCTTGAATCTTATTCTTTTCATCTTTCACTTCTCATGCTTTCATTACCTGAGTTCTCATGGTGCTTCATCATGTTTTAATTAACCCTCGAGGTCTTCATCCAGTTTCTTGTTGGAGGAGCTCAAATATTTCTTCTTCTTGCATTTTGAATTACAATCCTTTCTACCTTATATTTGAGATGGTGTTATGTCATTCTTGATAATTTTCCTTCATGTTTCATGATTCACAAGTTGTCAAGAATGAGATAATTAAAACCATCATTTCTTTCTCTTTAGGAGATCCTTTCAACCCCTCATTTTTATCTCTTGGAGTTATCTTGGGTTGTATTTCACCAAAAGGCTTTCCCCGAGGATTGTTGCTATTTATGGTGCTATAATGACCCAAGTTCTTCATTTATCATTCCGGCGAGATAAGTTTATCGTCTCCTTGTTGATCTCAATCCAATCAATTGTTTTTGTTAGTGGCCGGTTGTCACCTCATAATTTTGAGATGTTTTCCATAAGCCCACATCAAGCTTATTCTTTCGTTGGTGAATTTCCAACAACTCCGTTCAACCCTTCTTCGTAAGGATGCCCTTTCAAATTCAATTTGGAGAGAGGTTGTCATTTTCTCCTCCGTTCTTTCTTTCCAACGATCTAGCGAATATTCTTTCATTCCGGAGGCTTTGTGAGGTTGCTCTCTCCAAACCATCATATCGTTTTATCAAGATCATGTTCTTTTCTTTGTTTATCTATCTAATTGGAGTGTTGTGCCCAACATTCTAGTTCCGTCATCTTATCAAGTTTTGCCTGTCTTTTAACCGGAGTGCTGTCTGAATCTTTCTTACCCCTTGTGCCATTCTTTCAATTGTTTCGGAGGCTGTGTGTTGTTGTTTTCATCAAGTATCACTCCATCTCCTTAAGTTCTTGTCAATTCCTTTCATTTTCAGACGGAGTGCTGTCCAAATTATTTCGTTATTATTCCTTCTCAATCTTTTCTAACCGGAGTGGTTTTGATATTCTTTCGTCATCTGTGAGCTCTTGTTTCGTGTCTTTCAACCTACAAGCTTCTCATAATGCTCCTTGTTCCTCTTTCTAACTAAGTGCTCTTAACTTCATTTATCTCCGTGGTATTCTTCTTTCAACTTGTTTAACCTCTCAAGGTTCTTTCGTTTCACTCGTTTGTCAAAGAAGCAACTTTGTTTTACCTCTTCCTCTTCCGTTTTTACCCGGTGATATCTCTAGGATCTCGGGTCGAGATCCTCTGTTAGTGTGGGAGAGTTGTGACGCCCGAGACCGACGTCCCAGAAGATTCCAGAAGATTCCCGAAGTTTCCAGATGTTCCGGGGTCTCCCGTGTGTTTCTTTTGTGCTTGTGTTATTTATTTTTGCATTGCATCATGTCATCATGCCTTCATGTCATTTTATTTTTGCATCTCAACTTAAATAAATCGTGTGGACCTTCGGTCCATTTAAATCGAGGGAAGAATGTCTTCTCTTTAAAACATATTAAAGCCTCTCAATATTTAGGGAGCTATATAATAAATATTCCTTTGCTTCGGAATCAACCCAACACACTTGCAAATTTCCTCATGCCTTCTCTTTCGCATTCCTTGCCCCAAACCTTGTCAACATTTATTTTCCGTCGTTTCGGGGTTCTTCCAAAAACCCTCCTTCTATTTTAATTAAATTCCGTACATTTTGTATGAGTCCAGAGATTTAACTCCGTGTTTAAATCTCTTCCCTAACCTTTTCTTTTCTTCCCTTTTCTTCTTCTTTATTTTCTGTTTTAAAAAATAAAACAGTTAAGAGAAGGAAGGGTCCCAGCCGCCAGGCCAGGCCCAAACCTCCCTCTCAGCCGCAGCCCACCTGGGCCTCCACCAGCGGCCAGGCCTCCCACGGCCTCAAGGCCCATCTCCTCCTGGCCCAACTCCAGCGCACCCAAACCCTAGCCCGCATCCCTTCGATCTCTCCCTCGCTCTCCTTTCCCCCGCCGCCAGCACTCCTCAGCATCGAGCCCCCGAACCCCTCGACCCCGCAGCGCCTCTTCACTCTCGATCTCCCTCGCAGCTCCAGCTCGCCAGGCCGCGGCCACGAGCCCGAGCGCCCCGAGCAGCTCTTCCCGTCGCTCCGCCCGAGCCTCTCCGCCCTTTGCCGCATCGCCATGGCGTCCCTGCATCTCCCTTCGGCCCCTCCTCTCCAGAAGACGAGCGCCAGGGCCGCGCCCGCATCACCATCGCCGCCGAGGTCCCTGCAACCTCCTCTCCAGCACCAGACCACCGCACCATCCCCGCGACTGCCCGTCCGTCGCCTAGGCTCGCGGCGCCCGCAGCCCGGAGCGCCCCTCCTCCATCTTCAGCGCCGGCCGCAGCCTCGCCATGGGTGCCTCCTCCGCGCCTCTCTATCGCCGGCCTGGAGCCGCCCTGCCTCCTGCCTTCGAGCCGCCGTCGCCGGTCTCCTCCAACCGCGAGGGCCTCGTCCGCGCCTCCCTCCGGCCCTCTGGCTCGCTCGCGCCGGCCCCCTCCGTCGCAAGGCAGGTCGCCGCCCCTGCATTGTCTCCCTCCAGCGCGCAACGCCTGCAGCCGCCCGTTCTCCTGCTCGCCATGGAGGCGCTCGTCCTCCCCGTCCTCCTCGCCAAGCCGTGGTCGCCCCCCCCCCCCGAGCAGCACCCTCCGTTCTCCAGCAGGCCGAAGACACATGGCGCCAAGGCCGAGCCCCTCCATCGCTGATGCTGCGTCTCACCTGCTGGACCCCGCAGCCTTTTTTCCCCTTTTGTTTTGTTGTTGCTGTTTTTTTGTTTATCTCAAGTACCAGGAGCGCCAAGAACCGCTAGGTCCGGACCCGAGCAGCTACATGACCATTTTCATGAACGACTACATGAACGAGTACACGGCGACCCGACAAAGTACCCCGACATCGATGACATGAACAACTACAGAACGAGTTGCACTACCGTCGCCCGGAAAAGATGATTGCGCCAAGTACATCTACGAACCCGTCGCGAGAACGACTACCGTCGCCAAGTTCCACTACCGTCGCCCCGAAGATGTTGGGTTCATCAAGTCCCTCTCCGAAATGAACGTGTACCCCTACGTCGACGACGATCCCGACAAGTACCACTACTTCCACTACCGTCGCAAATGAGAACCCCAAGTACCACGACTCCGACCCGAACATCTACGGGAAAACGAGCTCCGTGAACGTCTACCGTCGCCCCGTGTACGACTACTTCCTCTCCGAATGTGAACGCCTTCTTCCTCTACGTCTCGAACCGCCCCGAAACGCACGCTTCAAAGGTATAACGAGACGACCCCGTGGATGACCCGTGGATGAATGTTGTGTTGTATGAGTTGTGCTCCACTTGTGCTTCGTGCCCGTGTCGCCTTTTGGCATGTTCCTCGGTTGCCTCGTCACCGACTAGTGGGAACCCGGTGACGGGATCGCCCCACCTTTCATCTCGTTTGACTCGATCACTCCGTCTTTCCTTTTGCACCGGTCTCTCGATGAGTTACCGGAACCGATATGTTGTGTTGCATCATTTTCGGTTCGTTGCCGTGGCACCCTTTCGTTCCACCACGGTGACAAATGCTTCTTATCTTCTTCTTGTTAACCTTTTAATAAAACTTGCATAAACTTGATCATGTCATCCGCATCATGTTAACAACATTAATATGTTATAATGTGTGTTTGTTGGTTGTTTATAATTACTAAACTTGCTCATGGGGATTTTCCGGATATGTTGTTGTTATTCTTCCGGCCTCATTTAAATTGCCTAGATAGGTAGTTTTATTATGCTTCACCTCTTGCTATGTTAAAAACATTTAACCTTGTCTTGTAAATGAACGAGAGTCAATTAAATAATTATAATGTGGTGTTTCGTCAATATGCAACTCGTTGCATATTGAGCTCCACTTAACTTGTAGAATTTGTTTGTGCACTTGCCATGCCATGCATATTTAAACCGGACATGCATCATACTTGGGTGTGCATCGTATGCCATGTTTATGAGATGTGTGTTTACCGTGTTGTTTGCTTCTTTCCGGTTGCTTCTCTTGTTAGCTTCGGTTTCGTTCCGGAGTTGTGATGATTCGCTCGACTGTTGCTCCGTCTACTTCATGGATCCGTTCTTCTCCCTTGTGGAATCCCAGGCAAGATGATCATACCCTTGGATACCTTTACTACCATTGCCATGCTTAGTTGTCTCGATGCTATCGTTACATGTCGCGCTACCCATCTTTTTGTCAGCCCTCTCCTTGTTGCCATGAAACCTCTAACCTTGAAACCTTCCTAGCAAAACCACTGTTTGGCTATGTTACCGCTTGCTCAGCCCCTCTTATAGCGTTGTTAGTTGCAGGTGAAGATGAAGTTCGTTCCAGAAGGGAACTTGTTGTTGGTATATCACAATATCTATAATTATTATTTAACACACCTATACACTGTGCATGGGTGGAAGGCTTGGCCTTTTGCTCGGTGTTTTGTTCCACTCATGCCACCTTAGGCGCCGATAAACCGGCATTATGTTCCTTGATTTTGCGTTCCTTACACGATGGGTGAAATGGGGACCCCTTGACAGTTCGACTTTGAATAAAACTCCTCCAGCAAGGCCCAACATTGTTTTTATTTTGCTCATAATAACAACTTAATAATTAATTAAATTGCATAGGGGGTCATGTCCCCGAGGATTCTTAATTCTACATAGCAGGGGGGGCCAGTGCTGATGGTGTTGGTCCCAAATAGAGTCGTGTGCGGTGCCACCCAGGCACCTGGGGTCTTCGGTTGATGTACGCTGTGCTCATCCGGTCGTGGCCTGAGACGAGATACGCGCGGCTACTATCAGGGTGTCGGCACGCCCGGAGGTCTTGCTGGACTTGTTTTACCATTGTCGAAATGACTTGTGCTACCGGGATGCCGAGCCTGATCGGTTTTCCCTAAGATAAGGGGTGATGATATTATATTTATCACTTCAGCTAATCGTGAGAGCTTGTGATGGGCTAAGTTGGGACACCCCTGCAGGGTTATGATCTTTCGAAAGCCGTGCCCGCGGTTATGTGGCAGATTGGAATTTGTTAATGTCCGGTTGTAGAAAACTTGACAGATGATCTGAAGTAAAACACACAACCGTGTGAGTAACCATGACTGTCTCTTTTCACTTTGAGAAGAGAACACGGTGGGGTTATGTTTGACCGTATGTAGTTAGGATCTTTAGCGATCACTACTTTTGCGACCGTTTGCGTAGATGCTCATCTTATTCTGGTACTCGTAAGTTAGCCACCATATATTGCTTAGCCGCTGCTGCAACCTCACCACTTTGCCTCTTCCTACCCATAAAGCTTTGCTAGTTTTGATACCCATGGTTATGGGATTGCTGAGTCCTCGTGGCTCACAGATACTACAACACCAGATGCAGGTTCAGCCGAGTATGATGCAGGAGCTGCTTCAAGTTCTTCACTGGGAGCTCGATGAAGAGTTTGGCTGTATGCTTGTGACGTTTCGACGATCAGTAGTGGTTTCTACTAGGATTCGATCCTGACCTGTGGCTTTATGTTGTTTTGGTATCTTTCTTTGGATCTTCACCCGTAGTCGGGTTGTGATGTTTTGAATGATGTATTGCTTATGAATTGTATTGCGTGAAGTGGCGAGTGTAAGCCAACTATCTTCTTTTGCAATTTAATCCCTCTTTTACATGAGATGTGCAAAGATACCAAACTTGAGATCATTCTAGGATGGGCTTATACCTTTAAGTCGTGCCTTGACACGTAGGAGGTATAGTCCCATCCTGGGCATTACACCATATAAAAAAAATCAAATCTTACCAAAACATCCACTAGATCAAAACTTTACTTGTCTTCCTCTACCCATATTCAAATCAATCTTATCAAAATCAAGAATATTATGGGTTTGATGTATATGTCTGACACGATTGATGTTGAACCGCTAGAATATGTATCTTCGCATTGCAACACATGGGCAATTATGTAGTTTTACTTCATGCTCATGTGAGTAGGACATCAAGCTGACATTGCACCACTGTGGAAAGTTTAAGTCATGATTATTTGACCCATCAGTAAAAAATGATAACGTCACATTTGTTCAACAAGGTCGGGCTACAAAGATGGCCAGGTTGAAGCTTTTACCAAATGAAGTCAATATATGTTATAACATGTTGTGCAAGAAATTTTTTCATAGCATGTGTGTGTGTGCAGAAAATATTTATCCGAACATAAATAAAATAGTTGTGGTGGTACAAAATTCCTCTTCTTTCTTTTTGTGATAGGTTGTACGAACATCTTGATGCTTATTATGCATCGATGCTCTCCAGTTTGTTAGACCCATACAAAAAAGTTGATTTTTCTAGTTTGTAAGCCTGATTGTTTTGGACATATTCAAATCTAGCTTACGTAGAATAAATATATCTAACTTTGGTTATCCGCCGGTCTGTCTCATCTTCGATAGACTTTGGGCCACAGAGGTGCAGAGGACCTCGAACCCCCGCCGGAAGGAGGGAATCCGTTCTCGGTACTGTTAGGTTTAGCTTCTTGGTTGGGGTTGTGTGGTGGTGGTGATATCCATCTGTAGGAATAAAGTCTCTCATGTTCTATCCCCGTCCCAATGGTGCCTCTAAGTTTGTGGGGGCGTGTGGAGGTGTGTTTCCGTCAGATCTCACAGGATTGGATCGGTGTTGGTATATGGTAGATTTGTTTGGATCCAATCATCTTTTGGTTGTTTACGGGTTTGATCCTTCCAATCTATCATTTTCTTCATCGGCGATGGTTGCTGCTCTGATGTGCTGGTCCTATGGGGTCTTAGCACGACAAATTCGTGACTGTCTACTACAACAAGGTTTTCCGTGACTCTGACGAGGGAGGGGTGATGATGGCGGCGCACCTTCGGTTGCTCCATTGCTTATAGTCGCCGCTAGGTGGTCCAGGGTCCTGTTTATAATTTTTATTGCCTCTAGTGTTCTTTGTACTGCCATGATTGATAATAATAGATCGAAAGTTTTTGCGCCAAAAAATTGGAATCAAGAAAATACATGAGTGTCACACATGTAACATTAATTTGTTGTCTAACTAATAAGCAAGAAAAAAGGGATGCCGGTTGAAAAAACAACCAGTACCATCGCTAGGGTGGCGAACTGGCCCGAAGTACTAGTGGGTAAATCGCACATGGGGGTTATACTAGTGCAGGATGGTCCAAACATGATAGTACAATCAAAGACCCTTTGACCAAACTGTGTGCGGTGCATTAATCGCAAATGGTGGTGTAAGAAAACCGTCAAAAATGATATGAAACGTTTGCGAAGCCGGAGACACCAAAGACGTTTCAGATTATAGTTACGTGTGCGATACGTGGCACACAATTCACTCGAACGAGCTATTTGTAATGAGCATAACAATAGAAAGGGTCAACCAGATGAAGCTGTGTGCGATATACGACATACAGTTCACTCGGATGAATTGTTTGTGATTAGGAAACACAACAGAACGGTCAACCATATGAAGCTGTGTGCGGTACGCGGCACACCGTTGATCCATACGAGCTGTTGGTGATGAAATAAGTCATGCGTGTTGTGGGCAAATGCTTGCTAGTTTACAATTGTCAGCGATTGATGAAATCATCACCGACGGGTTCCCTAGTTTAGCCCGTGTGCGATGTAACATGCTTTGTCTGCACAACATCTATGCTCTGTTTATAGAATAACAACATATATACTTATAAATGGACATGATTGCATAACCAAATTAAACATCCAATTACGTTATATAACAAATACCATAAATATTGCAAGTTTCAAATTCCAGCATCACAAGGCCCAAATTCAAACATTACAAGGTTCAAACTATTCCGACAAATAAAATTCATCTTCTTCAGAATCTTTTTCATGCTTTATTTTTGCGAAAAGATCAGCCACCGAGAAGTTAGATAGCGGCTTGATACAGTGACTTCCGAATAATCTATCATATGAAGCTACAAACTGAAATTCAGCTTCTACAGAGCCTTCTCTATTCTGCTGTAGATGCATGCTCTCTTTAACAAACCATTCGCTTCTACACAGTATATATAAGGAAAACTTCATTACCTTGAGAAAACTTGCTTTCTCAACAAAGAACCTGGCGAATTTAATTTCTGCTCTGGTGCCTCGGTACTCGCTAAAAGTAATTTCTGTGACATGAAGATCAAGGCATTCAATGGGATTGTTATATCGCCCAACATTTTCCACTCTCGGACCATCTAGTATCTGCAAATGGAGACATCATATTAGTGCCTAGCTGCAGATTTGAACTTCGGGCCTCATTTATTTGCAGGATGTCTAAAATACACGAAAAGAGTGACATACCACCTTCAATCTTTCATGATTAACATCTCAAAAAAATATGTACTAAAATCCTTCAAATTTCCTTTAGAATCATTCTACATTTGTCATTGTAATCATGGGTAAAAGTAACAACGAATTGAGCTCCATTGTGGTTAACAATTAACAGTAAAGGAGCATCACCTTGATGTGTAGCTTCTCCGTGCAAGGAAATCATCTAAGGAATCTAAAAACTTCATCCAGATCGGGGCCAACAGATTGTAGTGCCAAGATCTTCACTATGCGCAGAGACGGGGTCAAGCTTGTGGGAATCAATTTCTGGATGACAACTGAACATAGATCAATAAAAATTAGATAAAATATGTTGCCTAATAATATATAAGAAGGAGAATAAGAAGATTGTTGGACCTGAGCGGATAATGATCCGGTAACAAGTTCAGATAATTCAGCGCACCAATAGCCTACGCTGTCAATTTCGGTGCATGAATGACCATGATTCTTGTTGGACCTAATTTATCAAGTACATAAAATCTCTTGAGGAAAGGCGTATTCTCAATGACCATATCGTGAAACACCTCAATTGACAGCCTTGGGTGGCGCCAACAATGCCCATAAATTGTACGGGCATTTTTCAAGGTGATGTGAAGGCTACTCAACTCATCCATCACCCGAAGACGAAGGTACTCGAGCGTTGTACAACCGCCAAGCAGGTGCTTCAAATCCTCCTTCGATATGCATATGCCCATGAGCTCGAGATGCTTCGATTTAGGGAGATGAAGAGCGCGTGCAACATCAATCAGGGGGAAAGGAACTACCTGAACATAGCGCGGCACAACGTGGGCGCGAGGCGGAGCGCAGATGTCTACCATGAGCTGAGCTCCTCGAGCTGATCTAAGGCTGGGGATAGGAACCAGTAGTGAAACCTGGGTTCGTCCTTGGAGTTGTAACTGAACTTGTTGATAGCAAGGCGTCTGACTAGCCCAGGGTTGTCGGGGAAACTGATCGCCCACGAACACCTATGGGACCGGAGCCCCTTTTCGGTGCGGCAAGGGGGCGGAGGATGCACGAAGAGCAGATCGAGGCAAACACGCGAGCAGTTTACCCAGGTTCGGGCCGCACGGGGGCGTAAAACCCTACTCCTGCCTTGGTTTGTATTGCGTTCTTGGCTCGGGAGCGAGAAGTGCTACAGTGCTGATCGCTAGGACCGAGCGTGAGAGTGATCAATGATCGGAACCCCCTATACGTTGCGCATGGGCCTCCTTTTATAGGTCAAAGGGGTCACCGACAGGTGGCAACACAGTCGAGGGTAAAAATGTAAAATGGGTGGTAGTTGGAACAGTGTATGCATAGTGCTCTATACCTAACTCTGACGGCAGGGGACAAGGGCATTAAATACCCGTCGCCGTCGCTCCAAACAGTGCAAAAAGCATCCGTCAGGGCGCCACCGTCCGCCACGACGGTGGCCTTGTCATCGCAGCTTGCCACCGTGTACCCCAGGCTGCACAGCCTTTCGCCACGTGTGCCTGGAAAGGTCCCAGGGCGACGCGTGGGTGGATGAGCTGGAGCGCGGGTACTTAGTGGAAGTTTGCCGCGGCAAGCGCCTTGCCGCGACTGCTATCTTGTCGCGCCCGGAAGCTTGTCGCTCTCCTGGCCTTGCCGGGACGCGTGGCGCGTCGCGGCAAGTCTCTTGAAGTGCCATATTTGGGCCTTCCCGGCAAGCTCCTCTTGCCAGGGTCCTGTACCAAAGAAGTGGTCTTGAGCCTTGAGTGGCCTTCCCGGCAAGCTCCTCTTGCCAGGGCCTTGTCTCTTTAACTTGAATACTTTGTTCTTGAATGGCTCCAAAGGAACCACAGTGAGCCTTGGAGGTCGCGCGGCAAGCCCCGCCACGGGATGCTGCAACTGCCCGTGCACAAGTTCGGGATACTAAGGTACCCCTACTTTAGTTCACCGACTGGAGCCCCCGGGCCTGGGCCACACACGGTGCCGAGCGTTGTTAGGCCAGGCCCAAAACAGTGCACGGGCACGTGCGGCCCGTGACACGCCGTATCCCATTCCGTATCCACCGCGTCCCTCCCTAACGGCACGCGTCGATCGCGGCGTCGTGGGAGAGATCGTGGCCTGTTTCTTTAATGGGGAAATGCGAAACGTCCCCCCCCCTTAAAAGTAGGGGAAACAGGGGGAGTTCCTTACATTCGCCCGTTGCTTCTTCATCCTCCAGAAACCCCCGCTGCTCCCCTCCTCCCCGAAGGTCGAAAGAGAGCAGCGCTCCGCCCCCCCCCCTTCCGCCGCCGCCAGCATCACCAGCTTCGTAGACTTCCCCCATCATCCCCGCCATGGCCCCGAAGGGTGAGAATGTGAAGGCCGCAAAGACTGCCAAGGCGCTGCGGCTAGCAGCAATGCGGAAGAAGATGGCGGTCTTCCCACCACAGCTTAGTGCGGAGGAGCTGAAAGACGCCTTCTACCTCTTCTGGTCGAGGGAGACAAAGGCGCATCCGCGCACCAAGGTACTCCCCGCCGTGGCCTGCGAGATGTTTCCGGATGGCTATGCCTTTTTTGCTCTGTTCTTCTACTGCGGGCTCTGCCCGCCCTTTTCGGAGTTCTTCTGCGACGTCATGAATACCTACGGGTTTCATCTCCTTGACTTTACCCCAAACGCCGTCTTGACCATGGCCATTTTCGCACATCTGTGCGAAAATTTCGTCGGAGTTTACCCCAATGTAGCTCTGTTCCGCCATTACTTCATACCTCGAGTTGAGTCGGGATCACCTCTGTCTGGCGGGATCTCTTGGATCTTTAGTCTCCATAAGAAAGAGGCTTACTTGACGGGGGAGCTCCGCGGCAAGTGGGATGAGTGGAGGGCCAACTGGTGTTGGATTATAGAGGATGACCCACAGCCGTTTACTTCCCGGCGTCAGGTAGCAGCAGTGCGCCGCAATGATTGGAGTGACCTGGCCCCTGAGGACGACAAGCTGAAGATAGCCACCACTCGGATCCTTCGCCTCCGGCAAGCCAGGCTCACTGTAGGTGCCGTCGGGGCAGACTTTCTCTGCCGCCGTATCGCTCCCTTGCAGGAGAGGAAGAGGGCTGCTTGGGAGTTCAAGAATGCCGCAGACAACATGAGACTGCGCCCAGGCCTCAATTACAACTTCACTGTCCTGGAGCTCAATGCAATGCTCCAAGCGCTATTTAAGTACGACTCCGCCCATCCTGAGTGGTTCGTGTTGCCGTCGGGCGTAGTTCCATTGTGCAATAGCTCTGCGCTCAGTGCCATCCGTGCGGCGATGCCATTGTGTGATTCCCACGGGATCAACCCCACTTGGCGAGAACCTTCCGAAGAAACCGTGCAGACGTTCTTTGACAACCTGGTGGAGTCACCAATCAACGCCGACGAGAAGAGGGGACTCACCCACGACACCACCGACGAGGAGATGGCATATATTGCCACCAGGTTGGAAGAGGCAGCTGCAGCCAGGGCCGCGGGTGAGTTTGGGTATACTGTGGAGGAAGCGGAGGCGACAAGCCTCGCCGAGGAGGAAGAGCTTCGCAAAGCAGGAAAACTTGCCGGGCGACTCGCCGAGACAAGCGAGCCCATCGAGCAAGGCGCCGAGTCCAGCGGGCCCGCCGAGCAGGGCGTCGGGTCAAGCGACCCTGCCGAGGACTCGGGTGGCTCACTGGGCCTCGACTCCTCTTCTTCGTCCTCGGGTAGCTCACCGCCACCAGCAAGTCCTCCAGCTGCGCCGAAAAGGCGCCTCCGCAAGGCCGCAGACGTGACGGGGCGGCAGGCGACCCAGCAGCCGCAGCGCCGCCCGACACGCGCCACCGCGATGGGCAAGGCCGCCAAGGGAGGGCCCCGTGCCTCGGCGGTAACAGGAGGGGGATCTTCCTGGACTGGCGCCCCTGTGCCCGTCGCCCCTCGCGCTTCGGCGGCAACCGGAGCGGGGTCCTCTCAGACCACCATCCCGGCCCCCGCCAAGCGGCCAAGGGAGCCCACTCCCCCAGCTCCTCGCGCCGGGACACGCGAGCCGGACTTTGACTTTTCGGCGCTCAGCTCCGACGAGGAGGAGGAAGAAGAGTAAGTCTTCGCGATTCTTGTTTCTCTCTGGTTTTCTGTTTATTCTTGCCTTATATCTCTTTTGCCCGATTCTGATCCTGTCTCTCTTCCAGGACTCTGGCCCAGAGGGCAGCGAAGAGGGCCAAAGTTCCAGTAATCATCATTGAGGACGAGCCCGCCGCCGCAGCAGGGGGTGCGCCTGCGACAAGCTTTCCGGACCTGGCAGCTGTTCCCCGGAGCAGCCCCCAGCGCAGCCCCCGGCGTAAGTCTTTTGTCCACTCTCCGCTCGTCGGGCGCGCGTGGGCCTTCTATCCTTGTTGATGTTTTGTTTGTTTGTTGACTTGTGCAGAAGCAGAGAAGCAGCATCAGGAGCGCCAGGAGGCGGCCCCCGACACGCCGCGCGTCTCGACCGTACCGCCAAGGGGAAGCTCCCCGGCAAGGGAGGACACTCCGCCAAGGGCGAGTACCCCGCCAAGGGCGAGTACTCTGCCAAGGGCGAGCACGCCGCCAAGGGACGGCGCCAGCGGCCCTCCGCCGGAGGGAGCTACCACCACGCCGCCGAGGGAGAACTCCCCGGCAAGGAACCCCACCGAAGAGGAGGCCCGCGCAGGTAACCCTTGGACTTTTCTTCTCTTGAATTTTTCTTTTTGGATATTTGCTTGATAGTTCTTCTCTTCTTTTCTTCTGTCAGATCCGTTCGCCGCAGAGCCGATGGAGACGGAGGCCGCTACCAAGGAGGACGCGCGCGGCAACACTGGTGACGCCGTAGCTACTGAAGGGGCGGCTGGTGCTGACGAGCCCGCCACCGACGAGGCCGCCAAGGCTGCCGGCGCGGCGGCTGAGGAGGGATCCGGCAGTCGCACTGACGGCCCTGAGGCCGCAGGAGCGTCAGACGCTGTGCCGGCTGCCGATCCCCCTGCCGCCGCGGCCGAGCCAAGCGCCTATCTGGAGGCCGGCAACGGAGTCTTCATCCAGCTCCCGTGGGCGTCCACGTCGAGGGCGCCCGCGGAGGGAGAGGTCTTCGACGGGGAGGTTCTTGCCTCCGCCGGATTGAAGCTCGTCGATGCGCGAAGCAGCAGCAGCGAGCCCGAGGAGGAGCGGCTTCTGCGGAGGCTTCTATCTCTGTACCGCGCCAGGCAGGCCAAGCTGGAGTCCCGAGAGGCTCTGGCCGCCAAGGCGGGCGCTGACTTGGAGAAGCGCGCAGAAGAGCTCCGGGCCGCCAACCAGGCGGCTCTCCGATCCTTGGCGGAGGAGCGGGAGCTGCTCGCCGAGGCACATTAGGCATTTATCTTGGAGAAGGCCGAAGCGGAGGAGCAGCAACGACTCGCCGCCGAGGAGTTGTCCCGGCGAGAAGGCGAACTGACGCAGCGGAAGGTCGACCTCGACAGCCACGAGGATGAGCTTGCCGCGCGCGAACAGTCTCTTGGCGGAGCTTTGCAGGAAGCGAAGGATGCTGCTGTGGCTGCTGAGACCGCCAAGAGGGACTTGGAGGCGAGGGTGGCGCAACTGGAGGCCAACTTGAAGACGAGCGACGAGAAGGTCGCCGCACTTGTGCTTGAGAGGGAGAAGGACACCCACAGCCACTCCGAGCTGCACGTCCGCCTCCCCGATAAGGGCAAGGAGCTCGCCGTCGCCAAGGACTCTGTCAGGGATATTACTAGCAAGTATGAACCGGCTAGTGTAAACCGGTTTATTATAATATGTTTGTATGGTTGTAATATTTAGTAAAGGCTACGGCCCAGGAGGTTTTAGGGCCCATGTATAGGGTTATGGTTTGTAAACCGTCCGATGATGTAACTTGAGAGATAAGAAAGAAAGAGCAGAGACCGAGGCGGACACGAGTATGAGCCGACCTCGGGACTCTGTGAACCGGACCAGGCGTCACCTCTATATAAAGGGACGACCCGGCGACGGTTCAGGGACAAGCAAGAAACAATCCGTCGAGACAGGCAAGCAAATCGCTCCCTGTTCATCGACGCCCAAGCAATACCAAACCAAACTAGACGTAGGCTTTTACCTTCATCGAAGGGGCCGAACTAGTATAAACCCTCTGTGTCCTTTGTGTGCTTTTAACCTCTTCAAGCTAACCTGTGCGATGGTTCCATCATCAAGTCCGCTAAACCGGACATCTGCCGTGTTAATTCCACGACAGTTGGCGCCCACCATGGGGCCTCCGCACGATGGTTTCGAGTTCTTGAAGGGCAGCTTTGAAGGGCTCAAGGGCTACGTTGCCGGCCGGATGACCAAGAGTCGCCGCGGCCGGATCTACATCGACGACGCGGGTTGGGGACCGGAGGCCGATTCAATTGAATACGGGTACCGGGTTCCCTTCGGTGGCATCCATGTCTTCATCGGCAAGATCGGCGAACCGGGACCTGAGCCGGGCATCTTCTCCAACATCATCGAGCCGGCTCAGCGTGCGAGATCGGCCCGGATTCAGCCCGCCATGAAGCACATTTTCGTTGGAGCAGTTCACGGGATCCAAACCGAGGACGGATCGGAATCCGGCGGTGAAACAGTTGTCTACTCCGACAACGGATCCTCATCTGGAGAGACTGAATCTCTGTATCAGTTGCAGGACGACCGGTCTGAGGGTGAGTCCGACGGGAACAGTATTCCGGACCCCTTTGACCCGCCAAACCGGGTGGCTGTCTTTATGGCCGGTTCACAGCCCATGGTGAACGGGGCGACAGCAGAAGCTGGTGTAGGGGGGAGCGGCCCGGCCCTCTCACCTACTGACGTTCTATCCACCTTAGTCGAGGAGTTCACGGCCAAAGCTGTGGCAAAGGTGGCTCCAGCAGACAAGGCGCGGCATGATGCAGAGCTCCTTCAGCTAAAGGGCCGGATTGATCAAGCAAGGGATGATTTGAAGGCAGAGAAGGCTATGATAGCGATAAGGCAAGCGGAATTGAATGATCAGGATTTTCACCTAAGGATGGAACAGGCCTCCACACAGGGAGTAAGAAGTCGGAAATACCAATCCCGTATACCGCCGGTTTATGAAGCGACGGATCTGTTTAGGACGCCAGGGGCAGGAACTAGCAATGATCCGGCTTTAAATCGGAGGCCCCCCCCCCCAGCGAGGGACGAGCCGGTTCAGCAGCCTACTACAGAGCAAGATCGACGGATCACATCTACACCTCACGTTCCTACCCCTCCGGGTCATTACTCGAATTCTTTGGACAATATCGTTGCAGCTGCTTCACGCTTGGCCGCTTTACCCATTGAGGGGACGTCTCCGGTGGCATTGGTGGCGCGCAGGGTCAAGGATCTACTCAACACGGCGTTGATACAACAGCAAGCATATTCTCATAGCAGGGAGAGGTTACATTCAACACCACGTCACAGCTGGAGTTACACTAGGCATTGGGAGGAACCAGAAGTGTCTAGTAGTGAACGCAGGCGGCATCGGCACAGACAGGATAATCCGGCAGGCGCAGCTGCACAAGCTCAGGATGTAAACTGGGTTAGGTCGGTGGCCCGGGACGAGATCCGTCAGACGACGCCGGTTCACACGACCACGGCGGAGAAAGGAGTCACAACGAGTTCTTTTGGGGTACAGTGTCTTATCCCCGCTTTACGGAGCATGAAGCTGCCCAAGGATGTAATGCCCAGGATGGAGTTATACCTCCTACGTGTCGAGGCACGACTTAAAGGCATAAATCCATCCTAGAATGATCTCAAGTTTGGTATCTTTGCACGACTCATGTAAAAGAGGGATTAAAATGCAAAACGAGATAGTTGGCTTACACTCGCCACTTCACACAATACATTACATAAACAATCATCATACAGAACATCACAGCCCGACTACGGGTGAAGAACCAAAAGAAAGATACCAAAACAACATAAAACCACAGGTCAGGATCGAATCCTAGTAGAAACCACTACTGACTATCGAAACGTCACAAGCAAACAGCAACTCTCTTCATCGGGCTCCCGGGTGAAGAACTGAACCAACTCCTGCTTCTTACTCGGCTGAACCTGCATCTGGTGGTGAAGTAACTGTGAGCCACAGAGGACTCAGCAATCCCGTTTCCGGGTAACACGACTATTTAAGCCTTGGGTGAGGATAAGGCTGAAGAAAGAATATGAGGTGAAGGAAAACAAACGAGAGTCTGCAGCAGCAACTAGCACTAACTTACGTAAAAGAGAGCGAGAAGAGAAGTGCATCGGTCGAAAGATGATCACGAAGTGATCCTAGCTAAAGCCGGTCAAACATAACCCCACCGTGTTCAACTCCCGAATCCCTATTCGGAAATTGACAGTCACGGTACACACGCTGGTAGTGTATTGAAATCATTGTGTCAAGTTATCTACAACCGGAATTAACAAGCTCCCATCTGCCACATAACCGCGGGCACGGCTTTCGAAAGTTCAAACCCTGCAGGGGTGTTCCAACTTGGCCCATCACAAGCCCACGATCCGCGGAGTCGCAACTCCATATTTGGGAAGACCCGAGTATCCTCGGAATCCCGTGCTCAAGTTAAACCGAACTAAGGTAAGGCTAATCCAGCAAATCCTCCCGGCGTGCCGACACCCTGATAGTAGCCGCGCGTATCTCGTCTCAGGCCACGACCGGATGAGCGCTACGTACAGTACCAAAGACCCCAGATAACTGGGTGGTACCGCAAGTGACTCTAGTTTGGGACCAACACCATCAGCACTGGCCCCCCCTGCTATGTAGAATTAAGAAAGAGGGTTTGCAAGGCCCTTATGAAAGTTTTTATTAGTTTGTTATTAGGCAAAATAGTACCAATGTTGGGACTTGCTGGAAAAGACTTAGCACTTAGCGGTTTATCAAGGGGGTCCCATACACCCCAACCGTGTTAGGAACGCATAATCAAGGAACATAACACCGGTTTATACGGTTCCTAACGGCATGAGTGGAACAAAACACCAAGCAAAAGGCTTAGCCTTCCACCCTTGCCAGTATATAGATGATTTCATTTAAGCATTTATATAGTGTGATATAACCCAACCAAACTTCAACATGAAGCAAGCATCTTCAATCTTCACCTGCAACTAACAATGCTATAAGAAGGGCTGAGCGAAGCGTACTTAGCCAAGCAACGGTTTGCGTAGGTAGGGTGGTTAAACATGGCAATGGTTACAAGTAGGAGGCTGACAAGAAGAACATGGGCATCGAGGCAAAACTAAAGATCGAGACTTCTAGCAAGAGGCAAAAATAGTAATGGTATCCGGGTTCGGTCATCTTGCCTGGAATTCCACAAGGGAGAAGAACGGATCCAAGAAGCAGACGGAGCAACACAGTCGAGAGAAACCTCACCACTCCGGAACGAAACCGAAGCTAACAAGAGAAGCAACCGGAAAGAAAGAAACAACACGGTAAACACACAAGCAAACATGGCATACGATGCACAAGCAAGTATGATGCATGTCCGGTTTAAATATGCATGGCATGGCAAGGTGCACAAACAAAATACTACAAGTTAAGTGGAGATCAATATGCAACGAGTTGCATATTGACGAAACACCACAATAATTATTTAATTGACTCTTGTTATTTACAAGACAAGGTTAAATGTTTTTAGCATGGCAAGAGGTGAAGCAAAATAAAACTACACTATTTAGACAATTTAAATGAGGCCGGAGAATAACAACAACATATCCGGAAAATCCTCATGAGCATGATTAATAATTATAAGCAAACAACAATTCACACATTTAAAGGTTGTTAACATGATGCGGATGACATGAACAAGTTTATGCAATTTTTATTAAAAGGTTGACAATTAACAAGAAGAGATAAGAAGCATTTGTCACCGTGGTGGAAGGAAAAGGTGACACGGCAACGATCCGAAAATGATGCCACAGCAACATATCGGTTCCGGCAACTCGTTGAGAGACCGGTGCAAAAGGTGACGAAGCGAGTCAAACGAGATGATGGGGTGATCCCGTTGCCGGGTTCCCACGGGTCGGTGACGAGGCAACCGAGGAACAAGTCAAACGGACGAAACGGACACGAGCACACAAGGGAGACATTTCATACAACACAAGCAAGCACAAGCGTTCATCCACGGGGTCGCGTCTCGGGGTTATACCTTCGAAGCGTTCTCTCTCGAAGCGGTTCGAGAGCGTCGAGGAAGTAGCCGTAGTAGAGGAAGTAGTGGTACATGGGGCGACGGTAGAGGTACTCGTGGCGTCGTGTAGTGGTACTTGGCGAAACCTTCGTTTCCGGGCGACGGTAGCCGTTCACGTGTCGTGGTACTTGTTCCGTAGCCGTTCGTGTCGTGGTACACGGGTCGTCGAGCGTAGGGGTACTTGGCGTTTTCCGGGCGTCGGTAGACGAACTCGGGCGTTTTGTAGATGCTCACGGATCCTCGGACTCGTCCACGGTCATCTGTCCAAAAATGTCCGGAATTTTGGAGGAGCCTCGAAACAACGGAAAGAAAATACCGGCAAGATTTTGAAGGTGGAACTCGAAGTGAAAAGACAATGGGGAATTATGCAAGTGTGTTGGGTGATTCCGAAGCAAGGAATATTTATTAATATAGCTCCATATTTATAATGAGAGACTTTTATATGTTATAAAGAGAAGTCACCTTCCCTCGATTTAAATGGACCGAAGGTCCACACAATTTATTAGGTTGAGATGCAAAAACATATGACATGATGGCATGATGACATGATGCAATGCAAAAAAATAAATAACACAAGCAAAAGAAACACACGGGCACCCCGGAACATCTGGAACCTTCTGGAATCTTCTGGTATCTTCTGGGACGTCGGTCTCGGGCGTCACAACTCTCCCACACTAACAGAGGATCTCGACCCGAGATCCTAGAGATATCACCGGGTAAAAACGGAAGAGGAAGAGGTAAAACAAAGTTGCTTCTTTGACAGACGAGTGAAACCAAGGAACCTTGAGAGGTTGAAACAATCTTGAAAGAAAGAATACAACGGGGATGAACAAAGATGAAAACACTCCGTTAGAAAAGAGTAACTAGGAGCATTACGAGAACCTTGAAGGTTGAAAGACATGAAACAAGAGCTTACGAACCAAAAGAATATGAAACTGCAAGGGTACAACCAAGGAATAAGAATGACAGAATTTCGGCAGCACTCCGTCTGTAAATGTAAGGAAAAGAACAAAAACTTGAGGAGATGGAATGATACTTGATGAAATGAACAGCATATAGCTTCTGAAACAATTAAAAGAATGGCACAAGGGGAAAGAAAGATTCAGACAGCACTCCGGTTAAAAGATAGGCAAAAACTTGATAAGAAGAGGGAACTAGAATTAAGAATACAACACTCCGGTTAAAAGATAAACAAGGGTAAGAACATGATCCTGATATGACAAGATGATGGTTTGGATAGAGCAACATCACAAAGCCTCCGGAATGAAAGAATAGAATATAGATCCAAGAAAGAATTGAACGGATAAGAAAAGACAACTTCTCTCAAAATTAAATTTGAAAGAGCATCCTTACGAAGAAGGTTGAACAGAGTTGTTGGGAAAAGAACAACGAAAGAATAAGTTGATGTGGGCTTATGGAAAACATCTCAAAATTAAGAGGTGACAACCGGCCACTATTGGAAAAACAATTGATTGGATTGAGATCAACAAGGAGACGAAAGAGTTATTTCACCGGAATGATAAATGAAGAACTTGGGTCATTTATAAGCACCATAATAACAACAATCCTTAGGGAAGGCTTTAGGTGAAATACAACCCAAGATAACTCCAAGAGATAAAATGAGGGGTTGAAAGGATCTCCTGAACAAAGAAAATGATGGGTTTTAAATATCTCATTGTTGACAACTTGTGAAACATGAAACATGAAGGAATTGTCAAAATGACATAACACCATCTGAAAGATAAGGTAGAACGGATTCCAATTGGAATGCATGATGAAGAATGCTTGAGCTCCAACAAGAAAACTTGATGAAGACTTCGAGGATGAATTAAATGATGATGAACCACCATGAAAACTCCGGTAATGAAAGCATGAGAAGTGAAAGATGAAAAGAATAAGATTCAAGGCCTGCGATGAATAAGATGGAGCTTTGAAATGATATAATTGAAATAACTTGGAGCTCCGGAAAACAAATGAACAACTTAGAACCAAGGATATGATATGATGAACAAGCTCCAGACAAAAGAATTAAACACTTGGAAGGAACAAGAATAAGAATTATGTCATGCATCTCCTTCACCAATTAAATTGATGACAAGCAAGGATTTGGCATACTACTTATTCTCGTTGGAAAGAATTAAAGAGAGATCTAGCACAAGCTTGGGTAAATCTTCAACAAAGCACCGGTAGGATTATGAAAAGAACAAGTGAATTAAAACGATAACAACGGAAGGGTAACTTGAATGAACCACCGTAAGAATGTGGAGACGAACGAAGAGACGTCAATGAAGAATATTTGAAGAACGAAGTTGAAAACTGAGAACGAAGAAATCTTCTGAAATGATGGCCTTCGGAGGAACACAAAGGAAAAGAATTCAAGAATTGCTCTGAAGGGGCATGAAAACAATTTCCACAATCGAAAACAATTATGAGGATGGCATGAAGCTAGAAACACGAATCTTCAAGAGAACGGGCCAAGATTTAAGAGATACTCTTCTCCGGTCTCCAAATGTTGAGAATGAAGACGAGAAATGCCATAAGAATTGTTGAGCACTCCGGAATGAAGAATTAAAAAGGTTGAACCAACGATGAAAAAGAATTTGAAAGCGATCTTGGAGAAGGCATGTGACTGATGGAAAATCATTCTTACGTCACACTTTGAAAGAGAATTTGAGTAAAACTCCGGAAATAGAAGAGTCAGGTAAGATCCTGGAAAAGACCTGTGGGTTAGGGCCCACTAAAGAAACCACCGTTGGGAATAGATTGCTTAAGAGATATTGCACCGGTTGAATTAAATGGCTTGAGTAAGAAGACAATGCTCAAAATGGCTTGAACGGATTAAGAATGGAATTATGAATCTTCAGCACTCCGGATATGAATAGCAAGAGGAGAATGATTAATTGGTGCACCGGAATAAGAATGCATTGTGAAATGAGGAAAAGGATAAGATCAACACCGAATTCTTGAATTACATCCACCGGCAGAATTAGAGAACAAAAGAATGATGAACTTGAAGCTCTAGAGCATCTTCACGGTAATCACCGGATAAGAACATTGAAAGAAAAGAATGAAGAGACATCCCATTAATAACATGGATATTTCATTAAAGAATTTCTGACTCTAAGAAGAAAAAAGGGGGGGAGGG
>LR738710.1:123835941-123868882 GCA_902687465.1 Secale cereale | reverse complement strand
GCATCCGTTGGAAGAATGCCTAGAACTACTAGATGAACCCACCTATAGATTTCCGAAAGATTCCAGTTATGCAATCAGGTGTTGGGGATACACGGGAAGCACCGCGCAATCAACTCTAAACCTACATCCAGGTGTATCCATCCTTCAACACATAACCAGTCTTTCTCGGAAACTGTTTACCTCGGACCTTCGAAAAGCATCCACTATAACAAGCTATGGCAATACTCTCGAACTACCTCCCCAGTACTGGGTGATGTCGGGGTTATCTTGCCACTGGCCGTATAGGAGAGATTTTCGATGTCGGCCGTCTTAAGTATTTAGTACTGCCGCGATATGCTTGTTACAATGATACCCCGAAGCTCAACTCCTCGGTAACAGGAGGCATCGAGAACAATATCCTTGTCACAAGAACATCGGAACAATCCCAGAATACTCGCGGGATCCTAAAAAAAAATTTTGTGCAATTTTGAAAGTAGAAGAGAAAAGAGTAATCGTCAGGAGTCCTCACCAGAGAGAAAGGGGATGAGAAGCAAAGAAATCCTACTCTCCGATATAATATAGGACTCAAAAAGTTTTCAGTGTGTGCCTAGACTCAACCGTCAACGATTCGATCAATCAGTGGGGGCTTCTAGGTCGGAGAAGGCTCTGAATACCAACTTGTAATGCCCAGGATGGAGTTATACCTCCTACGTGTCGAGGCACGACTTAAAGGCATAAATCCATCCTAGAATGATCTCAAGTTTGGTATCTTTGCACGACTCATGTAAAAGAGGGATTAAAATGCAAAAGGAGATAGTTGGCTTACACTCGCCACTTCACACAATACATTACATAAACAATCATCATACAGAACATCACAGCCCGACTACGGGTGAAGAACCAAAAGAAAGATACCAAAACAACATAAAACCACAGGTCAGGATCGAATCCTAGTAGAAACCACTACTGACTATCGAAACGTCACAAGCAAACAGCAACTCTCTTCATCGGGCTCCCGGGTGAAGAACTGAACCAACTCCTGCTTCTTACTCGGCTGAACCTGCATCTGGTGGTGAAGTAACTGTGAGCCACAGAGGACTCAGCAATCCCGTTTCCGGGTAACACGACTATTTAAGCCTTGGGTGAGGATAAGGCTGAAGAAAGAATATGAGGTGAAGGAAAACAAACGAGAGTCTGCAGCAGCAACTAGCACTAACTTACGTAAAAGAGAGCGAGAAGAGAAGTGCATCGGTCGAAAGATGATCACGAAGTGATCCTAGCTAAAGCCGGTCAAACATAACCCCACCGTGTTCAACTCCCGAATCCCTATTCGGAAATTGACAGTCACGGTACACACGCTGGTAGTGTATTGAAATCATTGTGTCAAGTTATCTACAACCGGAATTAACAAGCTCCCATCTGCCACATAACCGCGGGCACGGCTTTCGAAAGTTCAAACCCTGCAGGGGTGTTCCAACTTGGCCCATCACAAGCCCACGATCCGCGGAGTCGCAACTCCATAGGTGGGAAGACCCGAGTATTCTCGGAATCCCGTGCTCAAGTTAAACCGAACTAAGGTAAGGCTAATCCAGCAAATCCTCCCGGCGTGCCGACACCCTGATAGTAGCCGCGCGTATCTCGTCTCAGGCCACGACCGGATGGGTGATCCCACAGGTTTATACCAAACCTTGAGTTTCCTCGAGGTGGCCCCGCGTAACCCCCGTTTGGGACCAACGCCATCAGCACTGGCCCCCCTGCTATGTAGAAAAGAATCTCCAAGGAGCGTCCCCCTTATGCAAATTAATTAATTAATTAAGTTGTTATTATGAGGCAAATAGTACCAATGTTGGGATTTGCTGGAAAAGACTTAGCACTTAGCGGTTTATCAAGGGGGTCCCATACACCCCAACCGTGTTAGGAACGCATAATCAAGGAACATAACACCGGTTTATACGGTTCCTAACGGCATGAGTGGAACAAAACACCAAGCAAAAGGCTTAGCCTTCCACCCTTGCCAGTATATAGATGATTTCATTTAAGCATTTATATAGTGTGATATAACCCAACCAAACTTCAACATGAAGCAAGCATCTTCAATCTTCACCTGCAACTAACAATGCTATAAGAAGGGCTGAGCGAAGCGTACTTAGCCAAGCAACGGTTTGCGTAGGTAGGGTGGTTAAACATGGCAATGGTTACAAGTAGGAGGCTGACAAGAAGAACATGGGCATCGAGGCAAAACTAAAGATCGAGACTTCTAGCAAGAGGCAAAAATAGTAATGGTATCCGGGTTCGGTCATCTTGCCTGGAATTCCACAAGGGAGAAGAACGGATCCAAGAAGCAGACGGAGCAACACAGTCGAGAGAAACCTCACCACTCCGGAACGAAACCGAAGCTAACAAGAGAAGCAACCGGAAAGAAAGAAACAACACGGTAAACACACAAGCAAACATGGCATACGATGCACAAGCAAGTATGATGCATGTCCGGTTTAAATATGCATGGCATGGCAAGGTGCACAAACAAAATACTACAAGTTAAGTGGAGATCAATATGCAACGAGTTGCATATTGACGAAACACCACAATAATTATTTAATTGACTCTTGTTATTTACAAGACAAGGTTAAATGTTTTTAGCATGGCAAGAGGTGAAGCAAAATAAAACTACACTATTTAGACAATTTAAATGAGGCCGGAGAATAACAACAACATATCCGGAAAATCCTCATGAGCATGATTAATAATTATAAGCAAACAACAATTCACACATTTAAAGGTTGTTAACATGATGCGGATGACATGAACAAGTTTATGCAATTTTTATTAAAAGGTTGACAATTAACAAGAAGAGATAAGAAGCATTTGTCACCGTGGTGGAAGGAAAAGGTGACACGGCAACGATCCGAAAATGATGCCACAGCAACATATCGGTTCCGGCAACTCGTTGAGAGACCGGTGCAAAAGGTGACGAAGCGAGTCAAACGAGATGATGGGGTGATCCCGTTGCCGGGTTCCCACGGGTCGGTGACGAGGCAACCGAGGAACAAGTCAAACGGACGAAACGGACACGAGCACACAAGGGAGACATTTCATACAACACAAGCAAGCACAAGCGTTCATCCACGGGGTCGCGTCTCGGGGTTATACCTTCGAAGCGTTCTCTCTCGAAGCGGTTCGAGAGCGTCGAGGAAGTAGCCGTAGTAGAGGAAGTAGTGGTACATGGGGCGACGGTAGAGGTACTCGTGGCGTCGTGTAGTGGTACTTGGCGAAACCTTCGTTTCCGGGCGACGGTAGCCGTTCACGTGTCGTGGTACTTGTTCCGTAGCCGTTCGTGTCGTGGTACACGGGTCGTCGAGCGTAGGGGTACTTGGCGTTTTCCGGGCGTCGGTAGACGAACTCGGGCGTTTTGTAGATGCTCACGGATCCTCGGACTCGTCCACGGTCATCTGTCCAAAAATGTCCGGAATTTTGGAGGAGCCTCGAAACAACGGAAAGAAAATACCGGCAAGATTTTGAAGGTGGAACTCGAAGTGAAAAGACAATGGGGAATTATGCAAGTGTGTTGGGTGATTCCGAAGCAAGGAATATTTATTAATATAGCTCCATATTTATAATGAGAGACTTTTATATGTTATAAAGAGAAGTCACCTTCCCTCGATTTAAATGGACCGAAGGTCCACACAATTTATTAGGTTGAGATGCAAAAACATATGACATGATGGCATGATGACATGATGCAATGCAAAAAAATAAATAACACAAGCAAAAGAAACACACGGGCACCCCGGAACATCTGGAACCTTCTGGAATCTTCTGGTATCTTCTGGGACGTCGGTCTCGGGCGTCACAAAGGATTTCAAGGGACCACGTAAGGTGCCTAATTACACCGCAGATTTGGCTCCTGAAGCTCGGGTGGAGAGTTACGAGATGGCCATGGAGATGCTAGATGTAGATGAAGCGGCTTGTGCGAAATACTTTACTATGATGCTTGAAGGTACAGCCCGGACCTGGCTAAAGGGTTTACCCCCAAACTCCATCGGGTCATGGGGAGAGCTACGTCGCCAGTTTATCAAAAATTTCAAGGATACATGCAAGCAGCCGATGTCAGTGGTGGATCTAGCAGCATGTGTGTAAGGAGAGCAGGAATCTACAAGTGCATGGGTGCGGCGAGTATCGGAGATCTTGCATTCTTCAAATAGTATCAATCCCAGTACGGCGATAGTGACTTTAGAGAACAATTGCCGGTTTGAGTCTCTAAAACTAAAATTGGGACGGCTTAAGCGAGATTGTAACGATATGGGAACACTCATGAGCGCTCTGGTGAAGTACGGGGACTCTGACAATACGAAGTATCCAGAAGCTGAGGGAGACAAAGCAGGAAAGGTTAAACAACCTGGTAAACCGGCGCAGGGTAATCCGGCTACTGCCAGCTTCTTGGGCAAGCGAAAGGCGGAAGGTGGCTCTGATTTCGTAGCCAATACCCAAGTGCAAGGGGGTTTCCAGCACAACAGGGGAAGACCACCTCCACAAACCGGCGGAGGGGGCATCAATTGGGATCAAGAATTAAATCAGCCTTGTCCAAAGCATAGCTCAAGGGGACGACCGGCGAAACACACTATAGGAGAATGCAGGCCCTTGATGGAAGCAATAGCAGGCCGCTTCAATTCTAACGACAGGCCTCCAAATGGCAGTTCAGGCCCGGGGTTCCATGGTCCGGGTCATCAAGGGAGCAGCTCCGGATCAGGATATCGAGGCAATAGCGGTGGTTATCAAGGCAGGGCAAACAATCAATATGGTCAAGGTGGTTATAATAACCAGGGTAATCCGCCGCATGGTCAGGGTGGTTACAATAACCAAGGCAGCCAACAGCAGGGCCAAGGTAATCACAATAACCAGGGTAATCAGCAGCGTCAGCAACAGCAGCCACAATCCGGATATCAGAGTAATCCGAAGGAGTTGAGCAGTGGGCAATATCATGTGTTCACCACGAGTCTGTGTAAACGAGATAAGAAGGTTTTAAAGCGGGCAGTCCACGCAGTTGAACCGGCGACACCGCAATTCCTGAGCTGGTCAGAGCAGCCCATTGTATGGAGCAGAGAGGATCACCCGATGCGGGTAGATAATCCGGGCCATTTGGCCTTGGTGGTGGCACCACAGGTGGGAGGTTATAAGTTCACTAAGGTTCTTATGGATGGTGGCAGCAACATCAATATCCTGTATTATGAGACCTTCCGTCGAATGGGCTTGATAGATAAGAAACTGAGGCAGTCAAACACGGTGTTCCATGGGGTGGTCCCAGGTAAGTCAGCTTATCCAGTTGGAAAAATTGACTTGGAAGTTACCTTTGGAGATGAGCATGATTCCAGGTCAGAGATGATAACTTTCGAAGTCGTCAAGATCCAGAGCCCTTATCACGCTCTGTTTGGGAGGACGGTTTATGCCAAATTTATGGCTAGACCATGTTATGTTTATCTGCAGCTCAAAATGCCGGGTCACAAAGGCACGATCACGGTTCACGGAAGTCGCAAGATAGCAATAGAATGTGAAGAGGGAGATGCTGCTTACACGGAAGCAGTATGTGCCACTGAAGAGTTGAAGTTTTACAAAGATAATGTTGATCCGGCAGACATGACTCCGTTGAAGAAGCCAACTATAGAGCATGATCCGGCATTGAAGTTTAAATCGGCGGAGGAGACCAAGCAAGTTGATTTCGTGCCAGGCGATTCATCAAAATAGTTTACGATCAGCGCTAACCTTGATCCCAAATAGGAAAGCACGCTCATCGAGTTCATCCATGAGAACCGGGATATCTTTGCATGGAAACCTTCTAACATGCCAGGTATACCGAGGGAACTCGCTGAGCACAGTCTTAATATTGATCCGAAGTTTAAACCGGTCAAACAATACCTGCGCCGCTTCAACGAAGAGAGGCGCAAGGCTATAGGAGAGGAAGTGGCCAGACTTTTGGCTGCAGGGTTAATAGAGGAAGTTTTTCACCCAGAATGGTTGGCTAATCCAGTGCTGGTGCTAAAGAAGAATGGAAAGTGGAGAATGTGTGTGGACTACACAGACCTCAACAAATCTTGTCCAACCGATCCTTTTGCTCTCCCTCGCATTGATCAGATTATCGATGCTACAGTGGGATGTGAGCGGCTAAGTTTTTTGGATGCATACTCAGGATATCACCAGATCAAGATGGCAGTTAAGGACCAAGAGCAGACAGCTTTCATAACTCCTTTTGGTGCTTTTTGCTATGTATCTATGCCTTTTGGGCTCAAGAGTGCTCAAGCGACTTATCAGCGTTGCGTTCAGAATTGTCTTAAGGGACAGATAGGGAGGAATGTTCATGCCTATGTGGATGACATTGTGGTTAAATCATGGAAGGAGGAAACGATGATAGAGGATCTTAAGGAGACTTTTGACAATCTTCGAGCCTATAAGATGATGCTTAATCCGGAGAAGTGTGCCTTTGGTGTTCCGGCAGGCAAGCTCCTCGGGTTGTTAGTATCAAATAGAGGAATAGAAGCTAATCCGGAGAAGATTAAGGCGATCACATCTTTGACTAAACCGGTTTGCATCAACGATGTTCAGCGTATAGCCGGCCGGATTACAGCATTGAGCCGGTTCATCAGCCGTTTGGGAGAGAAGGCGATCCCGCTTTATCAGATGTTGAGGAAAACAGACCGGTTTATATGGAGTGATGAGGCAAACGCGGCGTTTGAGGATCTGAAGCGGCAACTGGCAAAGCCGCCGGTTCTGGCTGCACCTGTTGATAATGAGCCGTTGCTGTTATACGTCGCCGCTAATGCACGCGCAGTCAGCGTCGCAATCGTGGTTGAGCGCAAGGAAGCAGGAAAGGAATACCCGGTTCAGCGTCCGGTTTATTATGTGAGTGAAGTACTCATTGAGTCCAAGCAAAGGTACCCACATTGGCAGAAGCTGGTATATGGTGTGTTCATGGCAAACCGGAAGCTGAAGCACTATTTTCAAGGTCATCCAATAACTGTGGTTAGTTCAGCACCGTTGGGGGACATAATCCAGAACAGGGAAGCCACAGGTAGGGTGGCGAAGTGGGCCATTGAGCTCAGCCCGCATGATTTGAAGTATGTGCCACGCACCGCTATAAAATCTCAGGCATTGGTGGATTTCATCAATGATTGGACTGCATTACAAACTCCTGAAGAGAAGCCGGATCTTACGTACTAGACGATTCACTTTGACGGTTCAAGACAGTTGGAAGGCTCGGGGGCTGGAGTTGTCTTAACTTCCCCCCGAGGTGATAAATTTTGTTACGTCCTCCGTTTATTATATCCCTGTACTAATAATGCGGTAGAATACGAAGCATTACTTCATGGCTTACGGATGGCGAAGGAGATGAACTTGAGCCGGGTCAAGTGTTTTGGCGATTCAGATCTAGTGGCCCAGCAAGTTTCAGGCAAGTGGGATTCGAGAGATCCCCTCATGGCAGCTTACAGACGGGAAGTGGAAGCAGTTGCTGGATATTTCAAAGGGTATCAAGTGGACCACATAGACTGGCGAAAGAATGAAGCGGCTGATGCTTTAAGCCGGCTGGGATCTCAACGTAAACCGGTGCCGCCAAATACTTTTTTGGATGAGCTGCACAGTCCATCAGTGCAAGTACCGCCAGAGGAAGACCAAGCTGTTCCTGATCCGGAGGCACAGCTAGTTGCAGCACTTCATGTTACCCCGGATTGGACACTGCCCTATTTGGCATATCTGAACCGAGGAGAGTTACCAGACGATGAGATAGAGGCGCGACAGATAGTCCAGCGTTCTAAGTCCATGACAATTGCAAACGGAGAGCTTCATCATCGCAGCGTCTCTGGAGCATTTCAGCGGTGTGTATGAGCTGAAGAAGGTTGTGAGATTCTTCATGAGATCCATGAAGGGGATTGTGGTCATCATGCCGGTTCAAAATCATTGGTGGCTAAAGCTTTTCGACATGGTTTCTATTGGTTAACAGCTCATGCTGATGCGGCAGATCTAGTCCGGAAGTGTGATGCTTGTCAGAATTTTTCGCGACGTGCTCTTGTTCCGGCACAGGAGCTCCGGATGATACCAATAACTTGGCCGTTTGCGACTTGGGGGCTCGATATGGTTGGACCCTTTAAGCGATCTCAAGATCAGAAAACTCATCTACAGGTGGCGGTGGATAAATTTACAAAGTGGATTGAGGCAGAGCCCGTAAGCAAGTGTGATGCGGCCATAACAGTCAAATTAATCAAAAAGGTAATTTTCTGGTTTGGCTTTCCGCACAGCATCATCAGAGACAACGGCACCAACTTATCTCAGGGTGAGATGGAAGAATTTTGTCAACGGGAACATATTCGCCTAGATGTATCTTCTGTGGCCCACCCCCAATCCAATGGTCAAGCTGAAAGAGCAAATCAGGAGATTTTGCGAGGTATCAAGCCCCGGCTTATGACTCCTTTGCAAAGAACCCCGGGATGTTGGGTTGAGGAGTTACCATCTGTCCTCTGGAGTATCAACACTACGCCAAACCGGTCCACAGGTTATACACCTTTCTTTATGGTATATGGTGCTTAAGCAGTCCTTCCAAGTGATATCCGACATGATTCACCAAGGGTGACGGCCTATGTTGAAGCGGCCAACGAGCAGGCAAGACAGGACAGTTTGGACCGACTAGATGAAGAGCGTGATATAGCGGCAGCACGGTCTGCGATCTATCAACAAGACTTGCGCAGATATCACAGCCGCCGGATCAAGAGAAGAACATTCCAGGAGGGAGACTTAGTACTCCGGCTCATCCAAGACCAAACAGATATGCACAAGATATCCCCACCTTGGGAAGGGCCCTTTGTGGTCAGTAAGAATCTACACAACGGTTCATATTACCTGGTGGACGTTCGAGAACACAAGGACTCACGAGCATCAGAGGAGGAGACGAAGAGGCCATGGAACATTGCCCACTTACGGCCCTACTACACTTGATCTATGAGCTCCAATGTATCCTATGTATATATTATGATTAATGTACAAACCGGCACCCTCGGGAAACCGGGGGCTCAGCCTTTTTTCCAATACAAATATCTTATGAGGACAACCATATATGTATTATCATATGTCATATTTCAAACATATCGATCGGTTACAAACTGATTTTTCAGAATATATACTCAGAAGCAATAAAATTCCTTGAAGAGCATAAGATCACATCCGGCTCAAAGAGGACGCTTCACGGAAACCCTCTGAATGGTAATCCATCCAGTGATTGGTTCAAAATTCACCCATGGCTTCATGGAGCCATGGAGGCCCTCTGGAAAGGCTACAGGCATCCAGTGATTGGCTTATATTTACCCATGGCTTCATGGAGCCATGGAGGCCCTCTGGAAAGGCTACGGGCATCCAGTGATTGGCTTATATTTACCCATGGTTTCATGGAACCAAGGAGGCCCTCTGGAAAAGCTACGGGCATCCAGTGATTGGCTTATATTTACCCATGGTTTCATGGAACCATGGAGGCCCTCTAGAAAGGCTACGGGCATCCAGTGATTGGCTAAAAGTTTTTCTTATGGTTCCTATGGATTGTACCCGCATCCATTGACCGGCCCTCTGGAAAGACGACACTACCCGCATCCAGTGATTGGCTGAACCTTGCTTTGAGCCTGGTAGCTCATAAAAAGCCTTGACTACATGGTTTTATTTGCAAATTTGCATTTTCTGATGATTATGTGTTTTGATTCTTTAATCCGGAGTGGGACAATTCAAGAAATTGACCACACATCGACAAAGTTGAAAAATCTGGGTCATGAGCACCAGCATGAGTAAAAAGTTTGGGTCAATCCGGTGTTTATCGTAACCCGGAACAATCATCCCGCAGAAACAAAACAAGAAGCCAAGCATGCTTTAAACCAGCAGTTCATATAAAGACCGGGGATTATTGTTAAGTCTATTAAAAGACTCCTTTGAAAAAGGCAATATTCGCCGGATTAAGAGTATCAAGCATACTTGGTCTCAGGTATACAGTTATTTTCTGATATAAGTATACATTTGTTTGATATATTATGAGAACAATTTAATCTGTCCGGCGGTAAACCGCTAGGACACACTTTTAGTATTATCTATGCAGGGACAGGTCATATGCAAGATAAGCGACATCAGACAAATTTTAAATCGCCAAACATTAAAGCAAGAAGTCAGAATATCCGGATCAAAACGGACAATGTGTTCAGCTATCCTATTACAAGGCATAGCAAGCCTGACAGATTAAAAATTGTTCGGTAAAACGGGACTGCAACTACAGCAATAAGCTATGAGCTATGCTCCTTCCTGCTGAGACGGCTGAGTATCAACTTGAGTCGGAGTCTCCTCTTCCTCTTGAAGCGGCTGGAAGTCCGGGGCGCACCAGTCGATTTTCGTTAAAGTACGGAAATACATCTCTTCATTGATGAGCTCCGACGGATCGATATCTGGAGCGAAGGTATGAGGACGCACTGGTGGAATTAGATTGCCGGTTTCATAAACCGGCCGCTCCACCCGCTCGTTTTGCATGTCGTACCCCGGATGATACCTGGATAAATCTTCTTCGGCTGCAAGTTTGCTGGCGAGAGGACGCATCTCCGTTGTCAAGGCATAGAGATCCTTCGCAGTAAATGATGATCCGTCTTCCTTGGTATTTGGACACCCATTTATAGCCTCTTCTGGATCAAAATCCGGAACCCATGCCTTCGCTCTGGTAAGCGCCACGAGGGCACCAGATCGAGCAGCAGATTTCTTAACTTCTTCTAAGCGCACTGGCAGAACAGACAGCTTTTCCAATGTGCCTTGGATGGTAGTGGGGGCCGGTTTACTGAATGATGTTGCACTTATGATCCTTTGAGCGCCGGAATACAGCTGCTCGACCAAAGTGTAACACGCCTTAAGTTTCTTCCGTAAGTCATCCCCAAGATGGGTGACACGGCGCCCTGCATATGAATATCACAGTTAAACCGGCACAGGTAGAAGATTACAAGGATGAGAGCAGAAATACAGATTAAATACTTACCGAAGATTGCAGAAGTCATCAACTCTATTTGCCGCTTTAAACTGGATAACTCTTCAGTCACCGGATTAAGAGCTTCTTCAGCGTCCTTAGCCCTTTTTTCCAGATCTTTCTTTTGAACCTCAAAGGTGGTCCGCTCTTCTTCAAAGAATTTCTTCAGCTGTTCAGAAGTCTTTAAACTCAGCTTCAAATCTTTCTTGGCCTTAGAAGCAGCAGCCTCCGTTTCAGCAAGTCTGCTCCGAAGTTCACTGATTTCTTCGTCCCTCCGGTTTAAATCAGCCTACAAGGAAGATCAAGTGGTAAGTGGAAGTAATTTAAAGACAAAAAGTCTCAAGCACGCAAACAAGTTGTCTACTTGACACTTGGGGGCTAATGGGCAGTTGAAGCAACAGTCAGAAGTAATTTAAAGACAAAAAGTCTCAAGCACACAAACAAGTTGTCTACTTGACACTTGGGGGCTAATGGGCAGTTGAAGTAAAGAGCAGAAGTAATTCAAAGACTAAGTCTCAAGCAGACAAAACAAGTTGTCTACTTGACACTTGGGGACTAATGTAAGATCATTCGATTCATCAGGAAGTACCGGTTCATCTTCTAAAAACAGCTAAACTGAAACTTGGGGGCTGATACGATATGGACAGAAGTACGTTGAAAGTTAAAAGAAGATGCAAGGGATTACCTCGTACTTGTCCTTCATCATGTTAATCAGGCCTGCTTCATAACCAGTGTGGAGCCGGTTTAAGTACCCGGAATAGAGCTCCTGGGCACTCATGTCAGCAAGGCCAGACAGTTCGGTACTCCACTTACCCTTTTCTTTATACACCTTCTCCGCTTTAGCCGTATGTTTGGCTAAAACAGTGGGTTCAGCGGGAGCGGTATAAGCCGTATGAGTTATCTCCACATCAGGAGAAGCAGTAGTTGGTGGTGGGGTTGCAGTGCGAACGGGACTGGGTGGAGCCGGATTGGTTTGAGGAGGATTGGCCCGGGCAGGACTTGCCGGTTCACGAACATCTTCAACATTGGGATTCTCAGGCATAGTGTGATGGTCAGCAGGAGCAGGATCCTCAAGTGGAATTGTAGGTTCGCCTTCTGGAGGGATAGCTGAGTCCGGATCAGCTGCCGGATTATCAACGGCGGTCTCAGCAGTTGGTTGGTTGATTTTCGCCTTTTTGCTAGGCTTTGGCTTGCTGAAAGAAGTTGGAAAACAAGTTAGAATTATAAGACAAAGTGCAATCATAAACCGGATAAGTTTACAGACTTACCCTGGGACGGTTTTTAGGGGTGGAAGCTGTGTGGCAGTTGATTCACCGGAGGAAGATAACGGAGTCTCCTGATAAAATAGGGTCAGACGGTTTAAGAGGTTTGCGTATGAGCCCGGCCTTGGGATGAAGAAGGGTTGGAGAGAGTATAACCTCAGAGCGGCGCTTCCGGGCCGGAGTAACAGATATTCCGGATGATTCCACAACAAGGCCGCTATGACGAGTGGTCCGGCGAAGAGCTTCATGTTGTTGTTTCTTCAAAAGAAAATTAGGATCCAATTGAGCATATGGGTGAGAAAACTGATATTTCCGGACTGTCCGACGACTTTTTTGTGGAAGTGGTTCTGAATCGGAAGAAAGGATAGTTACCTCAACTTCGGCCGGTTTATCTCCTTCCGCCAACTCCTGTGAAAGGTTATCATTAGATACAGATATGAGTAAAGCAAGCAAAGTAAAGCCGGATTAATTCATACCTCAGAGTCTGGATCGTCGTCCTCAGCGTGAGAACTGGAACCACCAACTGTTTTCCTCTTCTTGGAGGCAAGGGTTTTCCGGCGTGGTGCTTTTCCAGCCTTCTCCTGAGGTTTCCTCTTCCAAAAGGGATCCTCAGCCTGTTCAAAAGGAGAAAGATAATTGAAAGAACGGTTTAAAGGAACAGACTACAGATACATGACAGAGAATAAGACTTACTGCAGGCAGTCTGTTTTTCTTGTAGTACGGAGCCAACCCGGTTTGGCTGCATTCGTCTATAGGGACATTGAGCATTTTCTTGGCTGATTCGATAACTTCCGACTCGGAAATTTTTTCCTTGGTAAACCGTTGAGGGTCATCCGGTTTACCGGAATACTTACACATCAAGGTTGGACGTCGGCTCAAAGGAAGGATCCTCCAAGAAAGCCAGCATCTTGTAAAATCTACTCCGGTTAAACCGTTGGCCATAAAAGCTTTTAACCTGGCAAGTTGCGAGGCAAACCGGGGTCGCTCCGCGGAACTAAGGCGCTGTGGCAATGGGTGATCCTCCGGAAGACGGTGCTCGCGGTAACCCGGCAATGGGTTTTCCCCCTCGGGTGAAGTATCGATACAGTAAAACCAAGATTTATTCCAGTCTTTGGGGTGTGTATAGAGAGCGGCATGAGGAAAGACTGCATCTTTTCTCTTCTGAATACTGACCCCTCCTCACTCTTGATGAGGTCCACTAGTGAACTCAGTCCGCCGGTTCAGGTGGAAAAAGTCCCGGAATAAGTCGACTGACGATTCTTCCTGCAAATACACTTCAGAGAATACTTGGAAATCACAGACGTTGGAAATAGAGTTGGGACCTATGTCCTGAGGATGGAGTTGGAAGGCAGCAAGTACATCTCGGAAAAACTTTGAACCGGGAGGAGTGAAGCCTCGAGCGATGTGGTCAAAGAAGACAATAATTTCCCCCTCTTTGGGAGTAGGAGGGCATTCTTCTCCTGGAGCCCTCCATTTTAAAACGGCCTGAGGGCCTAAAAGGCCGTTTTCAACAGCATTAGCTAAAACTTCTTCTGTTACAGTGGAGGGAACCCAGTTGCAGGACACAAATTGTTTTGTCATAGCAACAGATGAAACAAGTGCTGAAAAGATAAAGTGTAAAACCGGATTATTCGAGCACAGCGGTATAAACCGGAAGATATACGCAAGGACTACGCAACGGTTTAAGCAAGGGACTAATGATACGGATAACTCGGCAATAACAGGGAGCCATGTTACTACCGGTTCATGACAGCAATAGAGGAAGAGCTAAACCGTCGCGTATGTCTAGAAAATTTCTAGAGTTTGTGCATGACAGTTTAAACCGGAGTATACTTAACAGATCTACAAAGGAGAAGAAACAAGTTTTTCACAGACAGCTAAGGCAAAACAGATCTGAACACGCAAGAAAAAGAAAAATAAATGCAAGGATATACGGGAAGAACTACAAGGGTGATATACGGAGCGGATGAATCTACAGGTTGTGTATAAATAATGAGATTTAAAGTATATAACAGCGGAGTAAAGGCAAGATCTACAGACAAGACGTAATGGTCAAAACTTCGGTGGAACTTGGCATCTACGATGAACGGATGAAACTATTGCTGGAACTTAATGGCGGAGGTAAGAAGAAGAACCCTAGAGGTTACGGATCAACAATGAGGAAGAAGATAAAAACCTGAGAAGTGGCGGCGGAGTCTTTTCTGGTCAAGCTCAGGTCGATCCAGCGGCCGGCGAAGACGTAGTTTCAGCACTCAGCGGCGGCGGCTTGAGCTCGGGCGGCAATGGAGCTTTGAGTTCGGGTGACGGAGGAGGAAGAAAGAGCGGAATAAGATAATGAATGGGGACAGTGGTATTTATAGAAGAAAAGCAGATCCGAAGCGACATGCGCGGGATTCGAGGAGGCAAAGGATCGGATAAAGATCCTCCGTCGCCTCGTTTTTCGGAACAACCATTAAACAAAACCGATGGACAGCTCACGGCGTTAAATGCGGAAGTGATGTCACGGTCAGATTCAGTGATTCTCGAGGATGACGTCAGGGCCGGTTTACAAAAAATGAGAAGACACAAGGAAGAAAATTGTGCAAGACTGAGAAGATTGATGTGAACAAAGTTCAAATCATTCTGGGGCCTAATGTCAGGGATATTACTAGCAGGTATGAACCGGCTAGTGTAAACCGGTTTATTATAATATGTTTGTATGGTTGTAATATTTAGTAAAGGCTACGGCCCAGGAGGTTTTAGGGCCCATGTATAGGGTTATGGTTTGTAAACCGTCTGATGATGTAACTTGAGAGATAAGAAAGAAAGAGCAGAGACCGAGGCGGACACGAGTATGAGCCGGCCTCGGGACTCTGTGAACCGGACCAGGCGTCACCTCTATATAAAGGGACGACCCGGCGACGGTTCAGGGACAAGCAAGAAACAATCCGTCGAGACAGGCAAGCAAATCGCTCCTTGTTCATCGACGCCCAAGCAATACCAAACCAAACTAGACGTAGGCTTTTACCTTCATCGAAGGGGCCGAACTAGTATAAACCCTCTGTGTCCTTTGTGTGCTTTTAACCCCTTCAAGCTAACCTGTGCGATGGTTCCATCATCAAGTCCGCTAAACCGGACATCTGCCGTGTTAATTCCACGACAGACTCCATCGCCGATCTGGAGCTAAAACTGTCCACCCTCACCACAATGCTTGACGGCGCCAGAGAGCAGGAGGCGAAACTGAAAGAGGATCTCAGGGCCGAGAAGGCGCTATTGGACAGCGCCGCCATCTCCCAAAACTACTTCAGGCTGACGGTGGAGCACTGGACAGAGGGTCTTGTTGCCGCCGCCGCCGACGTCGACAAGGAGCTGGCGGAGCTCGGGGCGGAGCACCTCGGGTACTCCACCGACGAGAATCTCCCCCGCAGCGCCAAGTTGAGCTTGTTCTTCAGGGGGGTGGCACCGGCCCTCTAGCAGCTCCGGGAAAGGATCCCAAAGCAGCTGGCGGACGAGTCGCGCAGGCTCTGCGCGGGGGCCCTCGAGAAGGTGTTGATGAAGATAGCGCACCACAACCCAGGCCTCAACCTCACCAACGTCCTCAGGACCTTGCCGCCGGACGTTGACCAGGAAGCGCTCAAGGCCCTTGTCGCGCCTATTGTGAACAAGGTGGGCGGCATCAAGAGGGTCGAGGGCGACCGCATGGATTAGTCTTGTTTACTTTCTTCTTTCCTTGTCGCTGCCAACTATGTTATGAACAATAGTCTATTAGTGCCGCGACAAGTTGCTTTGTAATATAACTTTATTTTGGATAGTCAATGCAATGTTATTTCCTTTACTTGACTTCCTCGCTTTGTATGTTTTCACCCTACGCTTTTAGGGAACTTGCCGGCGTAGGGACCCTTGCCGCGAGCGCTGAGTGCGGAACTTCAGCAGCCTGCTGGCAATGCCGTTGCCGACAAGAAACCTTGTCGCAGCTAGTCGCAACACACTTAAGCTGTTGAGCGAACTCGAAAACGAAGTAAGGGCGCGACACTTGTCGCAGCACACTTAAGCCGTTGAGCGTGCTCAAAACAAAGTAAGGGCGCGGCTAGCCACGAGTTGGTTCCTCCACGCATAGGTTTTCCATACAAAGTGCGGTCGTTCAAGGAAGATAACTCAAAAAATTTAAAAATTTGATTGCTCAAACTTTGGCAACTTAGCTTTTGTGTCGGTTGCTTCCCGGCAAGGCAAGGCTCCCTTGAACGGCACTTGGTCCATACCACTATCTCCTCCCCCCCCCCGGCAAACTTGTGCGCGAGGAAACTACTTCTGCTTGAGAGAAAAGAAATGAGAGAAAACGGAGATATGGAGTCTTGTGGCTCGTTATTGCTTACCGGGAATAGGTGCTGCACAAAGTGTCAGATGGTACATGCAAGAAAGTAAAAAAGGGCATGAATTGACAAGTTGTGCGAGGCACATAAGCTTTACTGATGCACGGGGTCTGCGCCCGGCTTTGTACAAAGGGTTACATGCAACAGCGGCAAGACTTGTACAAAAGGTGGTTGCCGGAGCGGATCACGGCAACCGCGCCTTATGGGTAAAACTTGCGAAGATGCTCAATGTTCCAGGAGTTGCTCACCGGTAAGCCTTCTTCGGCCTCAAGGCGGACAGCGCCGGGCCTTGTGACTTGTTTCACCCGATAAGGGCCTTCCCACTTCGGCGTCAACTTGTTGGAATTCTTGGCGGACTGAACGCGCCGAAGAACAAGGTCGCCTTCCTCGAGACTTCTGGCTTTAACCTTGTGGCTATGGTAGCGGCGCAAGGCTTGCAGGAATCGAGCAGCTCGTACAGCAGCCTGAAGACGCTCCTCCTCAAGGAGCAGTGCGTCATCTTGCCGCAGCTGCTCTTGCTCGAGCTCATCGTAACTGAGCACTCGAGGCGACCCGTATACGAGTTCTATGGGGAGAACTGCCTCTGCTCCATAGACAAGAGCAAAGGGTGTCTGTCCAGTGGCTCGATTTGGCGTCGTCCTGATCGACCAAAGAGCCGCTGGCAACTCCTCGATCCAGTTTCTTCCGCACTTGTGCAGCCTATTGAAAGTTCTTGTCTTGATTCCGCGCAGCACTTCAGCGTTTGCCCTCTCCGCTTGACCGTTGCTCCTCGGGTGAGCAACAGAAGCGAAGCAGACCTTGGCGCCAAGGTCTTGGATGTACTGCATGAAGGTGCGACTTGTGAATTGTGTGCCGTTGTCGGTGATGATCCTGTTAGGGATTCCGAAACGGCAAACAATCGACCTGAAGAACTTGACTGCCGACTGCGCGGTCACCTTTCTCACTGGTTCCACTTCTGGCCACTTTGTGAACTTGTCGATGGCGACATACAAGTACTCAAAGCCCCCGGCTGCGCGGGGAAAGGGGCCGAGGATGTCGAGCCCCCAGACCAAAAATGGCCAGGATAAAGGGATCGTCTGGAGAGCTTGAGCTGGTTGATGTATCTGCTTGGAATGGAACTGGCATGCTTCACACTTGGTTACTTGCGCAGCTGCATCCTGGAGGGCTTCTGGCCAAAGGAAACCTTGCCGGAATGCTTTGCCGGCAAGCGCTCTGGCGCCAATGTGGTGGCCACATATGCCTCCATGTATCTCTGCCAACAGCTTTTGTCCATCTTCCCCGGGGATGCATTTGAATTTCACACCATTGAGTCTTCTTCTGTACAGTTCATTGCCGACAAACTGATACATACTTGACTGCCGGGTTATTCTTTCTGCTTCTTCTGGCTCTTCGGGAAGTTCTCCTGTTTGAAGGAAACGGACAATCTGCTGCGCCCATGCCGGAGCCTGCGGCTCGACGACAAGGACTAAAGGCATCTGTGCTGCTGCGGGAACGTCAGCTTCTACGGCAAGAACCTGCGGTTCAGCCGGAGCTTGGCGATCCCCGACAAGCTTGCCTAAGCAAAACTTGTCGGGAGCGTTTGCTTCAACTGTACAAACCCTAGGGCTTGCAGGAGCAGACTGCTCCTCATCAATCTTGTCGTTGATCTTGGGGACTTTGTTGGCGGCGGCTTCGGGAAGTTCTGCCGGCAAGTAGTCACCAGAAACCAACTTTCTCTTCTTACTTTGTCTAGTCGATGGTGCTACGGATGGTTGAGTTAGCTTGAGCACAAAGATCCCCGGTTCCACAGGTAGCTTTAGTGCACCACACTTTGACAGGCCATCTGCGATGTCGTTCTGAGCTCTTGGAACGTGCTCCATCTGTAAACCTTCAAAGTGCTCTTCAAGCTTTCTCACTTCGTCGACGTATGCATCCATCAACGGACTCTGGTAGCTCTTGTTCACTTGGCGGACGACCAACTGTGAGTCACCCCGCACAATTAGCTTCTTGATTCCAAGCTCTGCTGCGATTCTGAGGCCGGCAAGCAAACCTTCATACTCTGCAGTATTGTTCGTTGCTTGCTCCTTGGGAAAGTGCATTTGGACGACGTACTTGAGGTGCTCCCCGGTGGGCGCGACAAGCAACACGCCGGCACCGGCGCCTTGCAGCGAGAAGGCACCATCAAAGTACATGATCCATTCTTTGCTTGCTTCTTTGACGGGAATGCTCGTCTCCGGAATCTCTTCGTCTGGCGTTGGCGTCCATTCTGCTATGAACTCTGCCAATGCTTTTCTCTGAATAGTTGAAGTGCTTTCAAACTTGAGGCCAAAGCTTGACAGCTCCAGTGCCCACTCGACAATCCTGCCTATCGCTTCTGGATTTTGCAGTATCCTCTTCAGCGGAAAGCGAGTGACCACTGTTATCTCGTGCGCTTGGAAGTAGTGGCGCAGCTTTCTCGAGGCCATGAGAAGGCCGAAAAGCAGCTTATGCACACCAGAGTACCTTGATCTAGCCCCCTGCAGAAGGGATCTGACAAAGTAGACTGGGCGCTACACCATCTTCTTCCGCACTTCCTCTTGCATCTGCGCAGTTCCATCCTTGTCGGGACCAGAGCTTGTCGGAGAAGCCCCCTGCTTGTCGCTGGATGTGCTTGCCGTGGCTGTTGGCTCATCATCTGCCTCCCTTTCTGCTACTAACGCAGCACTAACCACTTGATTGGTTGCTGCTAAGTATAGCAGCAACTTCTCTTGTGGCTTAGGTGCGACAAGTATTGGAGTGGAGGACAGGTACCTCTTCAAGTCTTGCAGCGCTACCTCCGCTTCCGGAGTCCATTTCATTGGACCCGCCTTTTTCAAAATTTTGAAAAACGGTAGGGCGCGTTCCGCTGACTTAGAGATAAACCTGCTGAGAGCAGCCACGCAGCCGGCGAGTCTTCGTACATCCTTGACGCGCTTCGGAGCTTCGATCTGCTCGATGGCTTTGATCTTGTCTGGATTGGCTTCAATCCCTCTCTGGGATACAAAGAACCCGAGAAGCTTGCTGGAGGGGACTCCAAACACGCACTTCTCGGGGTTGAGCTTGAGTTGGATCCTGCGCAGATTCGCAAAGGTTTCATCTAGGTCTTGTATCAGAGTAGCCCTGTCCTTGCTCTTGACCACTATGTCATCCATGTAAGCTTCTACATTTCTATGTATCTGTGGCTCAAAAGCTGTATGGACTACCCTTGCAAACGTTGAACCAGCATTCTTCAATCCAAAGGGCATGCGTATGAAGCAATAAGTGCCACATGGAGTAATGAATGCGGTTTTCTCCTCATCTTCTTCAGCCATGAAGATTTGGTGATATCCGGAATATGCATCAAGAAACGAAAGCAACTCACATCCAGCTGTGGAGTCAACGATCTGGTCAATGTGCGGAAAGGGAAATGGATCTTTGGAACAAGCTTTATTCACATCGGTGAAGTCTATACAAAGCCTCCACTTCCCGTTCGCCTTGCGCACGACAACAGGGTTGACCAACCAAGTGGGATGGAGTACACCTCTGACAAGGCCTGCCGCTTCCAGCTTCTTGATTTCTTCTGCGATAAACTCTTGACGTTCCACCACTTGTTTTCTAACCTTCTGCTTGATGGGCCGCGCGTGAGGACAAACGGCAAGCTCGTGCTCAATTACTTTCCTGGGAACACCGGGGATGTCAGACGGTTGCCATGCAAACACGTCGACATTCGCCCGCAGGAAAGCAACGAGCGCGCTTTCCTATTTAGGATCAAGCGTGGCACTGATGGTGAAAGTACCACCAGTGCCGTCCTCCTTAGCGGACACATTCTTGGTTGTGGGTGGAGCCGCCATCGCCTTCTTGTACTTGCCGGTGGAGCTCGATGGTGCGTCCTCGACGGCAGCGCAGCACTCCGAAGAGGTGCGTTTGTCGGAGTGGGCCCTAGAGCTCTTGCCGTACTTGGTCTTGTTCCTTCCCCCGGGAGCTTCAGCGGCAAGTGTTTTGCTATCTGTTGCGGCTGCTGCATCCCGGTAAATCTCGTCGGCACAGATAAGGGCGTCCTTCTTGTCGCCGGGGACAGAGATGACGCTTATCGGGCCTGGCATCTTCAGCATGTTGTAGGCATAGTGAGAGGCTGCCATGAACTTGGCGAGCGTTGGACGACCAAGTATCCCATTGTAAGGCAATGGGATATCGGCAACGTCAAAGGTGATCCTCTCGGTCCTGAAGTTCAGCTCTCCGCCAAATGTCACTGGCAGTGTGATCTTCCCCTTCGGATTGCTCCTTCCCGGGTTGATCCCTTGGAATGTGCCGGTTTCCTCGAGCTTGCTGTGGGGGATATGGAGTTTCCGGACCACAGCAGAGGAGATCAGGTTCAGGCCGGCCCCGCCGTCAACTAACATCTTGGTGACCTTGAGGTTGCGGATGGTTGGTGAAACCAACATCGGCAAACACCCGACCGCAGTGGTGCGATCAGGGTGGTCCTCAGTGTCGAAGATGATAGGCGTGCTGGACCACCTCAGAAGCTTGCGTGACTTGATGGGTGGCTCAGCTGCATTAACTTCCCGCACCCATTGCTGGAGTTGGCGGTGGGAAGTATGCAGAGAAGCACCTCCGTCAACGCACAGAACTTCTGTGGCCTTCTGGAACTCCTGTTCGCTGTTATCTCCGTCATCCATGTCTTCGTCGTCGTCTTCGTCTTCGTCCTTTTCGCGGCCGCGGGGAGGTCTGTCTCCTTGCCGCTGCTTGGCCTTGCCGCGGCGTCCTCCCTGGCCGTTGAACGGTCGTTTCTTGCCGGACTCTCCACCACCTCCCTGGGCCTTCTCCTTGTCGCATCGCTCGTACTCAGCTTTCTGCTGCTCGACGAGGTACTCGACCCTTTTGCAGTTCTGGAGGTCATGGCCTTTGGTGCGGTGGATCTTGCAGTACTGCTTGTCGGAGCCGTCTTGCTTGTCGGTGGCAGCCACAGTCTGACAGTTGGTGCACACGGCAGTTTCCTTGCCGGAGCCACCTGCCGGTGCTTTCTTGGCGCCAGCTTCCTTGCTGGACTGCTCCACGACCAGCACTTCCTTGTTCTTCTTCTTTCTGTTGTTCCGCCGCCGGTTCTTCTTCGCCGGGGCGGCATCCTCGCTATCTGTTCCCCTTGCTCCAGTATCCTCTCCGGGGAGTTTCCTCCCCTCCTCAGCGCGTGCGCACTTGTCGACCAGGGCATAAAGCTCACTGACGTCTCGGATCTTGCACATCGCCATCTCCTCCCTCATCCTGCGGTTACGCACGTTCTGGTGGAATGCGCTAATAACCGCGGCAGGGTGGACGTCTGGGATGTTGTGTTGGACGCGACTGAATCTTTGGATGTACTTTCGCAGGGACTCTCCTTCTTTCTGGGCAAGTATGTGAAGGTCGCTCTCCTGGCCATGGGGCTTGTGGCCACCCGTGAAGGCGCCGACAAACTGATGGCACAGGTCGGCCCAAGAAGAGATGGAGTTCTCCGGTAAGTGCATGAGCCAAGATCTGACGTTTGGCTTGAGCACTAGCAGGAAGTAGTTCGCGAGTATCTTCTCGTCTTGTCCCCCGGCAGCCTGCACCGCGATGGTGTAGATGCCGAGGAACTCCGACGGATGAGTCTTGCCGTCGTACTTCTCGGGTACGTCGGGCTTGAAGTTCTTCATGCTGGGCCACTGGACTTGCCGCAGCTCACGGGTGAACGCAGGGCAACCTGCCGCGTACGACAGGTCGCCTGGCCCCCCTGGCGCTTGCATGTCAACAGCGGGCCCAGCGCGCTGGTCAGATTGACGCCGCGCTTCTCTTCGACGCTCGATGCGGGTTCGAGCGTCCTCTTGCCGTCGGTCGTCAAGGACTTGGCGCTGATTGCGACGAGCACGCGGATCTGATGAAGCTGTGGAGTCGTCATCGAGGTTGATCCAACGAGTCGGCGATTTTGGCCTTTGGGGCGGGGATTGCACGGTGGTTGCACCCCCGGCAGTCTTGTCGCCATCAGCCCGCGCCTGGCTAACTTGCCGTGGCCGCGACGTCGTCGGCTGCTGCGGAGTGTCGTTGTTGGCGAAGGCGATGAGGCTCTGGATGGTGGCCCTCCAGTCGTCGGCCTTGTCTGCCGCTGGAGGGAAGTCGAGGAGGAGTTGAGCTCGAGCTAGAGCTTCTGCTGGGGTGGCGGGGAGCGGTGGCGAGCGGTGCGAGGAGCGAGATATGCTCGGACTTCTAACTGCGTTAGAAGGAGCAGCGTCTCGTCCCGGTGACCGCGCCTTGCTCATGCTAGCGTGTTGGCCTTGAGCGTCCCGCGAACCGCCAGCTTGACCTTGACCCAGCAGGCGTATGGTACCTTGTGTACCACGTCGTTGCCGGTCCCGCGCCTCCTGAGAGGGGCGCGGTGCGTGCACGGACTCCGAGGTCTTGGAGTGCGCTCGGTCGTCCGTCTTGTCCTTGGACTTGGCGGCGCCGTGAGTTTCCTTGCCGACGTCCGTCCTCCCACCGGCGTCTACCCCACCGGTCGTTGGCCCCGGTGGCGGTGGGATCGACGCGGACGGGCCTGCTACCTCCCAAGCTTTCTTCTTCGGCGGCATGTCGATGAAGCTGACGAAGCTGATGGAGATTTCGCTCGCGTGAACGCCGGATCAGGTTCACACAACCTCGACGCGCCCCCTACCTGGCGCGCCAAAGATGTCGGCAAAACTGATCGCCCACGAACACCTATGGGACCGGAGCCCCTTTTCGGTATGACAAGGGGGCGGAGGATGCACAAAGAGCAGATCGAGGCAAACACGCGAGCAGTTTACCCAGGTTCGGGCCACACGGGGGCGTAAAACCCTACTCCTGCCTTGGTTTGTATTGCGTTCTTGGCTCGGGAGCGAGAAGAGATACAGTGCTGATCGCTAGGACCGAGCGTGAGAGTGATCAATGATCGGAACCCCCTCTACGTTGCGCATGGGCCTCCTTTTATAGATCAAAGGGGTCACCGATAGGTGGCAACATAGTCGAGGGTAAAAATGTAAAATGGGTGGTAGTTGGAACAGTGTATGCATAGTGCTCTATACCTAACTCTGACGGCAGGGGACAAGGGCATTAAATGCCCGTCGCCGTCGCTCCAAACAGTGCAAAAAGCGTCCGTCAGGGCGCCACTGTCCGCCACGACGGTGGCTTTGTCATCGCAGCTTGCCACCGTGTACCCCAGGCTGCACAGCCTTTCACCACGTGTGCCTGGAAAGGTCCCAGGGCAACACGTGGGCGGATGAGCTGGAGCGCGGGTACTTAGTGGAAGTTTGCCGCGGCAAGCGCCTTGCCGCGGCTGCTATCTTGTCGCGCCCGGAAGCTTGTCGCTCTCCGGGCCTTGCCGGGACGCGTGGCGCGTCGTGGCAAGTCTCTTGAAGTGCCATATTTGGGCCTTCCCGGCAAGCTCCTCTTGCCAGGGTCCTGTACCAAAGAAGTGGTCTTGAGCCTTGAGTGGCCTTCCCGGCAAGCTCCTCTTGCCGGGGCCTTGTCTCTTTAACTTGAATACTTTGTTCTTGAATGGCTCCAAAGGAACCACAGTGAGCCTTGGCGGTCGCGTGGCAAGCCCCGCCACGGGACGCTGCAACTGCCCGTACACAAGTTTGGGATACTAAGGTACCCCTACTTTAGTACACCGATAAGGGTGCGTGGCGAGGATGTGGGACAATGCGTCCAAGTGTTTACGCTCCCCGCTGGAGAGCTCGTCGTCGTCGATGAGGTCCAGGCGGTGGAGTGCCAGAGGGGGCGCCATGGTCGTAAGAGGACAGTGCTCTGCACTTCAGATTTGATGGGGAGGAGGGATATGATGGTTACCAACATCTCGTCGAAGAGGCTGCTAATGAAGTCCATGCTCGCCGGAGGCTCTTGCGGTTCTGGCTCGACCTGCCCCCGCTTGTTGGCCAGCTCGTGCTCCATCTCGCTGTTGGAGGCATCCTTAGTGCGGTGCTTGTAGATGAGAACAGAGGACTATTCTACGTACCCCCCCCCCCCGAGGCGGACGAAACCTAAACAACAATAAATTGCCAGCGCGAGTGGCTCGCTTCCCGGTATGGTGAGCGTGCGCGACGAAATGCTCACAGTCATCTAGTCTAATCAAATAGCCGCCCACAGTAGTAAATAGTTAATTGAACGCCCACGGTCGGAATAATACTATCGTTTGCGATAATACTGTGGCAGCTATTTGTTTTGAAATGGCTAGAAAAATCAAGGTATAAAAAGGCAAAATGAACCCCGAACAACTTCATATTTTAAGCACGACACTCCTATAGTTGCATGTTGTCTTTGTAAAATAAATCAAGGCGGGAAGAGACAACGTATGTTGTTTCGCACACATATGTGACCAAGTTTCCTCTCAGAACCATGAGGCTTCACTACAAAAAAAAAGACACATCCGTGACATTTTGGGCCGAACGAATTTGTTTTCTGTCATACTTATGACACTTCTATGACAATAATTGTGACAAAACCCGGTATCATCATAGATGTGGTGGGGTCCTACTTTTATGACAAAAAATCATGACAGAAAATGGTCTTTTCTTCCTGGGCGGGCCGGAGACGCAGTTGCATGACATTCTTTGGGCCATCCACGACGGAAAAAACCATGGTAGAAGCGAGGGCGAGGAAAATATCGAGGTGTTCCCGGTTACGGTGGGTTGTTGGGGCCGAGCGATGCGCGTTTCTCTCGTACACGCACACGCGTGGGTGTGAGGCATTGGGCTCTAACTGAACCCGAGCGAGGCGTTGGGCTCTAACTGAACCCGAGGGATTGCACTGTAGGCTACTGATGGCTTCTCGCCCCTCGTTGGTTACCCCAAGTGGAAGGTTTGAGATGCAGTGTAGCGGAAGTTTTCCTTTGGCAAAGATACCAAGGATCGATTTCCCCTGAGACTCCCAGTTTCAACAAGAAGGTGTCAACTACTAACGGCGCCAGATATTAGCAATCAAAGTGGACCTGCACACAGATACAAATAACTTTGCTCCCAACGAGTACAGAGAGGTTGTCAACCCCTCCGGCCTTGTCGTTTACAAAGGATCAAACACAAGTGATAATAGTGATAGGTATTGCTGCAAATAGTAAGTAAAAGCGGAAAGTAAATAGCAGATGTGATCAGTGATGGTAATATGGACCGGGGTCCCATGATGTTCACTAGTGATGTCTCTCTCCCAAAAGACGATAAAACAGCTATGTGAGGTAAACGAATTACAGCTGGGCAATTGACAGAATTATGTGCGCAAACCAATGCTAACTATGTTGCAAGAAAGGTAGAGGTTCAAAGCATGGGCGGTACGCCAAGGCAAGTAGACCGAAATCCATCTGCATCTACTACTAATCATCCACCTTGAGATATCTATCTAAAACATCTCGCTGGTATTAAGTTGCGAGTCCAACCCATAGTGTAAACTCAAAGCAACAGACAACTGCATTAAAAGAACTTTGCGTAAAGTAAACAATCCTTGCACCCGCAGGCACAAGCACCGTTGTTTTCCCCCTTGTGGCAATAGCACATCCCCTAGACTCATGTTTCTGTCACTCAAGCTAGTCATCGAGGGGCATGAACCCACAATCAAGCATAACGTTCCCTCTTGGAGTCACTACCTACTACTTGGCCAAAGCAATAAATAACAACGGAGAACATGCAAGAATTACTTACGAACATAAATATAAAAGAGGTAAATCAAATATATTACTCAAACACAATCTGAACATAATTTCACAATCCATCGGATCCCAGCAAACTCATCATAGCAACAGCGTAAGGATTACATATGTGCCTCGATCATGTAGGGCAGCTCATGAGGGCTAATTAGTGAAGCACAAGAAGGGGAGGAGAACATCACATAGCTACTGGTCATGGACCCATGGTCCAAGGAAGACTACTCACAACTCATCCGGGAGGCGTCCATGGTGGTGGAGAGGCTCCCGGTGGTGATCCTCCCCTCCGGCAGGGTGCCGGGAAGAGTTCTCCTGGTGCTCCCGATCTTGGAAGCGCGGCGGCGGCGGAACAGAGATGAGATCGCCAAAAAGGGTTCTCGTCTCGAGGGTTTCGGGACACGATATAAATATATGCCAAAGGGGGGCATCAGCAGAGGCCTGGGGGGCCCAGGCGCCCTCCCAGCGCGGCCAGGAGGGGGGCCGCGCCACCAGGGCGCCTGGAGCCCTGGTGGCCCCCCTCCGGCTGTACTTTGGCTGCCGGGAAGCTTCTGGAACGCTGATTTTTTATATAATTTTTCCGGGATTTTTCTGGCAGTTTTCGTAATGGGAAAACCTGAAATACAAAAACAGCAGAAAACAGAAACTAGCACTAGGGGGCACTGAGTTAATAGGTTAGTCCAAATATGATCAAAAGTGTTTGGAAGTGTATAAATTTCATAGCAATATCACACAAAAGAGGCATGGAGCAAGCAGAAATTATAGATACGTTTTGGACGTATCAACATCCCCAAGCTTAATTCCTGCTCGTCCTCGAGTAGGTAAATGATAACAAGAATAATTTCTGTGGTGACATGCTATTAACCATATAGGACTTTTCGTAGTCATATGACAAAAGCTTACTGAGACAATGAATCTGTAGTAATTAAGTTGCCTCATGAGAAAATCACAAAGAACTGAAAGTTTTACAACATGATACTGAAACATCAAATAGATTTGTAATGAGCATGGTGTGGAAATATGATAAAGTGATATCTCGCTTGCCCCCTTTAGTGAAGCAAAACATAAATGCAGGGGCACCTCCAAGGTTTAAGTGATGACTAGATACAATGATTTCAAAATAAACGATATCATAATCATGCAAAAGACAATGCTACTTTGGGACAATGCACATTACACTCAGAATGACAATCATGCTCTCAGTAGTTGGTGCTTTAAAAGAAGGTGGAGACTCTCGAACCGTGGCTTTTGTTGGCAAGGTTGAAAACCCATAGTCGGAAACAAAGACAAAACATGTACCAGAGCTCTTGGTTTTAAAACAGAAGTAATAATTATTATTTTTTAGATTATGCATGTTCCGTCAACGAATGCTAGCAGACAACTCAATCACTTCTTGAGATGGACAAGTTTCGAGGAACGGCTCCCGAATGAGGACGATCACATCCTCTTAATCTCCTTTGTTTATCACTGCCAAAGTTTTCTGATTTATCATGAACAAAGCGTGATGGAGGGTTTGTTTGTTATATTAATTTTGAGCCGGGCGCACTCTTTGCCAGTTCCTTCTCGTATTATGGGTTTGGACATTAGACATGCAATCCCGGGGTGAAGCCTGTCCAACTTAAAAAGATCATGAATTAACTACTACTTCCTCATGAACTAAAAACAGAGGCACAAAATAGGAATGCTTTTTTTTGAATAATTTCGAGATGGTACATGCAAGTCTCCGTTAGGAATGGCAGGTAAATACCATGTAGGAAGGTATGGTGGACTCATATGGCATAACTGGTTTAAAAGAATTTGGATGCACAAGCAGTCAGTCCGCTTAGTACATGTGGAGGTTAGCAAAAGACTGGGAGCGACCAACTAAGAGAGCAATGACGGTCATAATCATGCAGAGCGACAAAGCAACATTGAATCATGCATGGAAGTTATATCGCTACTCACAAACAAAAGATCATCAAGGCTTGACAGACTTTCTTTACAGTCTTAAATATGCGTGAGCATACGCTAAGTCAATCGAAATAAATTCTTGAAGGAAGATATTACTAAACCATACCACATCATAGGCAAACAAGTCATGTTGTACTCCAATAACATATTGGGAACCCCCCAGCTATTTGAGACTAACCATAAGAAAACATGAACTACTAAGCACCATTATGCACATAGCATTTTTATCATAGACATATCAACCAATGCAACAGAAGCAAACTCTCTTAATAAGATAATCATTATAACTAAAGAGAGTTCAAGCAACCAACTAAACAAATGCTCTTTAAAAAGATAAGCATGAAAACCAAGAGCTGAACATGATAGTAGCTATTGAAAGACAAAGAACACACACAGCAAAGATAGACATGAAAATTCTATGTTATGTTCTAGGTAGAAGTGGAGCATGTTTCTCTCCCACATAAAGAAGCTGAGTTCCGACTCGTTATGAAAAGGAAACCTAAAAAGGAAACTAAAAGCAAGACGCTCCAAGCATAGCACATAACACATGAAGTGATAAAAATATAGTGGAACGAAAGACGAACTGATAATGTTGATGGAGAAGGGGATGCACGGGGGCATCCCCAAGCTTAGACGCTTGAGTCTCCTTGAATATTTCTTGGGGGTGCATGGGGGCATCCCCAAGCTTGAGCGCTTGACACTCCTGAATCTTTTTATCATCCTCCCTCGCACACTTGAAAACTCCCTTCATACATAACTCATCATAATCTGATTAGCGAGGTTAGTACACATAATAAAATAATTGTTACTTGCTGGAAATAAGGATATTCTTGAAGGTCTACTATTTCTCAAGATTGCCAAAAGGTTTTTGCAAATAAAAAGCAAGCTCAAGGTTTGCAAAATGAAGGAAAGGCAAAACAGGACAGAATCTGTGAAAAACAGAACAGCAGGTAGTAAATGATTTTTTCGGGGCACTTCTGCAACTCTAATCAAAAAACTCAGAACAGACGCACGAAAGACAATTGTATAGAGCACGCTGTCGAAAAAATTCAGACCAAAAAGATGATCTGGTGATTTTATACGAATTTTTCTATCCAAGGACAGAATAGGTTTCCTGGAGAGCATGTCACAACTTTTGAACTTTCTTGCAATCAGAGGCTACACTTGGCACAAAATTGAAAAGCAAAGATACAATGATGATGCTACTGTAGTAACAACATCAAGACACAACAAAAGCAAAATAAAATTTTTATTCATGTGGGCTGCCTCCCAAAAGCGCTTTCTTTTATGCCTTTAAGCTAGGCATAATGCAAAGAGATAAAGTCTTATCAAGAGTAAAAGAATAGCTAGCCCGTATAACGGACTCAAAAGGTAACTTAATCTTCTTTCGAGGGAAGTGTTCCATCCCTTTCTTGAGAGGAAATTGTAATTTTATATTCCCCTCTTTCATGTCAATGGTAGCACCAACGGTGCGTAGAAAAGGACGTCCCAAAATAATTGGACAAGAAGGTTCACATTCAATGTCCATAATAGTAAAATCAATGGGAACATAATTGTCATTGACAATGATAAGAACATCATCGATCCTCCCCAAAGGTTTCTTTATGGAAGAATCAACGAGACGAACACCAAAAGAACAGGAATCAAAAGGTTTCAATTTAAGCATATCATATATTCTTTTGGGCATAACGGAGGTACTAGCTCCAACATCACATAAAGCATAACAAGAGAAGTTATTCAACTTAATTTTAATCATAGGATCCCAACCATCTTCTAGCTTTCTAGGTATGGAGGCTTCTACTCTAAGTTTCTCCTCCCTAGCTTTGATAAGAGCATTAGTGATATGCTCTGTGAAGGCAAGGTTAAGCATGCTAGTGCGGGGATCTCTAGACATCTTGTGAAGGAAATCAATAACTTCGGTAAGAGTGCAATTATCAAAATCAAGGTCACTACTATCAAGTAAGGTGGTAGTGGTGTCCTTTAGGTTCACTTGTTTGGTAGTTTCTATAGTCATAGCATCACCATTAATAGGTCCAATGGGACCAGGAGTGCATTGGGTGCTAAGAGTTTGGATATCCTCAACAACTTGGATAGTAGCAACAGTGTGGTGGGTAGGAAGGTTCTTAATTCTATCTTCTTCCTCCCTTTCTCTAGCCCATCTCTCTTTAAGTTTATCCAACATCCTAATGTTTTCATTAATTTGCACTTGAATAGCATTCATAGGAGTGACCTTCCTCTCCTCAAGAGGAGAAGTTCTAATTTTAAGCAATTCTACCTCATTGGCTAAATTGTCTACCTTCGAAGAGAGATCATCTAGTTTGTTTAGTTTTTCTCCTACACTCTTATTAAAGGCTTTTTGGGTAGTGATGAAATCCTTAAGCATAATCTCTAGTTCAGTAGTGGAGTTCTTGGTGCTAGGATAATCATTGTTGTTAAAATTGTTTCTAGAGATAAAGTTCACATCTACTTGTTCTTGAGCAATCAAAAAATTTAAAGGAACATCACGAGGTTCAACAGAAGATTGCTTCAAAAGTAGAGACATGATCAAGTCAACTTTTTCATTTAGGGAGGAAATCTCCTCGACAGAGTTTACCTTCCTACCTGTTGGAGCGCGTTCGGTGTGCCATTGGGAATAGTTGGTCATCATCTCATCGAGAAGCTTCGTGGCAGCACCAAGTGTAGTTGACATAAAGGTTCCTCCCGCGGCCGAATCTAACAAGTTCCGCGAGGTAAAGTTCAATCCTGCATAAAAAGTTTGGATAACCATCCAAGTAGTCAAACCGTGAGTAGGGCAGTTCTTGACAAGAGATTTCATACGTTCCCAAGCTTGGGCAACGTGTTCATTATCCAATTGTTTAAAATTCATTATGTTAATTCTTTGTTGGATAATTTAGCAGGTGGATAGTATTTTCCAATAAAAGCATCTTTGCACTTGTCCCATGAATCTATGCTATTTCTAGGCAAAGACTGAAACCAAATTTTAGCTCCTCCTCTCAAGGAAAAAGGAAAAAGCTTAAGCTTAACAATGTTACCATCTATTTCTTGGTACTTTTGCATATCACAGAGTTCAACAAAATTGTTTAAGTGTAAAGCAGCATCATCTCCAGCACCGGAGAATTGATCTTTCATAACTAGATTCAGTAAAGCAGGTTTAATTTCATACGAAGGTGCTGAAGTGGCAGGTGTAGTGATAGGTGTGCAGATAAAGTCATCGTTGTTATGACTAGTGAAGTCACACAACTTGGTGTTCTCGGTGGAACCCATAGCAGCAAGCAAGCAAGATAACTATTTTTGTGATTTTCGATAAAAGATACTAAAGCAAAACTGAAAGGTAAACTAACAAGACTAAAAAGCAAAGGTAAAAGATAGCGTGCAACTCCCCTATCTTGAAGAGTGGAGTCCCCAGCAACGGCGCCAGAAAACTTTGCTTGATGGCTTCTCGCCCCTCGTTGGTTACCCCAAGTGGAAGGTTTGAGATGCAGTGTAGCGGAAGTTTTCCCTTGGCAAATATACCAAGGATCGATTTCCCCTGAGACTCCCAGTTTCAACAAGAAGGTGTCAACTGCTAACGGCGCCAGATATTAGCAATCAACGTGGACCTGCACACAGATACAAATAACTTTGCTCCCAACGAGTACAGAGAGGTTGTCAATCCCTCCGGCCTTGTCGTTTACAAAGGATCAAACACAAGTGATAATAGTCATAGGTATTGCTGCAAATAGTAAGTAAAAGCGGAAAGTAAATAGCGGATGTGATCAGTGATGGTAATATGGACCGGGGTCCCATGATGTTCACTAGTGATGTCTCTCTCCCAAAAGACGATAAAACAGCTATGTGAGGTAAACGAATTACAGCTGGGCAATTGACAAAATTATGTGCGCAAACCAATGCTAACTATGTTGCAAGAAAGGTAGAGGTTCAAAGCATGGGCGGTACGCCAAGGCAAGTAGACCGAAATCCATCTGCATCTACTACTAATCATCCACCTTGAGATATCTATCCAGAACATCTCGCTGGTATTAAGTTGCGAGTCCCACCCATAGTGTAAACTCAATGCAACAGACAACTGCATTAAAAGAACTTTGCGTAAAGTAAACAATCCTTGCACCCGCGGGCACAAGCACCGTTGTTTTCCCCCTTGTGGCAACAGCACATCCCCTAGACTCATGTTTCTGTCACTCAAGCTAGTCATCGAGGGGCATGAACCCACAATCAAGCATAACGTTCCCTCTTGGAGTCACTACCTACTACTTGGCCAAAGCAATAAATAACAACAGAGAACATGCAAGAATTACTTACGAACATAAATATAAAAGAGGTAAATCAAATATATTACTCAAACACAATCTGAACATAATCTCACAATCCATCGGATCCCAGCAAACTCGTCATAGCAACAGCATAAGGATTACATATGTGCCTCGATCATGTAGGGCAGCTCACGAGGGCTAATTAGTGAAGTACAAGAAGGGGAGGAGAACATCACATAGCTACTGGTCATGGACCCATGGTCCAAGGGAGACTACTCACAACTCATCCGGGAGGCGTCCATGGTGGTGGAGAGGCTCCCGGTGGTGATCCTCCCCTCCGGCAGGGTGCCGGGAAGAGTTCTCCTGGTGCTCCCGATCTTGGAAGCGCGGCGGCGGCGGAACAGAGATGAGATCGCCAAAAAGGGTTCCCGTCTCGAGGCATTCGGGACACGATATAAATATATGCCAAAGGGGGGCATCAGCGGAGGCCTGGGGGTCCCAGGCGCCCC
>LR738710.1:123796633-123827889 GCA_902687465.1 Secale cereale | reverse complement strand
GCTCGCGGGGTGCCTTTTATAGGGCTTGGGGAGGTCTAGAGTTGGGTGGGGCGAGATGTGTTAATGGTGGCTGTTTCTCTGCCTCGTAATGGCCATTACAGGCGACTCCAAGGCGCACTAGGAAGGGGAACGGGTAGAGGAAGGCGAGGGGGTTCCATTCAGAGGCGTTTTGGGGCGGGGGAGAGGAAGGGGAGGGGTGGGGCGCGAGGTGGGGTGCTGCCCTCCATGGTGTGTACATGTTCTGTAAGATTCGAGGAAGAAGAAGATAGCGCCTGGGCATGGGCCTGCTGGGCTGCATTTTTTTTTAACTTTTTTTTTGACAGAGAGAGAGAAAAAAATATATATATAGAAAATAAAAATATTTTAATATAGGACATATATATATATATATCAAAAAAATCAGAAAAATAAAACCTACAAGATGAACTATTTTTCAGAGGCTAAATAAAAAAATTATAAAAAACATTTTTCTAAAAAAAAAATTCAAAAGAAACTCAAATTTGAATTCAAAATTTTTGGCATTGTTTTCTTCTGACTTTTTGGAGTGTCATGTTCGCTCCTCTCAGAATTATTATTTAGATCTGAAGAAAAATGTTCACATAATAATATGGTCTTATATATGACCTTGTGAACATTTATCCTGCCTATAATGCAAATTAAAAAAAACATTTTTGTTACACTAGTAAAATAAATTGCAAATAAAACCCAACAAATATATTTTGGTTCCAAATTCAAATTCCAATATTTTCCCTTTGATTTTGAAGAAGTCATTTTATCTTCTCTCTTTATTTTTGGAATAATGGAAATGATCTTTTTTTTTATGGAACCAAGTTTGATCCAATTTCCAAATTTTGAAATGTCAAAAGTGGGTTTTAGGGAAACTTCCAACTCTCTCTTTTGGTCCTTGAGTTGCTCAAAGTTCCTTGGATCAGAAGCAAATAATACAAAAATGCATAAATCATGGATGCATATGAATGATCTATTTATAAACATCCAAATTGAAAATTTGGGATGTTATAAACCTACCCCCCTTAAGATGAATCTCGCCCTCGAGATTCGGGTTGGCTAGCAAAAAGGTGTGGGTGATCTTGTCGAAGATCTTCTTCGCGTTCCCACGTGGCTTCTTCCTCAGTATGATGACTCCACTGAACCTTGCAAAACTTGATGACCTTGTTGCGGGTAACCCTGCTTGCTGTTTCGAGAATCTTGACGGGCTTCTCCTCATAGGTCAGATCACTATCCAACTGTATGGCCTCCAGTGGCACTGTATCTCTCAAAGGAATATCAGCCATCTCTGCATGGCACTTCTTCAACTGAGAAACATGAAACACATTATGAACTCCAGACAAGGCTTCGGGTAACTCCAACTGATATGCAACTTCTCCTCTGCGTTCCAAAATTTTGTATGGCCCCACAAATCGTGGTGCTAGTTTGCCTTTAACTCCAAACCGTTTAACACCCTCGAAGTGGAGACACACGAAGATATGCTCTATCTCCGACTTCATAAGTTACTTCCTTGCGTTTAGTATTGGCATAACTCTTCTGTCTGGATTGGGCTATCTTAAGTCTGTCACGGATCAACTTGACTTTCTCCTCTGAATCTCTGATAAGGTCGGGACCAAATAATTTACGGTCTCCAACTCCATCCCACATTAATGGTGTCCTGCACCTCCTTCCGTACAAAGCTTCGAAAGGGGCCATCTTCAAACTAGCTTGATAGCTGTTGTTATATGAGAATTCTGCGTATGGCAAATTATCATCCCAACTAGATCCATAATCTAGCGCACAAGCTCTCAACATGTCCTCCAGAATCTGATTGACTCTCTCGGTCTGCCCATCTGTCTGCGGATGAAAGGCTGTACTGAACTCTAGCCTGGTACCCAAAGTTTCGTGTAACTGATGCCAAAACTTTGAGGTAAATTGTGTTCCTCTATCTGATACGATGGTCCTCGGAACTCCATGCAGACATACGATCCTGGTCATATATATCTTGGCCAACTTAGCACTTGTATATGTGGTTTTCACGGGGATGAAATGAGCTACCTTGGTCAAGCGATCAACTACTACCCAAATAGAATCATAGCCTGATTGGGTCCTGGGTAATCCTGTAATGAAGTCCATGCCAAGCTTGTCCCACTTCCAATCGGGTATTGGCAAAGGCTGAAGTAATCCTGCTGGTTTCTAGTGCTCTGCCTTAACTCTCTGACATACGTCGCATACTACTACATACTCGGCAATATCCTTCTTCATACCTCTCCACCAGAAACTTTCCTTCAAGTCCAAATACATCTTGGTGTTTCCTGGGTGTATCGAATAAGGCGAATCATGAGCCTCCTGAAGAATCAACTTCCTGATCTCTGTGTTATTTGGCACATAAATACGCTGCTCAAACCATAAGGTTCCGTGTTCATCTTCACGAAATCCTGCTGCCTTTCCTTGGTTCATCCTTTCCTTTATTTCTGCAATACCTTTGTCTAACTTCTGGGCTTCTCGAATCTTTCCCAGCAAGGTGGATTGAATTTCCATTGCGGTAACAAAACCTCATGGTACTATCTCCAATCGGAGATCTCTGAGATCATCAATTAACTCTTGAGGTAATCCTCCTGCTGTGAGGGTATTGACATAACTCTTGCGGCTCAATGCATCTGCCACAACATTGGCCTTTCCTGGGTGATAGTGCAATTTCATGTCATAATCTTTTATGAGCTCCAACCATCTTCTCTGCCTGAGGTTCAACTCCTTCTGCGTGAAGATGTATTTCAAACTCTTGTGATCCGTGTAAACATCACAATGATTTCCAATAAGAAAATGCCTCCAGGTCTTGAGCGCATGCACTACGGCTGCTAACTCCAAATCATGCGTGGCATAATTCCGCTCATGGGGTCGAAGTTAACGTGAGGCATATGAACAACTCTTCCTTCTTGCATAAGAACACCTCCAAGTCCCTGACGAGAAGCGTCGCAATATACCTGAAAATCCTTGCGTATATTCGGAAGAATTAGCACTGGGGCTGTGACCAAACGTTTCTTCAACTCCTGAAAACTGGCCTCACATTCCTCGGTCCAATTAAATTTGGTGTCTTTCTTCAATAACTCTGTCATGGGCTTAGCGATCTTGGAGAAATTCTCAATAAACCTCCGATAATATCCTGCGAGTCCAAGGAAACTGCGAATCTCTCCGACTGAGGTGGGTGCCTTCCATTCGGTGACGGCTTCAACTTTCGAAGGATCCACTGCTATTCCTTCCCCTGATATAACATGTCCGAGAAATCCAACTTCCTTCAACCAGAATTCACACTTGCTGAACTTTGCATATAACTGATGTTCCCTGAGCTTCTCAAGAACCAAGCGCAAATGTTTCTTGTGTTCTTCTTCATTCTTTGAGTAAATCAATATATCATCAATGAATACCACAACAAACTTATCCAAGAACTCCATGAATACCTTATTCATCATATTCATAAAATAGGCAGGGGCATTAGTCAAACCAAAAGACATGACTGTGTACTCATAAAGTCCATATCTCGTGGTAAAGGTTGTCTTGGGTATATCCTGTTCTCGAATCTTCAGCTGGTGATATCCAGATCGAAGATTGATTTTTGAGAAAACTTTTGCTCCTTGTAGCTGGTCAAACAAATCATTGATCATAGGCAGAGGGTACTTGTTCTTGATCGTCACCTCATTCAATGCACGATAATCCACAACCATTCTCAAGGATCCATCCTTCTTCTCAACTAGAAGCACTGGGGCTCCCCAAGGTGATGAACTCGGTCGAATATAACCTTTCTCCAATAATTCCTTAATTTGCTTCTTAATTTCCTCCAGATCATTTGCGGGCATCCGGTACGGTTTAGAGTGGATGAGAAATTAGAATAGAATAAGGGCCTAATGAGAGAAATCACTACCCATATGCTTATGATAGCAACAAAACTTCAAATCAAGCAATTCACACAAATCACACCACACAAGCAAAACCTACAGGTAAGGTCATATCCACAAGAGATATGATCTCTTCATACTACCGCAATCATTCGTTGGACTACATTTGGTTGTGGTGGTCTGAACTAAATCTTCTCAAATCAAAGTCAACTCTACTTCTTCTTCTTCTTCGTCAATGATGTCTTCATGGGTCTTGGTCTCATCAGCTGAGCAACTTGGTCATGGGGTTCAACAACTATTGAATTGAAGTAGAGAAGAGATAGAAATGAATAAAGAAGAGTACAGACCAACGGATATATAAGGAAGTGGTAAAATAGAGTTTTCTTCCTATGGTTTTCCATTTCCTAGTGGTCGCGTCCTACAGTCAGCGTGTACTCTGATACCATCTTGTAGCGACCCGATCCAAATGGATCGAAGTCTCTGTGCTTAAGTGTCATCCCTGGATCGGTATGCTGACACACACAGTACTCGATGAATTATAACAGAGTTCAATCACACACTTTATTACATCGAGGTCCTCAAAAGAGTATTATTACAATAATATGGCCAAAGGCCATCTGGATAAAATAACTGCGGAAGCATCGAGGGTAAATGAGTCCATCAACTCCACGGCAAACTGAGTGCAGAACAACGACCTATCGCACCTTTACTCCTCGTCGGAAAACTCTGCAACATGAGACGTTGCAGCCGTGTAGGTCAGCACATGGAATATGCTGGCAATGTCACACCATAGAAATAATAATAAAGAAAAAGAATATCTCTATATGCAAATTTAGCTGGTGGAGGCTCTAAGTTTAATGTTTGCGTAAAGCCAATTTTACCCTACAACAAAGGAATAAATTTTTATTTACTACTAAGTTAAAAATGCCATTATTGAGAAGGTTCCTCCAACTCAATCCCAAAATTCCCAAGTTATTAGTAACCCAATGATTTCATTAAATAAAGTAATGAGATCAACCAATAATTCACTTCTAGATACTCAAGTTGTCCATAACCGGGGACACGGCTAATCATGATTAGTTTATACACTCTGCAGAGGTTTGCGCACTTTTCCCCACAAGACTCGACCACCTCCATGATCGGAAGATCGAGACATAGTCTTTCTGAAGTATTTCCTCCAAACCCTGGGTAGACCGGTACACCTACTTTCCCCTACATCAGCTAGTCTACCACGGAAAGAGGTCACACAACTTACTCAACTATGCCAGAGCCCATAATGGCTTGTGGCTGCACACGGAAGTTTCTAGGCATGAAATATCTTATGATCCCTTTGAGCCTGGGTGGCGGACCTAGGGTAATCACACGGGTACTCCGGGATTCCCCTTGGGCAAGAACTGGTTTCTCCAGGTGCCCCAAACAATCCACCCAGATGTGTATTAAAGTTGCCACCTTATGTTGTCCCAAAATTATTATCTCTCGCAGCTTGCATCTATCACACATACCAATCCCCGTCTACGAGCATGGCTAAGCAACATATGATATAACGAATATTCCCGGGGTGATAAAAGGTCATAGGTTCCTACCACATAAACTACAAAGCATAACCACATGTTCCCAATCCTACTCATGCAATCTTTGAGGGTGAAACTAATGCATAGTAAAAACTGGGTATTAAACTTATGATCAAAGTGTGAACTTGCCTTGCTGACGTTCGTTGAACTCTAAAGATTCGTAGTAGCAAGCTTCGCACTCCGGATGATCTAGCGTAAGCAAGCAATAACATACATAAGCATACAAGCAAAGATCCAAAAAGAAAACGAATAAAAGACTTCGAAAAACTCCAAAAACACCAAAATAAAGTTTCTGTACAGAATATAATTTTCACAGCAACAAAAATAAATGGTTTGGGTTTTAACAGAAGGTACATGTCACAAGCTTCGATTTGTAAAAAGAATCACCCAAAACGGAGTTACGAAACTCAAGTTATGGCCTAACGAAGTTTGAATTCAGATCTGTTTGAATTCAAATTTTAAAATTTTCAAAAATATATTTCGTTTGGTTCTCTGGATAGAGGATATTTTTATGAAACCGTAGGAAAAAGAATCAACTAAATCGGATCTATAGACTAAAAGATATACTAGAAACAAGTTTTGGTATAGAATCTGAACTGGAAAATATACTGATAAAAGAGAAAAAAATTGAACAGGGTGTTCACCGGACTTGTCGCCGGAGACGAGGAAGAAAGTGGCTCCGGTGTGTTTCGGCGAAGGACGCGTACGGGACGGTGTAGAGGACGATGTGGTGAACCTCTTGATCAAGGTGTGGTTGTAGATAGCTTCATGTACACACGGTGAGAGGTCGCCGGACTTCACGAACTCCGGCGAGCAATTGGCGAGGTTAGGGAGGGGGAAAAGCTCCAGAAGGAGAGGGCTTCGGACGAGGGGTGAGAGGAGCTCGCGGGGTGCCTTTTATAGGGCTTGGGGAGGTCTAGAGTTGGGTGGGGCGAGATGTGTTAATGGTGGCTGTTTCTCTGCCTCGTAATGGCCATTACAGGCGACTCCAAGGCGCACTAGGAAGGGGAACGGGTAGAGGAAGGCGAGGGGGTTCCATTCAGAGGCGTTTTGGGGCGGGGGAGAGGAAGGGGAGGGGTGGGGCGCGAGGTGGGGTGCTGCCCTCCATGGTGCGTACATGTTCTGTAAGATTCGAGGAAGAAGAAGATAGCGCCTGGGCATGGGCGTGCTGGGCTGCATTTTTTTTAACTTTTTTTTTTGACAGAGAGAGAGAAAAAAATATATATATAGAAAATTAAAATATTTTAATATAGGACATATATATATATCAAAAAAATCAGAAAAATAAAACCTACAAGATGAACTATTTTTCAGAGGCTAAATAAAAAAATTATAAAAAACATTTTTCTAAAGAAAATTCAAAAGAATCTCAAATTTGAATTCAAAATTTTTGGCATTGTTTTCTTCTGACTTTTTGGAGTGTCATGTTCGCTCCTCTCAGAATTATTATTTAGATCTGAAGAAAAATGTTCACATAATAATATGGTCTTATATATGACCTTGTGAACATTTATCCTGCCTATAATGCAAATTAAAAAAAACATTTTTGTTACACTAGTAAAATAAATTGCGAATAAAACCCAACAAATATATTTTGGTTCCAAATTCAAATTCCAATATTTTCCCTCTGATTTTGAAGAAGTCATTTTATCTTCTCTCTTTATTTTTGGAATAATGGAAATGATCTTTTTTTTATGGAACCAAGTTTGATCCAATTTCCAAATTTTGAAATTTCAAAAGTGGGTTTTAGGGAAACTTCCAACTCTCTCTTTTGGTCCTTGAGTTGCTCAAAGTTCCTTGGATCAGAAGCAAATAATACAAAAATGCATAAATCATGGATGCATATGAATGATCTATTTATAAACATCCAAATTGAAAATTTGGGATGTTACAAGGAAAGACCAAAGGCCTCACAATCCTGTGAGGTTTTCTTTTTGTAACCTTCGAGGCTTTTGTACTTTGGCTCATCCATTCTTTCAGCTACTGTGTAGGTATAGAAAAGCTAGAACAATGGATGCTGCAGAACCTGCATATAGATCTTCCATCTCATCTCCTCTGTTGGTCTAAATTAAAAGCTATTACTAGAGAGAATTTGATCCTCGCCTTGTTTTTTTCTTCAATCTGTTTACACAAGCCTCTTCTATCTGCTGTGTTGCCATTGTGAGCAATTATTGGTTGTCAGTCTTTATGTACATGAAAGGAAACATGTTAAATGTGTATTTCCGCCTGTTTATCTGAAGTTTTTAATAGCAATTGTTTTTCTTACATGTTCATTTATCTGCTGTTGCTAGTAATACAAACAGATGGTAAGGAAAACAATTCTTCAGACAATGTATCTTTTTGATGTTTTACAACTGTAATATCTAATGTCACAACAAGAAAAACATTTTATTTTTTAGTCGAGGATAGAGAAAAAGCCCAAACTCAGGGAGTCATATTGAAGCACTGGCCGGCAAGAAAAATTGATGATCCAAGTGAAACACACCAGCAGTAGCTTCATATGCTAGTTAAACATAGATATTCCGATGAAGTAGATGAATGTTACATGGCACCTTGGTTGTCAATATTACAAGAATGTTGGGTCTTTTTATCCTGACTGATTGCTATTTGAGGGCGCCACTTGTTAATTTGACCTCATGATGATCATCCCGCAATATTTTGAGTAGTTTCTGCCAAATGCAGGGACTTGTGTATGAGATTCGGTTTTGTAGCATGTTTTTGTTTCTATGCACTGCTTAAAGATTGAATTTTTAAATGTACTGTAGCTATTTGCAGCATCTCATCTCAATATAGCAACCCCGCCTACCAAACAACATTTTGTAGCAAGGGGATTGAGGGATGGGAGGGGATTGAGAATTAGTGGGGATTTCAGAGGATTGGGTGGAGGAAAGGGGTTCACCCAATCCCCTAAAATCCCCCACCTCCTTGGGGCTGGGAAACCCCTTCTGCCAAACAAGGCCATAAGGAATCTTCAATCCCTGTAAGTATGCGTCATTTTCATTTTACCTACTCTTATCCGGAGGAAGGATTACATGGTCTTCCAATTTCTTATGCAGGTGGATGTTTGATAACTACATTGAAGGGCTATTTCCAGAAATAATTGCGAACTTTACCAATCTCACGGACTTGTCTGCATAAGTAGTACCTCATTTGTTTCATTAGTAAAAGCTTCTTCTTTCTTTGCATTCATGGAACACTAATACACTTGTCTTTCTATGAGAATATATGGGATGAAACTTCATGGACCTATTCCAAAACAATTCTCTAATTTGATCAATCTAAAGTATCTGTAAGTACTCTAATGGTTTCTTTTATTAAGTATGAAAAAAAATTATAGCACTGTTCTGAGTTTGTTTACTATTACTACCGTGGTACTCTAATCTGGAAAGCTACTGACAACTAAACCACAGTACCACACAATCTAATTTAATAAATACTTTATAGTGCTACGTTTAATAGGTATTTCTTTACATGATGCTTGGTGATCTTGATGGTGCGAATTCTACTATTGATTTCATACCAGATTCAGCAAATCTTTTGATATTGTATGTCTGCAACTGTCGTACTGAAATGTATTTTAGTTTCCTGAGTAGTTAATTACTTACTACAGTTTTTGTGTTAAGCAGATCTCTGAGAAAATGTGGAATCGTTGGCCAGTTCCCTAGTACACCCCCAACTTTATCCAATCTAACATACCTGTGGGTTTCCTAAAACTTCTGCATTGAAGATAATGTTTTTGCTTAGTTACTCTCCATAGTAATACTAATTCGTAATTTGAGGCAGTCTTTAACACAGTTCTCCTTAAAAGGATGCTACTGTTTTGGGTATTTTGTAAATTTTTTCTGTAGCATGACTTCATATGATACTTCTGCTATTTATCTACGGTATATATTGTCATGCATCTCAAATGGCTATTAATTTCTATAAAAGGAAACACTATGAACAATTTTTGTGCATACCTTTCGCACTTGTAACCTTGCAATGGTAGTTGACAAGTTACGACGAAAATTTAAATTGGATGTTAATACATGTTTCAGTTTAACGAGTTTGGACATTTTCTTCTTCTCAGCGGAATGGAAGACCTGTAAGTATTAAAATATTCAATCCACTATACAGTCACTTCCATTTCATCATATTTTTAGCTTTGCTATTAAATTCATGGTGCAAGCTATGCCATGAAATAGATCACTGTATCATTTGTTGAGAAGTACAATACATAATGTTTTTTCTATATTGTGCTGGTATTTCATAGTTAGCATTATTTTTTAAGTGTGTGTATACCTTTTATTTGCAGAGATTTGAGGTCAAATAATTTATCAGGCCAATTACAACTACTGCTTCTGTATAAGAATTCAAGCTACCTGTAAGTTGTTACAGACTTGCAATCTTTGTGTCATGTGGGAACATGGTTTTACCATTGCACATGCTCTATCCTGTCAGCTTAGAGGCTCAGCCATACAGCAGTTAGGAGATAAGATCTCCTAGTGTTATCATCATTACCAATTATCCCCAAAAGTTGTTAGGCTTATGGTTAAGCTGCAGATTCAGTTTTTTTAGTGGATTGTTTCCCAAATGGAAGTTGGCTATAAAGTCTGGCCAAGTTGATGAATTTCAAATGAAAGCTTAAAAATATAAATTGACCTTAGCATGTTTTACACCAAAATGACTTAGTATGCTTATCTAGCTCAAAAATGACATAATAACCATACTTAGCTCCAAAATGACCTATTTTACAGATATAAGTTGCATCATAATAATCTTCACATTTTAGTTGCATCATAATAATCTTCTTCTTCTAGTGTTTTTCTTCTAACTTTCTTCTTTCCCATTTTACAGATTTGCTTAAGATCATGGAAGCTTGGGTTGATGGAGTGCTTGTATTTAGTTTTTGTTTTGACCTTGTGAAACTTGCTACCTATGGATGAAACTGTGTAATATTGATGAAACTATGTATATGTATGGATGAAACTTGCTACTATTGGTAACATGTGTTGGATATATATGTGTTCATGACTGTTGGTAATATGTGCTGAATATGCTATATTGGTCATATAAATATATTTGTGTTTGATTTTGTGTGAAAATGAATTGATATATGAAAAAAAATGGGGCAATATAGGCACTTTGCCATCTGCTGGCAGATGGCAAAGAGGCCATTTGTCATCTACATGTAAAATTTGGGATGGCCTATTTGGGATCTTTGCCATCTGCTAGCAGATGGCAAAGAGGCTATAGCCTTTGCCATCCACTGGTAGATGGCAAAGAGCCTGCAGCCTTTGCCATCTGCTGGCAGACGGCAAAGTATGCCGTTAGCCTTCTAACGGGGCTAACCCCGTTAAGAGGCTTTGCCATCCGCCAGCTGCTCGCAAAGGCACAGGCTCTTTGCCATCAGCCAGCAGATGGCAAAGAAGCCTTTGCCCACTGGATTTCAGACAAAATGTTTGCCATCTGCTGGCTGATGGCAAAGCCTTTGCCATCCGCCGACCATGCCTTTGCCATCTGCCGGCAGATGGCAAAGTGCCAGATTCCAGTAGTGATTTGCTATTATTTCTATAATTTTTACTCATTTTCTAATTCATATGGAATTTATTGCAGCCCGTTTTCCATTTTTAGAATTGCTGCCCATTTTCTGGTCAGTACTAGGGTTAAAAAAATTAACTAAATATTCTTAATCCAAAAATTAGTAGCCATACTACAACAAATTTAAAAATAAATTAGTACTATGTCATGTTAAATCAAATGAAATACATATAAGATATCAGTGAAGAACAAAAAAAATACTAATATCCCACTTGCTATATTTTTTTGGAATTTTCAACCCCTTTTCATATTAATTTTAACAGACACTGACCATACTCTTTGGCCAGGCCGGAATGCATCCCTCCTCGTCTTGAAAGATTTGCAGCCTAGTAAGTCGGAGAAAACAAATAGGCCTAGCTTGGGTATTCTTCAAATATAAATACTGGGCTACCTATTTTCCCAAAGAAAAAACTGCTGGGCTAGTCATGTTGTTAGACGGGCCACAGAGACCGCACAACCCATTTTATAGCCTGCCCCTTCAAATTACTACTAAAAAAAGTTGTGCAATTCTGTCATTAATTGACTATACGTTGAAAATGATGTGGGTCCCAGATATCAGTAGGGTGGATTAGAGTAAAAAATGAGGGGTTCATCTAAGTAGTAAAAGAGGCGCTTGCTTATGTTCAGGAGTGGACCTGGTGGGTCCGTACTGTCATACTCACAACTACAGTCCTCTCCCGATTCACTATGTTGACAGGGACCGTTTCGAAAAAAAAACTATGTTGACAGGGCCAGACGGCGGCGCCGCGACGAGCGCACCAAGGCGGAGGATAAAGTGTTGTCGCCAATGTGCTGGGCTGGGTTGGACATTGTTATTGAAAAATAAAAATGGACCGGATCTATTTACGACGTTGACTATGATTTGCATGGGTCCGCTAGTTGCAGGAAGAAAATGCTGGGAGAAACAAGACTGGTCGCTATCTTTGCCGAAGAATAATATCGACTGAATGTAACGACACTATCATAGGAAATAATATCCTCATGTTAAATCGTGAATTTAAAGAACTGGTGCATGAGCATTTAGCTTTATTTATTTATTTACTTATTTATGTTTAGGGGACCATGAGCATGTACCTCGGCCGGATTCATGTGAGAGCCTCCCTTCCAATTAATTATGGGCTTCTCTATTGGGCCTTCATCAGTCGGCTGCATGTTATCAACAAGTGGAAAATGTGTTTCGTACGAAAAATAATATGCGCTACATACGGTACGGGGCACTAAAGGATCGAACCATGCAACGACTTCCAAAACATTGTGTTTGTCGTTCTAACAACACATTTATTCAACCAACAGACGAAATATACTACTGATTGTACATTGAAAACAACAGCATCAGCAACCAGGGCTCGGGGTGCAAACGAAGCAGTAAGCAGGCCAGAAGAGTGAAGACGCAGCTCTCTCTTCCAAACCAAACATCAGCCATCATTACAAAAGGGCTACCAAAAAAGAACAAGTGTATGCATCAAACTAAATAAAGATCCAACTACACAAGTGTACGCATCTAACTAATTGGCTGAGTTAGACGTTACTATTTATTAAGCCATGGATATTGGCTGATGGCTTGAACCAGATGGGTGCCTGACGGGGAAAGCTCCAGCCAGCAGGTGGAAGTATTATACTTGCGACCCTATTTTCTACTTTGGGCTGCAGAGCATGGCGGCACATATCAGGGTATGGTGCATGCAGAGACGCATGGTACGCTGTGTACACACAGTTTTGCCTGATGAATGAAATCGCGCTGCCATCATAATCCTTGCCATCGGTTATCTCCTGGTTAATCGGATAATTCAGACCGACAAATAGAGAGCGTGTACCAAGCCTACTTACCAACCTCCAGTCAAAAATTCCTAAAGGCCCAGAGAAGATGGGATCCTGCTCAAAAACCTTGCAGTGACTGTGATTGTATTCCGTGAAACAACACGTCCGGTACGTGCGAACGATCATCAATTGTTTGCCATCGTCTGATCGAGCCAGGAACCACCTGCAACTGCCATGTCGCTTTTCTTTGAAAGGTCCTGGGATTAGGAAGGGTAAGGACACCAGGCGGCCTACATCATCATATCAAGTTGGAGTCAAATAACCCTCAAAAAAATGTTGGAGTTAAATAACCCTAAAAAAAGTTGGAGTCAAATAAAAAAGAGCTCTTGATGTAGTCAATCTTAAGAACAGTATGTTATGAGCATGAATATTTTTTCAGTAAATGTTCACAGTAATATAAGCAAGCCATCATGATATCATCGGAAAGTAACATATTGTTGTAGCAGCTGTTTGTAGCGATGACTGGAGTAGGCCAGCAATACGTCCAGCCATAGAAGGAGTCGACATCGTAAATGAAGCCCTTGTGTTCAATGGCATTAGAGAACCATGGAGGATGTCTGATCCTGCGATGCACATGCAGATTTACCCACTTAGCGCAGTGTCTTGTCAGATAGGCGAGACCGCAGTTGAAGAACACAATTAGCCTGAAGTCTTTATAATTTGCAGATCACTATTGGCCCTTGGCGAAGAACATCAAGTACAAGACGTGCTACCCGTTCACCGTGCCGGAGTCGTTGGAGGATCAGTGCCGCCTGCTAGTCTCGGAGGGGGACGACATCGTCTTCCTCTTGATCATGCGCACTAGCGAGGTCCGCATAGGCCGCCGCCACATCTCTGTAGTGTGCGTCAGGGGCTACGCCGCTGACGCTGACACTGACACGAGGCCGATGTATGGGTGCGTGCTCACTATTACTACCCCTCGGAGGTACGTGGGCGGCGACACTGGCTACGTCAAGCTAACTTGGACTCTGCCGAGCTGGGACCTTCCCGCCGATGTGGACATGGAAGACGCACGGTATTATTTGACCCCCAACAATGTGCACGGGGACTCCAAGGAGGTTCACCTGGACGTCTGCATTATCAAGTTAAATGTTGATCATTAGTATTCTCTCAATGTAATCTGCTGTCTAAGCATGTGGAGACTTCCATGCATGATCTTGCTCTATTGGAGTATCGCGCTTGAATAAAAGTGTATCCATTTATGGTTTAGTCTAGAATCATCCATGTATGAATTTTTACTACAGTACTGGTGAAAGACTTATGATGAACCATTTCTTACATATCCTCTCCAGTCATCCTGATTAAATCCCTCCGTCTAGGTATATAAGGGCATGGTTAATACTTAAATAGTATAGCCAACTGTTGACTATAAGAAAGTGCAATGTCGTCTGTAGCCAACATGTATAACAATGGATACTCAAAAACTAATACTTGAAGATCATTTCCTGCAAAGCACAATAAGAGTTATTTCTTCACAAGTTTTGGATGCAGGTTGAACAGTTGAACGCTTTTGTTTGCAAAAGATATTTTTTATCTATTTCACCCGGATGCTTGTGAGCTCTAGAGATGAAATAATATCCGAGCAAACCTATCGATACCCGTTACACATGAGATGACCCCCCACATCCTTTGTCAAAATAAACAACTCCCGATCAATGCATTTCACTCTTCTGTGCAACGCACGGGCACCTTACTATAGATTAGTACAACAAAAAATTGATGTAACATTATATATAGTACGATAAATGATGATGCATGTCACCTTAAATTATATCATTGAAAACTATGTTCAAATATGAATCCAACGATATTGTTTTTGTTGACATGCACTAACATTTTGTCAGTTAAATTTCAGTCAAATTAAATGGAGGATAAACCACGACCGATGTAGCAGTACTAGTGTAGAGGGCGGCGCTGCACGGGAGTCTCACGCCGCTCGTGGCGCGGCAGTAAAGCCATCATATCACAAAACCCAACCACTCCCAGTAATAAGTGGCCTGGTAAAATAAACGGAAAAGCAACTGATAACCCACAAGTGTAGGGGATCAGTTGTAGCCTCTTTCGATAAGTAAGGGTGTCGAACCCAACGAGGAGCTAAAGGTAGAACAAATATTCCCTCAAGTTCTATCGACCACCGATACAACTCTACGCACGCTTGACGTTTACTTTACCTAGAACAAGTATGAAACTAAAAGTACTTTGTTATTTTTGTGGGATAGGTTTGCAAGAATAAAAAGAGCACATAAATATAAACTAGGGGATGTTAACATAAAGAAGCAATAAAGTTAGTGATAGCGAGTGTTCAAATTTGGTGGTAGGAGTTGCGAAACTACCCCTAAGCAATTGACTATGTTACTAGACCGATAACAAGTTTTATGTGGGAGAGGCCACTGCTAGCATGTCATCCCTGACTTGGAATTCTATGCACTTATGATTGGAACTATTAGCAAGCATCCGCAACTACTAACGTTCATTAAGGTAAAACCCAACCATAGCATTAAGATATATCGGTCCCCCTTCAATCCCGTATGCATCAATTTCTACGCTAGGTTGAAGCTTCTATCACTCTTGCCCTCCAATACGTAGTCCTATCAACATACAACTAACCCTATGGTGTGATCCACGCGCGTGCTCATATGATGGACACCAAAGGACAGCCACATAACCACTAGCAAATTAAACCAGTCAGAGCAATTCACCAATTACCGATAGGACAACGAAAATCTACCCAGACATCATAGGATGGCAACACACCATTGGATAATAATATGAAGCATAAAGCACCATGTTCAAGTAGAGGGTACATCGGGTTGCGGGAGAGTGGATCGCTGTAGATAGATAGGGGAAGGATATGGAGATGTTGGTGAAGATGACGGAGGTGTTGGTGTAGATCGCCGTCACACGATGATGGCCCCGGCGGCGTTTCGGCACCACCAGGAGAGAGGGGGAGAGAGCCCCCCTCCTTCTTCTTCTTCCTTGACCTTCTCCCTAGATGGGAGAAGGGTTTCCCCTCTGGTCCATGGCCTCCATGGCGTCGGAGGGGCAAGAGCCCCTTCGAGATTGGATCCGTCTCTCTGTCTCTCTGTTCCTGCGTTCCCAGATTCTAGCCTTTCACCGTTTCTTAAGTTCTCGGGGATCCGTAACTCCGATTGGGCTGAATTTTGGACACGATTTTTATCCGAATATTAACTTTCTTGCTGCAAAACAAGGGCACCAACCGCCTTACAGGGTGGCCACGAGGGCCCGGGGCGTGCCCCTCACCCTCGTGGGCCACTTGGGCATCATCTCACGTTGATTCCACTTCCCAAAATTCACATATATTCCAAAAAAAATCTCCGTCCGTTTTTATCCTGTTTGGACTCCGTTTGATATGGATATTCTGCGAAACAAAAAACATGCAACAAACAGCAACTGGCACTGGGCACTAGATCAATATGTTAGTCCCAAAAATAGTATAAAAAGTTGCCAAAAGTATAGGAAAGTTGTAGAATATTGGCGTGGAACAATTAAAAATTATAGATACGACAGAGACCTATCAGCATCCCCAAGCTTAATTCCTGCTCGTCCTCGAGTAGGTAAATGATAAAAAGATAATTTTTGATGTGGAATACTACCTAGCATAATCTTGATCATGTAATCTAATCATGGCATGAATATTAAGACATGACTGATTCAAAGCAACAGTCTATCATTTGACATAAAAGAATTTAATACTCAGGCATCCCAACAAACAATCAAGTCTTTCAAAATATCAATGCTAAAGAACGTTATCCCTAATCATATAGTCTTTTATGCCCCCTTTTCTTAACACAAGGTACCCCTCATGCCCATCCCGGTGTCAAGCAATTGTTTTCATACTTTACTTTTTCGAACATTTTCATACTTTACTTTTTCGAACTTTTATGACAAGCAATTGTTTTCATACTTTACTTTTTCGAACATTTTCAACTCTTCACGCAATACATGAGCGTGAGCCATGGACATAGCACTATGGGTGGTATAGAAGGTGGTAGTAGACAAAAGTAGGGAGAAAGTCTCACATCGACTAGGTGTATCAGTGGGCTATGGAGATGCCCATCAATAGATATCAATGTGAGTGAGTAGGGATTGCCATGTAACGAATGCACTAGAGCTATAAGTGTATGAAAGCTCAAAAGAAAACTAGTGGGTGTGCATCAACTTGCTTGCTCATGAAGACCTAGGGCTTTTGAGGAAGCCCATCGTTGGAATATACAAGCCAAGTTCTATAATGAAAATTCCTGTTAGTATATGGAAGTGACAACATAGGAGACTCTTTATCATGAAGATCATGGTGCTACTTTGAAGCACAAGTGTGGAAAAAAGATAGTAGCATTATCCCCCTTTTTTCTTCTTCTTTTTCTTTTTTCTTTTTCTTTTTTTGGGCCTCCATTTTTTTATTTGGCCTTTCTCTTTCTTTTTTATTTGGCCTTTTTTTTCAAGGGACAATGCTCCAATAATGATGATTATCACACTTCTATTTACTTACAACTTGATATTACAACTCGATACTAGAACAAAAATATGACTCTATATGAATGCCTCCGGCGGTGTACCGGGATGTGCAATGATCTAGCGTAGCAATGACATCATGGAAACATCATGCTAGCTATCTTACAATCATGCAAGGCAATATGACAATGATGGTGTGTGTCATAATAAACGGAACGGTGGAGTCACATGGCAATATATCTCGGAATGGCTATGGAAATGCCATAATAGGTAGGTATGGTGGCTGTTTTGGGGAAGTGTATAAGGTGGTTTGATGCACCGGCAAAAATTGCGCGGTACTAGAGTGGCTAGCAAGGTGGAAGGGTGAGAGTGCGTATAATCCATGGACTCAACATTAGTCATAAAGAACTCACATACTTATTGCGAAAAATCTATTAGGCCTCATAGCAAAATACTACGACGCATGCTCCTAGGGGGAGGTTGGTAGGAGTTAACCATCGCGCGCCCCCGACCTTCACGCAAAGATAAACAATCAAAATACAATGCGCGCCAATTTGGTTACATAGTTCGGAGACCATACGTGCATGCTTCAGGAATCACAAACCTTAACACCAATATTTTTACTAAACCACAATCATTCACTAGTTCCTCCCACATATTAGCATCTCTATATCGCAAAACTATTGCAAAGAATCAAACATATAATATTCAACGATCTACACGTTTATGTAGGATTTTATGACTAACCATGTGAATGACCTATTCCTGTCAACTCTCTAAATAGATATAAGTGAAGCAAGAGAGTTTTAATTCTTTCTACAAAAGATATGCCCTCGCTCTAACAAATATAAGTGAAGCAAAAGAGCATTCTACAAATGGCAATTTTCTATGTGAGGAGAAAAAGGCAATCCAAATTTCAAAGGATATAAGTGAAGCACATGAAGCATTCTATAAAGCCACACTCAAAAGATATAAGTGAAGTGCAAAGAGCACTCTATAAATCAACCAAGGACTATCTCATACCAGCATGGTGCATTTATTAAAAGAAAAATAAAAAGCACACGACGCTCCAAGAGTTTACGCATATCCTGTGAATGAAACGAATCCGAATACATACTGATACTTGTTGAAAAAAGATGGGATGCCTTCCGGGGCATCCCCAAGCTTAGACGCTTGAGCCTCCTTGAATATTTACTTGGGGTGCCTTGGTCATCCCCAAGCTTGAGTTCTTGCCTCTCCTCTTTCTTCTCAAATCGAGACCTCCTCGATCTTCGAACACTTCATCCACACAAAACTTAACCGAACTTTCAGTGGCGTGTTTAGTGCATATGATCAATGAAATCCCATCATGTACTGCTCCAACATTATTGTATAATTATGAACAAACATTATCCACTATATGCTATCACAATTCTATGGCCCCAAGTAAAGGAGGCTTCAACAAGAATTCAAACATATGCAAGTAATGAAGCCATAACAGCAATATGTGAAAACAGGACAGTTTGTAGTAATCTAAACATTAATCATACTTCTGTAACTCTAAAACTTACGGAAAAATTAGGAAAAATAAAAAATTTGTATAGAAAGACTTTGCAAAAAGTTACAGATCCTTTTGACATTCCAGTAAAAAAATGTAAAATCGCGCACTACATCCAAAGTTTCTGTTTTTGCACCGCACAAACCAACAAGCAGTTTAATCATCCTAAAGGAAACTCTTGGCACATTATTTTTATAATACAATGTAATTGTTCAAGGAGGTAATTATTTTTGTTGAAAAGTTTCTGTAATTCAAGATTTGCAAAGTTTCCATGGGCATGAACAAAGTTCAAGGAGCTCCTCCATTTCAACGGTGCTCGTCCTTCTTACTTTCACTTTTCTTTTTGATAAAGTTTTAGGTTCCCCTCTTTATTTTTATTTTTTTTTAACTTTATAAAAAGCACACAACAGAAATAAATGACTCTCTAAAACTTCCGGGTTGTCTCCCTGGCAGCGCTTTCTTTAAATCCATTAAGCTAGGCATATGGTGCTCAAGTAATGGATCCACCCGGATCCCAAGGTATATCAAAGCCAATTTTAATTAACAATGATTTGTCATTTATTAGTGAGCCCAAAGTGATACGTGTCATGCAAAAACGAAGTCTTACTCTCTTCCTATGCATAGGCATGTCATACAAGAACAATTCATGCACATCAAGTAAAGGCCACTGCATAGTATAAGCAGTTTCTTGCAATTTTACCATGTTGGAAACATAGAGAGGCGGGGATATAGTTCCTCTCTCATAATAATTGCAAGTAGGAGTAGCAAGCACATGCATATTATACTCATCAAAATCATCACGTGTAACGGAAAAAGGCAAGCCATCAATATAATCCTTAATAAGTGCAAACTTCTCCGATATAGTGTAGTTTGGAGAATTCAAAAAGATAATAGGACTATCATGTGTGGGTGCAATAGCAACTATCTCATGTTTAACATAAGGAAGTATAGCAAGTTCATCTCCATAAACATAATTCATATTGGCATCTTGGCCACAAGCATAGCAAGCATCATCAAAAAGGGATATTTCAAAAGAATCTACGGGATCATAACAATCATCATAGCATTCATCCTTCGGTAAGCTTGAAGGGAAATTAAACAATGTATGGGATAAAGAGTTACTCACATTAGAAGGTGGGCACGGGTGATCAATCCGCTCTTCCTCTTTTTGTTCTTCACTCTCCTCCTCATCTTTTTCATCCAATGAGTTCACAATGTCATTAATTTCTTCTTCCATAGATTCCTGTAAAATATTAGTCTCGTCTTGGACAACGGAGACCTTCTCAATAAACGCATCAATATTGGCATTGTATTCATAATTCTCATAGCAATATTTCAATATAGAAAAAAATTCATGCCTATAAACATCATAATCAAAAGCTTCATACCTTTTAAACAGAGATTCAATTTCATAAGCACCCAAAAAAGCAACAAATTATTCTATTTGTTCAACATCATAGTAGTCATATATACCATTAGCATAAGATGCTAAGGTTTCATTATCATTAATTTTGCATGAAAAGGGAAGGTGTGGAGCCTTCATCCTTGAGCAACAAGTATACTCATATTTCAAGCATAAATCTTGAGCATACCAACACAACATATAAATTTGATCCCATAATAGTTTCCCTTTTTGTGTCAAGCAATAATCCCTAAAGAATTTACGTTGATCCAACATTACTCCCATTATATATTTGAATGGGGTTTTCTCAGGATTATCAAAGTAGTACATAATATCGTTCACATAATGAGCATCGAGGGTTTTAGGAGGTTCCTCATCTCCATGAGTAGCCAGTACACCTAATGTTTTTGGTATTTCGTGTTCCATATCCATAACTATAGATAGATAACAACTTAGAACAACAAATAAAATCTACTTAGTGATAAAGCAAACAAGGACACACGAGAATATTCACCCCACGCTATTGCTCCCCGGCAACAGCGCCAGAAAAAGGTCTTGATAACCCACAAGTGTAGGGGATCAGTTGTAGCCTCTTTCGATAAGTAAGAGTGTCGAACCCAATGAGGAGATAAAGGTAGAACAAATATTCCCTCAAGTTCTATCGACCACCGATACAACTCTACGCACGCTTGACATTTACTTTACCTAGAACAAGTATGAAACTAGAAGTACTTTGTAGTTTTTGTGGGATAGGTTTGCAAGAATAAAAAGAGCACGTAAATATAACCTAGGGGCTGTTAACATAAAGAAGCAATAAAGTTAGTGATAGCGAGTGTTGAAATGTGGTGGTAGGAGTTGCGAAATTACCCCTAAGCAATTGACCATGTTACTAGACCGGTAGCTAGTTTTATGTGGGAGAGGCCACTGCTAGCATGTCATCCCTGACTTGGAATTCTATGCACTTATGATTGGAACTATTAGCAAGCATCCGCAACTACTAATGTTCATTAAGGTAAAACCCAGCAATAGAATTAAGATATATTGGTCCCCCTTCAATCCTATATGCATCAATTTCTACGCTAGGTTGAAGCTTCTATCACTCCTGCCCTCCAATGCGTAGTCCTATCAACATACAACTAACTCTATGGTGTGATCCACGCGCGTGCTCATATGATGGACACCAAAGGACATCAACATAACCACTAGCAAATTAAACCAATCAGAGCAATTCACCAATTACAGATAGGACAACGAAAATCTACTCAGACATCATAGGATGGCAACACATCATTGGATAATAATATGAGGCATCAAGCACCATGTTCAAGTAGAGGGTACAGCGGGTTGCGGGAGAGTGGATCGCTGTAGATAGATGGGGGAAGGTGATGGAGATGTTGGTGAAGATGACGGAGGTGTTGGTGTAGATCGCCGTCACACGATGATGGCCCCGGCGGCGTTCCGGCACCACCGGGAGAGAGGGGGAGAGAGCCCCCCTCCTTCTTCTTCTTCCTTGACCTTCTCCCTAGATGGGAGAAGGGTTTACCCTCCGGTCCATAGCCTCCATGGCGGCGGAGGGGCGAGAGCCCCTCCGAGATTGGATCTGTCTTTCTGTCTCTCTGTTCCTGCGTTCCCAGATTCTGGCCTTTCACCGTTTCTTAAATTCCCGGAGATCCGTAACTCCGATTGGGCTGAATTTTGACACGATTTTTATCCGGATATTAACGTCATTGCTGCGAAAGAAGTGCACCAACTGCCTTACGGGGTGCCCACGAGGGCCTAGGGCGCGCCTGCCCCCCTGGGCGCGCCCCTCACCCTTGTGGACCACTGGGGCATCATCTCATGTTGATTCCACTTCCCAAAATTCACATATATTCCAAAAATAAACTTCGTCCATTTTTATCCCGTTTGGACTCCGTTTGATATGGATATTCTGCGAAACAAAAAACATGCAACAAACAGGAACTGGCACTAGGCACTGGATCAATATGTTAGTCCTAAAAATAGTATAAAAAGTTGCGTATATGAAAGTTGTAGAATATTAGCATGGAATAATTAAAAATTATAGATACGACAGAGACGTATCAACAACCATCACATCCCTTCGTCTTTTTTTGCATTTCATCTCTCTGCATTTACTTTCTCCGGTTCATCTCGCACACTTGATCCCTAGCTAATACTCCTAGTATCCCTAGCTACTACTCTGATACGTCTCTGTCGTATCTATAATTTTTGATTGTTCCATGCCAATATTCTACAACTTCCATATACTTTTGGCAACTTTTTATACTATTTTTTGGGACTAACATATTGATCCAGGGCCCAGTGCCAGTTCCTGTTTGTTGCATGTTTTTGTTTCACGGAATATCCATATCAAACGGAGTCCCAACGGAATAAAAATGGACGGAGATTTTTTCCGGAAGATATGTGAATTTTGTGAAGCGGAACAAACATGAGACGATGCCCGAGTGGGCCACGAGGCAGGGGGCGCGCCCACCAGGGGCAGGCGCGCCCTGGGCCCTCGTAGCCACTCCATAAGATGGTTGATGCCCTTCTATCGCCGCCAGAAAGCTAATATCTGGATAAAAACCGTGTCAAAAAATCAGCCCAATCGGAGTTACGGATCTCCGGGAATATAAGAAACGGTGAAGGGACAAAATCTGGGAACGCAGAAACAGAGAGAGACAGAGACACAGATCCAATCTCGGAGGGGCTCTTGCCCCTCCGCCGCCATGGAGGCCATGGACCAGAGGGGAAACCTTCTCACATATAGGGAGAAGGTCAAGGAAGAAGAAGGAGTGGGGCTCTCTCCCCCTCGCTTCTGGTGGCGCCGGAGTACCACCGGGGCCATCATCGTGTGATGGAAATCTACACCAACACCTCCGTCATCTTCACCAACATCTCCATCACCTTCCCCCATCTATCTACAGCGGTCCACTCTCCCGCAACCCGCTGTACCCTCTACTTGAACATGGTGCTTTATGCTTCATATTGTTACCCAATGATGTGTTACCATCCTATGATGTCTGAGTAGATTTTCGTTATCCTATCGGTGATTGGTGAATTGCTATGATTGATTTAATTTGCTTGTGGTTATGTTGCTGTCCTTTGGTGCCCATCATACGAGCGCGTGCGTGGATCACACCATAGGGTTAGTTGTATGTTGATAGGACTACGTATTGGAGGGAAAGAGTGACATAAGCTTCAACCTAGCGTAGAAATTGATGCATACGAGATTGAAGGGGGGCCGATATATCTTAATGCTATGGTTGGGTTTTACCTTAATGAATGTTAGTAGTTGCGAATGCTTTCTAATATTTCCAATCATAAGTGCATAGAATTCCAAGTCAGGGATGACATGCTAGCAGTGACCTCTCCCACATAAAACTTGATATCGGTCTAGTAACGTAGTCAATTTCTTAGGAACAATTTCGCAACTCCTACCACCGCTTTTCCACACTCGCTATCACTAACTTTATTGCTTCTTTATCTTAACAGCCCCTAGTCTTTATTTACGTGCTCTTTATATTCTTGTAAACCTATCCCACAAAAACTACAAAGTACTTCTAGTTTCATACTTGTTCTAGGTAAAGTAAACGTTAAGCGTGTGTAGAGTTGTATTGGTGGTCGATAGAACTTGAGGGAATATTTGTTCTGCCTTTAGCTCCTCATTGGGTTCGACACTATTACTTATTGAAAGAGGCTAAAACTGATCCCCTACACTTGTGGGTTATCAAGACCTTTTTCTGGCGCCGTTGCCGGAGAGCAATAGCGTGGGGTGACTATTCTCATGTGTGCTTGTTTGCTTTATCACTAAGTAGATTTTATTTGATGTTCTAAGTTGTTTTCTATCTTTAGTTATGGGTAGGAAATGCAAAATACCAAAAATAATTGTGGTACCTGCTGAACCAATGGTTGAAGAACCACTCAAAATCTATCACACTCCTGAAGCTTTTTACTTGGATCATCTTCGATCCCTATGTGCTCATGCTGAAACACCAACTAGCTTAGTTGAGGGCAAATCTTTAGATGAGCATGCTTGTTATGTGCGACACCGCTTATCTCAAGAAGGGAAACTTTTACTGGATCAAATTCATCGTTTGCAAGGCTATGCTTGGAATTTATGTGAAATATATGATTTTACTTGTTGTTCTGAAAACCCTGAGAAACACCTTCCCTACCAATGTGAGTTTAGTGATGATGGAATCGTATCTTCGTATGCTAAGGGTGTTTATAGTTACTATGATGTTCAACAAATTGTAGAATTTATTGCTTTTAAGGGTGCTTATGAAATTGCTTCTTTGATTGAAAAGTATGATGCTACTCTTTGCAAATCTGAATTTTTTTCCATATTTAAATATTGTTACTAGATCATGAAGGCATGCGTTGCCGCGCCCGTTCATTCTAAGAAAATATAAAATGGTTAATAGAAACATCCTGTAGATTTGGCAATATTTGGATTACAGTGCGTTGATAAAGGTGGTTGGAGATATTGAAGTCCAAACTAATGCACTCATGTAAATGCTTTCATTTTCTACTTTTTTTTCCCATCACATTCATGATATAGGAAGGTAAAAAAAGGATGGAGCGTAAAAATGAAATATATATCATCTTAGAGGTTTGCATCTTCACTTTTGCACAAAACTAAATGGTAATAAGTCATGTTTTCAAGGGATTCAACTCTTTGCATCATGAAAGATGAATTATCGAATTAGAGCCGCACATAGCTCTCATGGAGGACCTTCAGCACCTCTACAATTCACAACATAGATGAGCAATATTTTTGCAGCCAGTGCAAGAGATCTTTAGAATAATGAACATGAAAGATCAGACCTGAGGCGGGTGATGAATATCTTGATGCCATCATCATGTGTAAGCACCATCCCAATGCACAGTGTGGTTGTACACTATGCTGCTGCCAGAGAGAAAATAAAAATAAAATATGAATCAATCACCAAAATTGAATTTTTGTACAGACTGCAACTCGAAGAAACTAGCACCTTGTTCTTCTCGGCCCGTCGTTGAGTGATTTGATTAAACACGCGAGTGGCCGCGACTATAGAGAGCCGATGTCGCTTCGCAACTGGGCGTTGTACGTTACCGTCGCTTCGCAACTGGACGTTGTACGTTACTGTCGTAACTCGAGAGAAGCTGAAACGAGGTTGTCCCTTCGAGAAGCCACAGCGTGCAGGCATGGCGCACTTGTAGTCTCTTGCGACAAAGAAGGCCCATGAGATTTTCTTAGGGGCAGAAAGCCCAAGTAGTGATGTGGAAGTTTCTTGGCCCGATTTATGACAGGCAATCCCGATCAGTCCCTGGAGCAGCGGCCCAAAGACGTTGAGGGGTGCGTGACTGGGAGGTTACGGGCAAGGAAAAACCTGGGTGTATAGTGGGACGACCAAGTGATCTGGGCGTTCATTCGTGGGATCCAAGGGTTTACTAACTCAAACCGATGTGGTGGCTCGTAGCTCGCCCCATTATACTATTTCTCAATGATAATTATGCTTCTAATGCCTATGTTAAACCATATATTGAGGACTCCTCCGCTGTCCAAGAAGAGACTAATATTTAGCAGGAGTCTATGGAAGAAGAAATTAATGACATTGTGAGCTCATTGGATGAAAAAGATGAGGAGGAGAGTGAAAAACAAAAGGAGGAAGAGCGGATTGATCACCCGTGCCCGCCTTCTAATGAGAGTAACTATTTATCTCATACATTGTTTAATTTCCTTTCGTGCTTACCGAAGGATGAATGCTATGATGATTGTTATGATCCGGTTGATTCTTTTGAAATATCCCTTTTTGATGGTGCTTGCTATGCTTGTGGCCAAGATGCCAATATAAATTATGCCTATGGAGATGAACTTGCTATAGTTCCTTATGTTAAACATGAGATAGTTGCTATTGCACCCACACATGATAGTCCTATTATCTTTTTGAATTCTCCAAACTACACTATATCGGAGAAGTTTGTGCTTATTAAGGATTATATTGATGGGTTGCCTTTTTCCGTTGCACATGATGCTTTTGATGAATATAATATGCACATGCTTGCTGCTCCTACTTGCAATTATTATGAGAGAGGAACTACATCTCTTCCACTCTATGTTTCCAACATGATAAATTGCAAGAAACTGCTTATACTATGCATTGGCCTTTACTTGATGTGCATGAATTGTTCTTGTATGACATGCCTATGCATAGGAAGAGAGTTAGACTTCATTTTTGCATGACACATATCACTTTGTGCTCACTACTAAATGCCAAATCATTGCTAATTAAAATTTTCTTTGATATCCTTTGGTATCCGGATGGATCCATTACTTGAGCACTATATGCCTAGCTTAATGGCTTTAAATAAAGCGCTGCCAGGGAGACAACCCGGAAGTAATAGAGAGTCTTTTATTTCTGTTGTGTGCTTTTTATAAAGTTTAAAAACAAAAAAAAATAAAGAGTGGAACCTAAAACTTTTTCAAAAAGAAGAGTGGAAGTAAGAAGGATGAGCACCGTTGAAATGGGGGAGCTCCTTGAACTTTGTTCATGCCCATGGATACTTTGCAAATTTTAATTAAAGAAAAATTTCAACAAAAATAATTATCCCCTTGTACAATTCCATTGTATTATAAAAATAATGTGCCAAGAATTTCCTTTAGGATGATTAAACTGCTTGTTGGTTTGTGCGGTGCAAAAACAGAAACTTTGGCTGTAGTGCGCGATTTTACATTTTTTACTGGAACGTCGAAAGGATATGAAACCATTTGCAAAGTATTGCTATACAAATTGTTGATTTTTCCTAATTTTTCCATAATTATTAGGGTTACAGAAGTATGGTTAATGATCAGATTACTACAGATTGTCCTGTTTTCACAGATTGCTGTTATAGCTTCATTATTTGCATAAGTTTGAATTATTGTTGAAGCCTCCTTGACTTGGGGCCATAGAATTGTGATATGATACAGTGGGTAATGTTTGTTCATAATTATACAATAATGTTAGAGCGGTACATGATGGGATTTCATTGAACATATGCACTAACCCCGCCACTAAAAGTTCGGTTAAGTTTTGTGTGGATGAAGTGTTCGAAGATCGAGGAGATCTCAATGTGAGGAAAAGTAGGAGAGGGAAGAGCTCAAGCTTGGGGATGCCCAAGGCACCCCAAGTAAATATTCAAGGATACTCAAGCGTCTAAGCTTGGGGATGCCCCGGAAGGCATCCCATCATTCTTCAACAAGTATCGGTATGTTTTCGGATTCATTTCGTTCACATGATATGCGTAAACTCTTGGAGTGTCGTGCGCTTTTTATTTTTCTTTCAATAAATGCACCATGCTGGTATGAGATAATCCTTGGTTGATTTATAGAAAGCTCTTTGCACTTCACTTATATCTTTTGAGCATGGCTTTATAGAATGCTTCTTGTTCTTCACTTATATCATTTGAAGTTTGGATTGCCTGTTTCTCCTCACATAGAAAACCGCCATTTGTAGAATGCTCTTTCGCTTCACTTATATTTGTTAGAGTGTGGGCATATATTTTGTAGAAAGAATTAGAACTCTCTTGCTTCACTTATATCTATTTAGAGAGTTGACAGGAATTGGTCATTCACATGGTTAGTCATAAAATCCTACATAAACTTTAGATCGCTGAATATGATATGTTTGATTCCTTGCAATAGTTTTGCGATATAGAGATGATAAAATGTGGGAGGAACTAGTGAATGATTATGGTTTAGTAAAAATATTGGTGTTAACGTTTGTGATTCCCGAAGCATGCACGTATGGTCTCCTAACTATGTAACCAAATTGGCGCGCATTGTATTTTGATTGTTTATCTTTGCGTGAAGGTCGGGGGCGCGCGATGGTTAACTCCTACCAACCTCCCCCCTAGGAGCATGCGTCGTAGTATTTTTGCTTCGAGGGCTAAGAGATTTTTCGCAATAAGTATGTGAGTTATTTATGACTAATGTTGAGTCCATGGATTATATGCACTCTCACCCTTCCACCTTGCTAGCCACTCTAGTACCGCACATTTTTCGCCGGTGCATCAAACCACCTTATATCCTTCCTCAAAACAGCCACCATACATACCTATCATGGCATTTCCATAGCCATTCCGAGATATATTGCCATGTAACTCCACCGTTCCGTTTATTATGACACTCACCATCATTGTCATATTGACTTGCATGATCGTAAGATAGCTAACATGATGTTTCCATGGCTTGTCCGTTTTTTGATGTCATTGCTACGCTAGATCATTGCACATCCCGGTACACCGCCCGAGGCATTCACATAGAGTCATATTTTTGTTCTAGTATCGAGTTGTAAGTAAAAGAAGTGTGATGATCATCATTATTAGAGCATTATCCTTTGAAAAAAATGCCAAAAGAAAAAAGAAAGAAAGGCCAAAAAAAGAGAAAGGCCAAAAAAAGGAAGGCCCAAAAAAAGGAAAAAGAAAAAAGGGGACAATGCTACTATCTTTTTCCACACTTGTGCTTCAAAGTAGCACCATGATCTTCACGATAGAGAGTCTCCTATGTTGTCACTTCCATACAATGTTGAGGATATCGCTTATCGTTATCGTCTCGGTCACCCGGGGATTAGAGATTAATCGAAAATCGGCCGATTAATCGATTTCATCGGTTGACTATTAATCGGCCATTTTTTTTCAAATCCCAGGTTCCCAACACTAAAATATGTTATATTCAACACCAAAACAATATTGGACAGAAGTGTAACCTTGAATCCTAGCCTTTGAATCCTGATATAATGACAAATAAAATAGAAAAACATTACATATTGCGTAACAAGGTCCACAAAACACAAATAAACATAGTTCTTGCAAACATAGTGCTACGAATAGGCCCGATTTATCGGTAGATTCCCGATAAATCGCTTGTCATAGTGATAAATCGGCCCAAATGATAAATGATGAAGATAAGGCATAATCTTGTCGGTCACCCCAAGAGTAGCGATAATTCGGACGATAAATCACTGAATCAGAAGATTTCTTGAACAGTGCTTCCATATACTAGTGGGAATTTTCATTATAGTACTTGCCTTGTATATTCCAATGATGGTCTTCCTCAAATGCCCTAGGTCTTCATGGGAAAGCAAGTTGATGCACACCCACTAGTTTTCTTTTGAGCTTTCATACACTTATAGCTCTAGTGCATCCATTACATGGCAATCCCTACTCACTCACATTGATATCTATTGATGGGCATCTCCATAGCCCATTGATATGCCTAGTCGATGTGAGACTTTCTCCCTACTTTTCTCTACTACCACCTTCTATTCCACCCATAGTGCTATGTCCATGGCTCACGCTCATGTATTGTGTGAAGAGTTGAAAAGGTTCGAAAAAGTAAAGTATGAAAACAATTGCTTGGCTGACACCGGGATAGGCATGAGAGGTACCTTGTGTTAATAAAAGGGAGCATAAAAGACTATATGATTTTGTAGGGATAACATTCTTTAGCATTGATATTTTGAAAGACTTGATTGTTTGTTGGGATGCCCGAGTATTAAATTATTTTATGTCAAATGATAGACTATTGCTTTGAATCACTCGTGTCTTAATATTCATGCCATGATTAGATTACATGATCAAGATTATGCTAGGTAGAATTCCACATCATTTTTTTATCATTTACCTACTCGAGGACGAGCAAGAATTAATCTTGGGGATGCTGATACGTCTCCGTCGTATCTATAATTTTTGATTGTTCCATGCCAATATTCTACAACTTTCATGTACTTTTGGCAACTTTTTATACTATTTTTTGGGACAAACATATTGATCCAGGGCCCAGTGCCAAATCCTGTTGTTGCATGTTTTTTGTTTCGCAGAATATCCATATCAAACGGAATAAAAACGGAAGGAGATTGTTTTGGAATATATGTGAATTTTGGGAAGCGGAACCAACATGAGACGATGCCCGAGTGGGCCACGAGGCAGGGGGACGCCCTGGGCCCTCGTGGCCACTCCGTAAGGCGGTTGATGCCCTTCTTTCACCGCAAGAAAGCTAATATCCGGATAAAAATCGTGTCAAAAAATCAGCCCAATCGGAGTGACGGATCTCCTGGAATATAAGAAACGGTGAAGGGACAGAATCAGGGAACGTAGAAACAGAGAGAGACAGAGAGACATATCCAATCTCGGAGGGGCTCTCGCCCCTCCGCCACCATGGAGGCCATGGACCAGAGGGGAAACCCTTCTCCCATCTAGGGAGAAGGTCAAGGAAGAAGAAGGAGGAGGGCTCTCTCCCCCTCGCTTCCGATGGCGCCGGAGTACCACCGGGGCCATCATCGTGTGACAGCAATCTACACCAACACCTCCGTCATCTTCACCAACATCTCCATCACCTTGCCCATCTATCTACAGCGGTCCACTCTCCCGCAACCCTCTGTACCCTCTACTTGAACATGGTGCTTTATGCTTCATATTGTTATCCAATAATGTGTTGCCATCCTATGATGTCTGAGTAGATTTTCGTTATCCTATCGGTGATTGGTGAATTGCTATGATTGATTTAATTTGCTAGTGGTTATGTTGCTGTCCTTTGGTGCCCATCATATGAGCGCACGCGTGGATCACACCATAGGGTTAGTTGTATGTTGATAGGACTACGTATTGGAGGGCAAGAGTGACAGAAGCTTCAACCTAGCGTAGAAATTGATGCATATGAGATTCAAGGGGGACTGATTTATCTTAATGCTGTGGTTGGGTTTTACCTTAATGAACGTTAGTAGTTGCGGATGCTTGCTAATAGTTCCAATCATAAGTGCATAGAATTCCAAGTCAGGGATGACATGCTAGTAGTGGCCTCTCCCACATAAAACTTGCTATCGGTCTAGTAACGTAGTCAATTGCTTAGGGACAATTTCACAACTCCTACCACCACTTTTCCACACTCGCTATCACTAACTTTATTGCTTCTTTATCTTAACAGCCCCTAGTCTTTATTTACCTGCTCTTTATATTCTTGCAAACCTACCCCCCCC
>LR738710.1:123667277-123796575 GCA_902687465.1 Secale cereale | reverse complement strand
CCCCCCCCCCCGCCAAAACTACAAACTACTTCGAGTTTCATACTTGTTCTAGGTAAAGTAAACGTTAAGCGTGCGTAGAGTTGTATCGGTGGTCGATAGAACTTGAGGGAATATTTGTTCTGCCTTTAGCTCCTCGTTGGGTTCGACACTCTTACTTATCGAAAGAGGATACAACTAATCCCCTACACTTGTGGGTTATCGTACTCCTAGGGCCAGTTCTTTTGGCGGCTTCCCCAGCTTTTCCCATAAAACTAGTCACAATGGAGAGTAACATTAAGGCGCCTCACTCGTTTATTTGGGCTTCTAAGCTACTAATAGTAGTACCTCCTTCCTAGTTTATTCCTCACGATTATATTTTGTGCTAAATTTTGACCAAAAATTTAACTGATAAAATGTTAGTGCATGTGACATGCACTAACATTTCATTAGTTAAATTTATGATCAAAATTTGACATAGATTACAATTGGAACCAATAAACCAGGACGGAGGTAGTAGTTATGGGATTACTAATGTATAAGCTTTAAAGAACTGGCCCCTGGTACTCCTACTAGTGGTAGTACGCAAGTCGGAATTCCAATTGCACGGTACAACTTGTTAGGCAAAAAATTCGATACAGGGTGTAGGAAGCGGTTTGGGAATTTGCATGCCTTTCCGACCAGTGAGACACTCCGTACAAAGTACGACAGAGAAATAACCACATAGAAGGAAGCTAAAAGTAAACAATCAAACGAGCATTTTTGCGTTTGTTTTGCATTGAATCGTTTCAGAAGCTTGACTAGTGTTGTTTTTCTACTTTTACAAAAACCGCATCGTAGTGTTAAAACGTGCATTTGCACGTACATAAGTAATAGTAGTACTCCCTCCGTCTAGGTGTATAAGTCTTCCCTCTTTCTTGGTCATGGTGCACAACCAAAGATGACTTATTGACCTGGACGGAGGGAGTAGCACAGTCTGCAAGCATATATAGAGAGAGACGTGTAGTGCGATAGTATATAGTAAAGTTTGTGCTATATGCACGTACTTACAAAATGCGTACGAATACACAAGATTTCCAAACTTTCTCTTGTACATACTTAATTAAGGACGTTAATAATTCCCAAACGTTTGTGGTTTATCATTCGCGTCCCAAAACTAATGAGATCACCTTACAAAACAAAAATTATACTCCTACTAAAAGCCACGACGCTAGTAGGAGCGCTTGCGGCGCGCCACGAGTGCCCTGGTGCGCGGCCGTTTCCCAGCACGCCGACACAACGCCTCTTCCTCAGCCTCGCAACTCGCGAGGTGCTGATTGGCGGCTTACCGGCGGGCGAGCGCGATCTCACCGGTGTGGTGATCCGGCGCCAACAGGTACTCCTCCTCGCTGGAAGCATGCACCCGGTCCACGTACTGCCAAGCGTAGATGAGGTGCTTGGGCTCGACTGCACTCATCGATTTGGCACGGGGGTCCTCCGCCACCCTCACGGCCCTCGCACGAGCCTTCTGCCAAAGACCCTATTGCCTGACTCTCTCGGACGCGACATATGCCTGCCAGGCAGCTTGTCCCGCGGTGCGATTCTCCTCCTCGGCCTTCTTCTTCGCCTCTATTTTGGCGCGCTATGCTGGAGGCAAAGCCTCCCACAAGGCGACATCCATTTATTTCCAAAGCTCCTCAAGGCTGGGGGGCTCGGCGGGCGGCGTGGCGTTCTCCTCGTAGCGGGGAGCCGACGCGTCCTCTGACGCGTGTGCTGATGACATTGGGAACGCCGACGTGTCCACCTCGACGCATCGCGATGAGGAGCGGAATGCCTACGCGTCCTCCTCGACTAGTGGCGGCGAGGAGCGGAACACCGACGCGTCCACCTCGACGCGTCGCGGCGAGGAGCGGAACGCCGACGTATCCTCCTCGACGTGCCGCGGCGAGGAGTGGAACACCGACGCGTCCTCCTCGACTAGTGGCAGCGAGGAACGGAACGACGACGCGTGACCGTCCACGCGGTGCAGCGAGGGACGCCTAGGGCTTGGGAGGGGCGATGCCATGGTGGTCGATGTGAGAGGGAGGGGAGGAGATAGCGATGAACGTGAGCGTTCTTCCGAAGTCGTCGGAGGCGCATTATTTATAGCGAGCAATGGCACACCTATGTAAGATATGGACTGAGCTGCACTGACTTAACTACAGGTCCAGTTGCATCACTGACATGTGGGCTAGATCCCTGTTGGGCCCATATGTCAGTGACCCAATGCACCTGAAGTTAAGTAACTGAAGCAGCGTCCCGGGTGGAGTTGTAATGCCCAGGATGGGACTATACCTCCTACGTGTCGAGGCACGACTTAATGGTATAGGCCCATTCTGGAATGATCTCAAGTTTGGTATCTTTGCACGACTCATGTAAAAATAGGGATGAAATTGCAAAAGGATAGTTGGCTTACACTCGCCATGTCACACAATACATTACATAAGCAAATCATCATCCAAATAACATCACAACCCGACTACGGGCGAAGATCCAAATGAAAGATACAAATACATAAAGCCACATGTCTGAATCGCCCCTAGTAGAAACCACTACTGATCATCGGGATAGTGCACATAGTATCGACTACGTTCTTCATCGTACTCCCAGTATAGCTCGGTGCCGTCACCTGAGTAGTCCACCCTAGTACCTGCATCTGGTGTGGTGTAGAATCTGTGAGCCACGGAGGACTCAGCAATCCCGTTCCCGGGTAGTATAACTATCTAAGCCTTGGGTGTGGAACAAGGCTGAAGAAAGATAAAGGTTGCAGCTGCACTAGCAATAGCTTACGTGTTTAGAGCGAGAAGAGAAGTGCCACGAGCGTCAAAGTGATCACGAAGTGATCCTATCTAAGCACGTCAATCATAACCCCACCGTGTTCACTTCCCGAACCCCTTTCGGAAAATGACCGTCACGGTTACTCACGCTGGTAGTGTGTTCTGAACATGGTGTCAAGTTTTCTACAACCGGATATTAACAAATTCCCATCTGCCACATAACCGCGGGCACGACTTTCGAAAGTTCAAAACCCTGCAGGGGTGTCCCAACTTAGCCCATTACAAGCTCACGATCAGCGGAGTCGCAACTCCAAGGTGGGAAGACCCGAGTATTCTCGGAATCCCGTGCTCAAGATATACCGACATAGGTAAAACTAATCCAGCAAGTCCTACTGGTGTGCCGACACCCTGATAGTAGCCGCGCGTATCTAGTCTCAGGCCACGACCAGATGGGTGATGCTACAGGTTATACCAGATACCTCGGGTTTCCCCAAGGCGGCCCTGCAGGACCGCCAGTTTGGACCAACACTCATGTGGAGCACTGGCCCGGGGTTGTTAATTAAGAAAAGGGGATAGCTAGTCCCTATGCAAGTTTTAGTTATTTGGCGAATGGAGTACCAATGTCGGGACTTGCTGGAAAAGGTTTAGCGCTAAGCGGGTTATCGAGGGGGTCCCATAACCCCAACCGTGTTAGGAACGCATAATCAAGGAACATAACACCGGTTTATATGGTTCCTAGGGCGGCATGAGTGGAACAAATCACCAAGCAAGAGGCTTAGCCTTCCACCCATTACCATTATATAGATGATTTAGATTAAGAGTTTATATAGTGTGATATCCCAACAAAACTTCAACATGAAGCAAGAATCTTCAAATCTTCTCCTGCAACTAGCAATGCTATAAGAGGGGCCGAGCGAAGCTTACTTAGCCAATCAAAGGTTTGCTAGGATGGGTGGTTAGACAGATTCATGGTTACAATAGGAGGCTGACAAACAAACATGGGCATCGAGGCAATAAGCTAAAGAGCGAGACATCTAGCAATAGGCAAAGATAGTAATGATATCTGGGTCAGGTCATCTTGCCTATCGAGTCGTCGATGGGATAGTAAGACGGCTCCTCGTACTCAACCTCGGTAGTAACCTCGTTCTCATTCTCGGTCTCGGCTTCCGTCTCTACACAACACAAGAACATACGAGGCACAAAATCAAACAAGGTGCAATGCACATTCAACATGATGCACGTATGATGCATGACAATTCTATATATGATGCAATACATGGCAAGGTAGGAAGCACAGAGAAACAACACAAGAACATGAAAATATGCTCAAGCAAGTATGATGCAAGACAAGTCTATATATGATGCAAAACATGGCAAGGAAGGAAGCACTCAAAAACAACACAAGTCAACAAGTTTAAATGAGGCCGGAAACTACAAATAACAAATCCGGTAAGTCCTCATATGCATAGTTTGAAATTAGTCCAGATCTGAACAAACCTTAAGTTAAAGTTGTTAAACAGCAAGTTAACATGCACCATGATGATCTACCATGATGATCTACATGAAATTCTAGTCAAGTTTCATATAAAGTTTGTTTAAAACGGAGCTACGGTCTAGAAGATATGAGCAAAACAAGTTAAGCATGGCAATGGTGCAAGATGCACCCAAACATCAAGCAAACATACTCCAAACATGTTAACAAGGTGATATTGTGATTCTACATGCAAAATCACACAAGTTTCATGTAGTACACGCTCAAAACGGAGCAACGGTTCAACACATACACTCAAAACAATATACAATGCAAAGCTGAAATTAACAGCCACATAGCAACTTTGGAGCAAGAAATATATACTCTACAACACTCAAACATGGTGACAAGAAGCATGAACATGAAGTAGACATATCCTACAGCAAACAACTCCATTGGATCAGCTCCATAGAAGGCATGGATCAATAGCAACAAGCTACAACATTTTGATCATGACGTTAAAAACCTGACAGAAATATTTTATAGCAACTTGGGAGCAAGAATTAAATAAGCTACGGCAAGCCATATGAGCAAGTGAGGGCATGGATGGATAGACAACAACATATATAACAAGGAATGATCAAAGGCCACCCCAAAACTAACATGGATTTGCCTAGGGCATCAAGCAAACATAGCATCAGGATATGACAGATTCCAGACTTAGCCAAAATTTCACTAAGTGTTAAAACAGTTATGTTGGCATGGCATGTTTGCAAGAATGTTTAGGTCACCTCAAGGCATATCATGGAAAATGGTTTGCACCACAGCAAAGACCACATTATGGAGATTCTAAAACATATTGGCATGTGACAAGGGGACAAACACATCAATAGCAATGAGCTCTACAAATCAGCATCTCATAACATGTTACAAAACTTAACAGCCACATGCACTTTTGCAACCAAGATAAACATGGCAATATGAACACTAACATGCATGCTACAGCAACCATCATGTAGAGCATCTCATGAGGAACAATTTGACATCTCATTTGCTTCATTTGGATAAACATGCACCAAGTTATCACATCTCAAACATGGCATGAAAATAACAAGTAGCAGCAGTTTATATCAAGTAGCACTCTTGTCACGAATATTAAGACCTCTAGATGGACTCAAACAAGCATGACATAGTGGAACAAAACGTAGAGCACATCACCACGGTCATGTTGACATATCCTATGCACAAATTGGACTTACACGCAAAAAGATACAACCATCACAATATGCCATCAGACAACAAATTCAAAAAGACTTAGAGAAAAAAGGTCAACCTCCTCGCGGATCGGGTTTGGACAGCGGATCGGTCAAAGCGGGTCGGGTCGCCGACCCGTTAGGGTTCCCCGATCGGATCTGGCGACGGTGGCGGTGGTGGGTCGCCGGAGCCGGTGCTGGCCGGCGAGGTGACCGGAGGAGGCGGAGGCGGCTAGGGGCCGGCCAGAGCGGCGGGATGCCGGCGGCGGGGCGGCGTCGAGCCGGGCGGAGCGACGGAGCTCACGAGGAGGCGGGAGGCTCCGGCGGGAGGCGAGCTGGGCGGCGGCGGCGGTCCGCGGCGACCGGCGGGAGGCGGCCTCGAGCGCGGCGTCGGGAGGGCGCCTGGAGGCGACCGGGGTGAAGAAGGCCCAGCGCGGCCCGGGGTGGGCCGGCCTCGGGCTCGCGGGCCCGGTTGGCGGTGCGGTGGAATTCGCGGCGGCGGTGGCGACGTGTCGCCCCCTGGTTGGTCGAGGGGGCGGCGGCGGACGTGCCCGGCGCTGGTGGACACGTCCGGCGCGCGGAGGGGCTGCGGGACGCTGAGAAAACAGGAAAAAAAGAGGAGCTAGGGTTTGGACGCAAAATGGAGGGGGTGGACGTTTTTATAGGCACAAGGAGCTAAGAGACTCCAAATGGGGAGCGGTTTTCGGCCACGCGATCACAATTCGACGACCGAGATGATGGGAAAGGTTGTGCTGGGTTGATGGGATGTTGTGGAGGGGGTCTTGGGCCTCAAAGAAGAGGTTCTTTTAGCCCACTAGGTTAACCGTTGGAGTACCAAACGAACTCCAAACGCGATGAAACATGACAGGCGGCCTACACGTACCAAAACAACAACGCACGACAAGTCTCACGCCATTCCGGAAACGTTACATGGCCACACACGAAAGAAGGACTCGAGGATGCCACGGGCACGTGTGTGAGCGCTGGAACTCAAAACGGACAACGGGAAGAGACGAGTGGGACCGGATGCAAGTGACAAATGGATCGGTAATGATAGGTATCGGATAATATTCATCATGTAGCAGTTATAACCTGGGGTGACACAGAACTAGCTCCAATTCATCAATGTAATGTAGGCATGTATTCCGTATGTAGTCATATGTGCTTATGGAAAAGAACTTGCATGACATCTTTTGTCCTACCCTCCCGTGGCAGCGAGGTCCTAATGGAAACTAAGGGATATTAAGGCCTCCTTTTAATAAAGAACCAGAACAAAGCATTAGCACTTAGTGAATACATGAACTCCTTTAACTACGGTAATCACCGAAAAGAATCCCAATTATTGTCATTTGGGGTATGCGGATAATAATTCGTAATAGGTGTCTACAACTTGCAAGATCGGATCAAGAACACATGTATATTCATGAAAACATAATAGGTTCAGATCTGAAATCATGGCACTCGGGCCCTAGTGACAAGCATTAAGCATAGCAAAGTCATAGCAACATCAATCTCTGAACATAGTGGATACTAGGGATCAAACCCTAACAAATCTAACTCGATTACATGATAAATCTCATCCAACCAATCATCGACCAGTGAGCCTATGATGGAAATACGCACACACGGCGGTGAGCATCATGAAATTGGTGATGGAGGAAGGTTGATGATGACGACAGCGACCATCTCCACTCTTCGGAGCCCCGAACGGACTCCATATCTGGTCTCCTGAGGAAGAACATGGGGTGAAGGCGGCTCCGTATCGTGAAACGCAATGAATCCTTCTCTCTCATTTTTTCTACCTGAAAGTGAATATATGGAGTTGCAGTTGGGATCGGTGGAGCTGTGGGGGCCCACAAGGCAGGGGAGAGCCCACGAGGGTAGGGCAAGCCCCCACCCTTGTGGATAGCCGGTGGGTCCCGTCAGGTAGATTCTTTCGCCAATATTTTTTATATTTTCCAAAAATATTCTCCATGGATTTTCAAGTCATTCCGAGAACTTTTATTTCTGCACAAAAATAACACCAAGGCAATTCTGCTGAAAATAGCATCAGTCCGGGTTAGTTCCATTCAAATCATGCAAATTAGAGTCCAAAACAAGGGCAAAAGAGTTTGGAAAAGTAGATACGATGGAGACGTATCAACTCCCCCAAGCTTAACGCATTGCTTGTCCTCACGCAATTCAGTTGATAAACTGAAAGTGATAAAGAAAAACTTTTCCAAACTCTGTTTGATCTTGTTGTTGCAAATATGTAAAGCCAACATTCAAGTTTTCAGCAAAGATTATGAACTAACCACATTCACAATAACATTTAGGTCTCACATTTACTCATATCAATGACACAATCAACTAGCGAGGAGTAATAATAAACCTCAGATGACAACACTTTTTCGAAACAACCATGATATAAAATGACAAAGTGGTATCTCGCTAGCCCTTTCAGAGACCGCAAAACATAAATGCAGAGCACCTGAGAAGATCAAGGACTGACTAGACATTGTAATTCATGGTAAAAGAGATGCAGTAACACTCATACTCAATATCAATTAATAACAACGCATATAAATGATAGAGGTACTCTCCAGCTGGTGCTTTTTATAAGAGGATGATGACTCAGCAATAAAAGTAAATAGATAGGCCTTTCACAGAGGGGAGCAGGGATTTGCAGAGATGCCAGAGCTGAAGTTTTAAAATAGAGATGAATATAATTTTGAGTCGTATGCTTTCCTTGTCAAGGCAACGACCAAGAGTTCTCAATATCTTCCACGTTAAATACATTATAGGCGGTTCCCAAACAGAATGGTAAAGTTTTACTCCCCCTCCACCATCAAACACACTCCACGGCTTGTCTGAAACAACGAGTACCGTCCATACCAACAACAGTCCAGGGGGAGCTTTGTTTAATTATATTTTGATTTGATTTTGAGCATGGAACTGGGTATCCCGGTTACCAGCCATTTTCTCGTGAACATTGTTACGGAAATCGTTAACTGGTAGCTGCTCAGTTGGCTAGTGAGTAGGGGATTAATAGGTTAATTGGAAAGTTAATCGGCCATTTAATCAATTAATCAGACGATTTATCAATTTATCGGCTGCTCGACGAGCCTACGAGTAGGGATTAATCGGCAAGTTAACTGGTTAATCGGACGAATTCTTGAATAGGGCTCGTGAAGGACAAGCGGAGTCCACTCATCGTGAGAATAACCCACCTAGCATGGAAGATAAAGACAGCCCCTAGTCGCTACATGAGCGATTTGGGCATACAAAACAGAATTTTATTTGCAGGTTTAGAGTTTGCAACATCCAAATTTACTTAACGGCAGGTAAATATTGCATGTAGGTAGGTATGGTCGACTCATATGGAACAACTTTGGGTTTATGAAAGTGGATGCACAAGCAGTATTCCCTCTTAGTAGAGGCGAAGGCTAGAAAGAGACTCAGAAACGACCAACTAGAGAGCGACAACAGTCATAAACATGCATTGAGATTAACCAACATCGAGTGCAAGCATGAGTAGGATATAAATCACCATGAACATAAATATCGTGGACGCTATGTTGATTTTGTTTCAACTACATGCGTGAACATGTGCCAAGTCAAGCCACTTGAATCATTCAAAGGAGGATGCCATCCTATCATACTACATCACAACCATTTTAAAAGCATGTTGGCACGCAAGATAAACCATTATAAACTCTTAGCTGATTAAGCATGGCATGAGTAACTATAATCTCTAATTGTCATTGTAAACATGTTTCATTCATAGTAAGCTGAATCAAGAACGATTAACTAATCATATTTACAAAAACAAAATAGGTTGAGTTCATACCAGCTTTTCTCCATCTCAATCATTTCATCTTATATCGTCATTATTGCCTTTCACTTGCACGACCAAACGGTGTAGATAATAATAATTGTCCACATGCAATGGACTAAGCTGGAATCTCAAAACATTAATTCAACGGAGAAGACAAGGTAATATGGTCTCTTCGTTAGATCATAAATAAAGCATATAAGAGCCACTCAACATTGTCATTGTGGTCTTCTCCTCTCGAACCCCAAATAAAAGAAAAAGAATTTCAAAGAAACACACTGAAATGTTTTTGGAGTTTTTTTTTGAAGAAAGCAAAATAAGAACGAGAAAAACTATTTACACAGGAAAGCTCCCAACAAACAAAAGAAGAATGAGAAATCTTTTTTGGATTTTCTTATTTAATACAACATACTACTAGAAGAATCAAGCAAGAAAGAAAAGACAAAAAGAAGCAAGAAATATTTTTGGGTTTTCTAACGTTTTTCAAACACACAAGAAAAAAGCTAGGAAAAGAACTAGCATGGATGATATAATGAAAAAGTATGAACACCGACAACTGGAATGAACGTGTGAACATGATTGTAATGTCAGTGAGAAATACGTACTCCCTCAAGCTTAGGCTTTTGCCTAAGTTGGTCTAGGGCCACCACTGGCCCGCATGATATCCGAAATCATAGTTGGGGTTGTACTGTGCTGCGGCAGCTACTACTTGGCGAGCTGCTTCTTGGAGGCGAGCGGCCTCCGCTGCTCTCTCATACTCGTTTGCCTCCTCTCTGGTTATAAAATATCTCCCATTTACCTAAAAGTTAGAGATGGCAGGAGCAGGAAGGGTAATATGGACAACACGCCATCTGTCGAAGATTAGTCGGTATTGGAGGGCATGTTCGTTCCTCTCAAGAAACTGGTAGCGTACCATAGCAATGTTATCAAGAGAAGCGGGTGGTAGTTCAATGTCATTCCCTTTTATGGGCACTCCAAGATAATTAGCTAAACAAGTGGCATAAATTCCACCAAATAAATCTCCATCTTTAGCCTTAAGATGTAACCTCCTAGCAATAGTAGCCCCTAAGTTACATCGTCTATCACCCAACAGCGAACGCTTGAGGATACTAAGGCCCTGTTTGGTTCAGCTTTTATCGAGGAATTCTGCTACCGCGCAGCAGAATCTGAACCAAAGGGCGAACCCAGCAAAATCTGATTCCAGAAATCCGCTGCCAAAATCTGAACCAAAAGCGGAAGCAGCCCAGGACATGCTTTCCAAAATATGTTTCTGCTGTGAGCCAAAATCTGAAAAAGTTGTATCAGCTGGTTTGCCAAATGACCTACATCTTTTTCTCATTAGATTTTCCACATCTATTTTTCCACAACACATTTTTCACAGTTGCTTTTAGAAACCCATAGCCGAACCAAACAAGGCCTAAGATCTGGAACGCAAAGGTGGCTATGATCATGTTTACCGTTAATGCATCTACCTGTAAAGAGAGCAAAATAATGTATAGCAGGAAAATGAATGCTCCCTATAGTAGCTTCCGTAATATTTCTAGTTTCTCTCACCGTGATGCTACCAAGGAAATCATTATACTCAGTCTTATGAGGATCACTAAGAATGCCCCCTTGTGTAATTTTGCATGCATCACTAAAATCTTCAAGGTCCATGGTCTATGATTCATCATAACTATCCAACAAAATAGTATGGGTGTTGCGTTGGGACGTAAATTTAAATCTTCGCACAAATGAAACAGTGAGGTGATAGTACTGCCGGCACTTATCTGAAACGAAGTCCTCAAGGTCAGCAGTACACACATACGCATCAAATTCCTCCTTGAAACCTGATGGCCATTCACAGGGCTGTACTTGAGCTTCTCTTGGTGTCGGGGAAACTGGACGCCCACGAACACCTATGGGACCGGAGCCCCTTCTACGTTGCGGTAAGGGAGCGGAGGGAGCACAGAGAGCAGATCGAGGGGCACACGCGGGCAGTTTACCCAGGTTCAGGCCGCGATAACACGTAAAACCCTACTCCTGCTTTGGTTGTATTTAGTTCTTGGGCTCGGGAGCTTGAAGATCTATAGTACCAGCTACACCGAGCGGAGTGGTGGTCGAGTTTCTGGGATCGAACCCCCTCTACGTTGTGCATGGGCCTCCTTTTATAGCTCAAAGGGGTCACCGACAGGTGTCAACGTAGAGAAGGGTAAAAATGGAAAAATGGCGGTGGTTGTAACCGTGCGTGAACAGTGTATAAATAGTGGATGAACAGTGGTCTTCACCTAACTTTGACGGTGGGGGACAAAGGCATTGAATGCCCGTCGCCGTCGCCCCAAAAAGCGTCCGTCCATGCGTCTCCGTTCGCCACGGCGATATCCTTGTCACCGCGGCTTGCCACCGTGTACCCCAGGCTGCACAGCCATCTGCCACGTGCCCCGGGAAGGGCCCCAGGGCGACGCGTGGCCAGATGAGCTGGAGCGCAGGCACACAACATAGGCTTCCCCGGCAAGCCCCTTGCCGGGGTCGCAACCTTGCCGGGCCCGGAAGCTTGTCGCCCTCCGGATCCTGCCGGGGCGCATGATGCGCCGCGATATTCCTCCTTGAAGTGCCGTTCTTTTGGCCTTCCTGGCAAGCTCCTCTTGCCAGGGTCTTGAGCTGGAATGATAACTTTGAGCCTGGTGCGGCCTTCTCGGCAAGCTCCTCTTGCCTGGGTCTTGTCTCTTAACTTGAATACTTTGTTCTTGAATGGCTTAAGAGGGTCTAGAGTGGGCTTTGGCGGGCGCGTGGTGAGCCAGACCACGGGACGCAGCTACTGCCCGTGCACAAGTCGGGATACTAAGGTACCCCTACTTTAGTACACCGACAGGAGCCCCCGGGCCTGGGCCACACACGGTGTCGAGCGCTGTTGGGCCAGGCCCAGAACAGTGCATGGGCACCCGCGGCCCACGGCGCGCCGTTTCCCACTCCAGATTCGCCGTATCCCTCCCTAACGGCACGCGTCGATTGCAGCATCGTGGGAGAGAACGTGGCCTATTTCTTTAATGGGGAAATCCGGAACGTCCCCCACTTCCCCCTTAAAAGCAGAGGAAGCAGGGGCAGTTTCCCCCCATTGCCTTTACTGTGCCTTGAATCTCCAGAAACCCCCGCTGCTCTCTGCCTCCGACCTTCCTCCGCCGCTGCCAATTAAGTCATAGGCAGTAGTTGTTTAGAACAGCGGCAAGTTATCTTTGTAATATATACTCTTATTTCGGGTAATCAATGCAATGTTATCTCCCTTGCTTTAGTCCCTTCACTTTATATGCTTTCCACCCTACGCTTTCAGGGAACTTGCCGGCAAAGGGACCCTTGCCGCGAGCGCTGAGTGCGGGACTCTTAGCGGCCTGCTAACAAAGCCCTTGCCGGCAAGAAACCTTGCCGCAGCTAGTCGCAGCACACTTAGATTGCTGAGCGAACTCGAAAACGAAGTAAGGGCGCGACACTTGTCGCAGCTCACTTAAGCCGTTGAGCGTGCTCGAAACAAAGTAAGGGCGCGGCTAGCCACGGGTAGGTTCCTCTGCGCACAGGTTTTCCATACAAAGTGTGGTTGTTCAAGGATGATAACAAAAAATTAAAAATTTGAATGCTCAAACTTTGGTAACTTAGCTTTCATGGATTGTTTGTTTCCCGGCAAGACTTTTCTTTCTTGAACATCACTTGGTCCATACTTCTATCTCCTTCCCCTCCGGCAAACTTGTGCGCGAGGAACACTCCTTCTGTTTCAGAGAGAAAGGCAAAAGAGGAGGAAATACAAGTACGGAGCCTTGCGGCTTGTTACTGCTTACCGGGGATGTGTGCTGCACAAAATGTCAGATGACACATGCAAGTAAAAGAAAAAGCACGAAATGACAAATGGTGTGAAGCACCAAAGTTTTACTGATGCACGGGGTCTGCGCCCGGCTTTGTACAAAGGTTTACATGCAACAGCGGCAAGACTTGTACAAAATGTGGTTGTCGGAGCGGGTCACGGCAACCGCGCCTTACGGGTGAAACTTGCGAAGATGCTCTATGTTCCAGGAGTTGCTCACCGGTAAGCCTTCTTCGGTCTCAAGGCGGACAGCGCCGGGCCTTGTGACTTGTCTCACCCGATAAGGGCCTTCCCACTTCGGCGTCAACTTGTTGGAGTTCTTGGCGGACTGAACGCGCCGAAGAACAAGGTCGCCTTCCTCGAGACTCCTGGCCTTGACCTTGCGGCTGTGATAGAGACGCAAGGCTTGCTGGTATCGAGCAGCTCGTACAACAGCCTGGAGACGTTCCTCCTCAAGGAGCAATGCATCATCTTGTCGCAGTTGCTCTTGCTCGAGCTCGTCGTAAGCGAGCACTCGAGGAGACCCGTATACGAGTTCTGTGGGGAGAACTGCCTCTGCTCCATAGACGAGAGCAAAGGGTGTCTGTCCGGTGGCTCGATTTGGTGTCGTCCTGATTGACCAAAGAGCCGCCGACAACTCCTCTATCCAGTTTCTTCCACACTTGTGCAGCCTGTCAAAGGTTCTTGTCTTGAGTCCGCGCAGCACTTCAGCGTTTGCCCTCTCCGCTTGACCATTGCTCCTCGGGTGAGCAACAGAAGCGAAGCAGACCTTGGCGCCAAGGTCTTGGACGTATTGCATGAAGGTGCGACTTGTGAACTGTGTGCCGTTGTCGGTGATGATCCTGTTAGGGATTCTGGAACGGCAAACTATTGATCTGAAGAACCTGACTTCTGACTGTGCTGTCACCTTTCTCACTGGTTCCACTTCTGGCCACTTTGTGAACTTGTCGATTGCAACGTACAAGTACTCAAAGCCCCCGACAGCGTGGGGAAAGGGGCCGAGGATGTCGAGCCCCCAGACCGAGAAGGGCCAGGACAAAGGGATCGTCTGGAGAGCTTGAGCTGGCTGGTGAATCTGTTTGGCATGGAACTGGCATGCTTCACACTTAGTTACTTATGCAGTTGCATCTTGGAGGGCTTCTGGCCAAAAGAAACCTTACCGGAACGCCTTTCCGGCAAGTGCTCTTGCGCCAATGTGGTGACCACATATGCCTCCGTGTATCTCTGCCAACAGCTTCTGTCCATCTTCCCGGGAAATGCACTTCAATCTGACACCATTGAGTCTTCTTCTGTACAGTTCGTTGCCAACGAATTGGTACATACTTGACTGTCTGGTTATCCTCTCTATCTCTTCTGGTTCTTCGGGAAGTTCTCCAGTCTGAAGAAAACGGACGATTTGTTGTGCCCATGCTGGAGCTTGAGGCTCAGCAACAAGGACTAAAGGCATCAGGGCTGCTACGGGAACCTCAGCTTCTACGGCAAAAACCTGCGGCTCTGCCGGAGCTGAGGGTTCCCCGGCAAGCCTGCCGGGGAAAGGCTTGTCGGGAACGCCTGCTTCAACTGTACAGACCCTTGGGTCCGCAGGAGCAGACTGTTCCTCAGCATTTTGGTTGCTGATCTTGGGGATCTTGGCGGCGGCTTCGGGAAGATCCGCCGGCATAGTAGTCGCCGGAGACCAACTTCCTCTTCTTGCTCTGCCCAATTGATGGTGTAACGGATGGCTGAGTTAGCTTGAGCACGAAGACCCCTGGTTCCACAGGTAACTTCATTGCAGCACACTTTGAGAGGCCATCTGCGATGTCATTCTGAGCTCTTGGAACGTGCTCCATCTGTAGGCCTTCAAAGTGTTCTTCAAGCTTCCTCACTTCATTGACATAAGCTTCCATCAGAGGGCTCTGATAACTCTTGTTTACTTGTCGGACCACCAACTGTGAGTCTCCCCGCACAATCAGCTTCTTGATCCCAAGTTCAGCCGCAATTCTGAGACCAGCAAGCAAACCTTCATATTCGGCAGTATTGTTTGTTGCTTGCTCCTTGGGAAAGTGCATTTGAACAACATACTTGAGGTGCTCTCCGGTGGGCGCTATGAGTAACACGCCAGTGCCGGCGCCTTGCAGCGAGAAGGCACCATCGAAGTACATTATCCACTCCTTGCTTGCTTCTTGGACGGGGATGCTTGTCTCTGGAACTTCTTCATCTGGTGTTGGGGTCCATTCCGCTATGAATTCTGCCAAAGCTCTGCTCTGTATGGTTGAAGTACTCTCAAACTTGAGACCAAAGCTTGACAGCTCCAGTGCCCACTCGACGATCCTACCTGTTGCTTCCGGATTTTGAAATATCCTCTTCAACGGAAAGCGAGTGACCACTGTTATCTCATGTGCTTGGAAGTAATGGCGCAGCTTTCTTGAGGCCATGAGGAGGCCGAAAAGTAACTTCTGCACTCCAGAGTATCTTGATCTAGCCCCCTGCAAGAGGGAACTTACAAAATAAACTGGGCGCTGCACCATCTTCTTCCGCACTTCTCCTTGTTCCTGAGCAGACTTGTCCTTGTGGGTGCCAGAGCTTGTCGGGGAAGCTCCCTGCTTGCCGCTGTATGCGCTTGCCGGGGATGTGGGTTCCTCATCTGCCTCCCTCTCCGCTACTAACGCAGCACTAACCACTTGATTGGTCGCCGCTAAGTACAGCAGCAACTTCTCTTGTGGTTTAGGTGCGAAAAGTATTTGAGTGGAGGATAGGTATCCTTTCAAGTCTTGCAGCGCAGCCTCCGCTTCCGGAGTCCATTTCATAGGACCTGCCTTTTTCAAGATTTTGAAGAAAGGCAGGGCGCGTTCTTCAGACTTTGAAATGAACCTGCTGAGGGAAGCCACACAACCAGCAAGTCTTCTTACGTCCTTGACACGCTTCGGGGCTTCAATCTGCTCGATGGCTTTAATCTTGTCGGGATTGGCTTCAATCCCCCTCTGGGACACGAAGAACCCAAGAAGCTTGCCGGAGGGGACTCCGAAGACGCACTTCTCGGGGTTCAACTTGAGTTTTATCTTGCGCAGATTCTCAAAGGTTTCTTCTAAGTCTTGAATCAGGGTATCCTTGCACTTCCTCTTGACCACTATATCATCCATGTAGGCTTCTACATTTCTGTGTATCTGTGGCTCAAAAGCAATGTGTACCACCCCCGCAAATGTTGAGCCAGCATTCTTCAATCCAAAGGGCATGCGCATAAAGCAATATGTGCCACATGGAGTAATGAACGCGGTTTTCTCCTCGTCTTCCTCAGCCATGAATATTTGGTGGTAACCTGAATATGCATCGAGAAATGAAAGCAACTCACATCCAGCCGTGGACTCCACAATCTGGTCGATGCGCGGCAAGGGAAATGGATCCTTGGGACATGCTTTATTCACATCAGTGAAGTCTATACAAAGTCTCCATTTCCCATTAGCCTTTCCCACGACAACTGGATTGGCTAACCACGTAGGATGGAGTACGCCTCTAACCAGGCCTGCTGCTTCCAACTTCTTGATTTCCTCGGCGATGAATTCTTGGCGCTCCACCGCTTGCTTCCTGACCTTCTGCTTGACGGGCCGCGCATGAGGACAAACAGCAAGCTTGTGCTCAATTACCTTCCTGGGAACGCCGGGGATGTCAGACGGTTGCCACGCAAACACGCCCACATTCGCCTGCAGGAAGGCAATGAGCGCGCTTTCCTATTTGGGGTCGAGTGTAGCACTGATGATGAAGGTACCACCAGTGCCGTCCTCCATGGCGGACACCTTCTTGGTTGCCGGTGGAGCTGCCATTCCCTTCTTGCACTTGCCGGTGGAGCTCGATGGTGCGTCCTCGACGGCAGCGCAGCACTCCGAAGAGGTGCGTTTGCCGGAGTGGGCTCCAGAGCTCTTGACGGACTTGGTCTTGATCTTCCCCCCGGGAGCTTCAGCGGCAAGTGTTTTGCTGTCTGCCGCGGCTGTTGCGTCCCGGTAGATCTTGTCGGCGCAAATAAGCGTATCCTTCTTGTCACCGGGGACAGAGATGACGCTTATCGGCCCTGGCATCTTGAGCATGTTGAATGCGTAGTGGGAAGCTGCCATGAACTTGGCGAGCGCAGGACGACCAAGTATCCCATTGTACGGCAATGGGATATCGGCAACGTCGAACGTGATCCTCTCTGTCCTGAAGTTGAGCTCCCCACCAAAGGTCACTGGTAGTGTAATCTTCCCCTTCGGCTTGCTCCTTCCCGGGTTGATTCCTTGGAACGTCCCGGTTTCCTCGAGCTCGCTGTCAGGGATCTGCAGTTTCTTGATCACAGCGGAGGAAATCAAGTTGAGGACGGCCCCGCCATCAACCAACATCTTGGTGACCTTGAGGTTGCGGATAGTTGGCGAAACCAACATCGGCAAGCACCCGACCGCGGTTGTGCGGTCTGGGTGGTCCTCAAGGTCGAAGATGATGGGCGTGCCGGACCATTTCAGCAGCCTGCACGACTCGACGGGTGGCTCAGCTGCATTCACTTCCCGCACCCATTGCTTGAGTTGGCGGTGGGAAGTGTGCAGAGAGGCACCTCCATCGACGCACAGAACTTCTGTGGCCTTCTTGAACTCCTGCTCGCTGTTGTCTCCTTCGTCCATGTCCTCGTCATCGTCTTCGTCTTCGTCCTTGTCGCGGCCCCGGGGAGGTCTGTCTCCCTGCCGCTGCTTGGCCTTGCCGCGGCGTCCTCCCCGGCCATTGAACGGCCGCTTCTTGCTGGGCTCTCCTCCGCCTCCTTGGGCCTTCTCCTTGTCGTGACGCTCGTATTCAGCCTTCTGCTGCTCTACGAGGTACTCTACCCTTTTGCAGTTTTGGAGATCGTGGCCCTTGGTGTGGTGGATCTTGCAGTACTGCTTGTCGGAGTTGTCCTGCTTGTCGGCTGCCGTTACAAGGGCGGGCTCCTTGCCGGAGCCACCAGCCTGTGTCTTCTTGGCGGGAGCCTCCTTGCCGGACTGCTCGACAACCAGTACCTCCTTGTTCTTCTTTTTCCTATTCCGCCGCCGGTTTTTCTTTGCCGGGGCGGCATCCTCGCTGTCGCTTCCTCCTGCGTCGGTATCCTCTCCGGGGAGTCTCCTCCCCTCTTCAGCACGTGCACATTTGTCAGCCAGAGCGTAAAGCTCGCTGACGTCCCGGATCTTGGTCATGGCCATCTCCTCCCTCATCCGGCGGTTACGCACGTTCTGGTGGAACGCGCTGATAACCGCGGCAGGGTGGACATCGGGGATATTGTGCTGAACGCGGCTGAACCTTTGGATGTATTTGCGCAGGGAATCTCCCTCCTTCTGGGCAAAAATGTGGAGATCGCTCTCCTGGCCGTGGGGTTTGTGGCCGCCCGTGAAGGCGCCAATGAACTGGTGGCACAAATCCGCCCATGAAGAGATGGGGTTCTCCGACAAGTGCATAAGCCAAGACCTGACGTTTGGCTTAAGCACGAGCGGGAAGTAGTTGGCTAGGATCTTCTCGTCGCATCCCCCGGCAGCCTGCACCGCAATGGTGTAGATGCTGAGGAACTCCGAGGGGTGTGTCTTGCGTCGTACTTCTCGGGTACGTCGGGCTTAAAGTTCTTCATGCTGGGCCACTGGACTTGCCACAGCTCTCGGGTGAACGCAGGGCAACCTGCCGCGTACGGCAAGTCGCCTGGTTCACCGGGCGCGTGCGTGTCGACAGCGGTCCCAGCGCGCTGATCAGACTGCCTTCTGGCTTCTCTTCGACGCTCGATACGGGTTCGAGCATCCTCTTGTCGCCTGTCGTCGAGGACTTGGCGCTGATCGCGGCGAGACCGCGGATCCCACGACGCCGTGGAGCCGTCGTCGACATTGATCCGACGGGGTGGCGATTTCTGCTTCCGCGGCGGGGAGTGCACGGTAGTTGCTCCCCCAGCGGTCTTGCCACCGTCGGCCTTCGCTTGGTCGACTTGCCGCGGTCGTGAAGTTGCCGGCTGCTGCGGCGCGTCGTTGTTGGCGAAGGCGATGAGGCTCTGGATCGTCGCCCTCTAGTCTTCGGCCTTGTCCGCCGCTGGAGGGAAGTCGAGGAGCAACTGACCCCTGGCCAGGGCTTCTGCTGGAGAGGAGGGGAACGGTGGCGAATGGTGCGAGGAGCGGGACACGCTCGGACTTCTAACCGCGTTAGAAGGAGCATGTTCCCGTCCCGGCGACCGTGCCTTGCTCGTGCCAGGTCATTGGCCTTGAGCGTCCCGCGACTCGCCGGCCTGGCCACGTCCCAGCAAGCGTATGGTACCTCCGGTACCACGTCGCTGCTGGTCTGGCACCTCCTGAGAGGGACGTGGTGCGTGCACGGACACCGAGGCCTTGGAGTTCGCCCGGTCGTCCGTCTTGTCCTTGGACTTGGTGGCGCCGTGAGTCTCCCCACCGGCGTCCACCCTTCCGCCGGTGCCTCCCCCACCAACCGTCGGCTCTGGTGGTGGTGGGATCGACGCGGACGGGCCTCCGACCTCCGAAGCCTTCTTCTTCGGAGGCATGTTGACGTAGTCGATGAGATTGATGAAGCTAGAGAGGTTGATGAAGACTGCGCCCGCGCGAGCGCCGGATCAGGTTCGCACAACCTCGACGCCCCCCTACCTGGCGCGCCAAAGATGTCGGGGAAACTGGACGCCCACGAACACCTATGGGACCGGAGCCCCTTCTACGTTGCGGTAAGGGAGCGGAGGGAGCACGGAGAGCAGATCGAGGGGCACACGCGGGCAGTTTACCCAGGTTCGGGCAGCGATAACGCGTAAAACCCTACTCCTGCTTTGGTTGTATGTAGTTCTTGGGCTCGGGAGCTTGAAGATCTACAGTACCAGCTACACCGAGCGGAGTGATGGTCGAGTTTCTGGGATCGAACCCCCTCTACGTTGTGCATGGGCCTCCTTTTATAGCTCAAAGGGGTCACCGACAGGTGTCAACGTAGAGAAGGGTAAAAATGGAAAAATGGCGGTGGTTGTAACAGTGCGTGAACAGTGTATAAATAGTGGATGAACAGTGGTCTTCACCTAACTTTGATGGTGGGGGACAAAGGCATTGAATGCCCGTCGCCGTCGCCCCAAAAAGCGTCCGTCCATGCGTCTCCGTTCGCCACGGCGATATCCTTGTCACCGCGGCTTGCCACCGTGTACCCCAGGCTGCACAGCCATCTGCCACGTGCCCCGGGAAGGGCCCCAGGGCGACGCGTGGCCAGATGAGCTGGAGCGCAGGCACACAGCATAGGCTTCCCCGGCAAGCCCCTTGCCGGGGTCGCAACCTTGCCGGGCCCGGAAGCTTGTCGCCCTCCGGATTCTGCCGGGGCGCATGATGCGCCACGATATTCCTCCTTGAAGTGCCGTTCTTTTGGCCTTCCTGGCAAGCTCCTCTTGCCAGGGTCTTGAGCTGGAATGATAACTTTGAGCCTGATGCGGCCTTCCCGGCAAGCTCCTCTTGCCGGGGTCTTGTCTCTTAACTTGAATACTTTGTTCTTGAATGGCTTAAGAGGGTCTAGAGTGGGCTTTGGCGGGCGCGTGGTGAGCCAGACCACGGGACGCTGCTACTGCCCGTGCACAAGTCAGGATACTAAGGTACCCCTACTTTAGTACACCGACACTTGGCGGTTCAAGGTTAGTCTCATGTATCGCAAGCCTTGGGTTAGCTTCCTCAAAGGACCACCTTGGTATATCTTCCTAAACATTTTTCTTCCTTTGAAACATTTCTAAAAATTTTAGTGACTGAAAATAAAAGTGAACCCAACTCAACAAGATTGATAGCAACTACTCCTACAAGTGCCTAGAGGCTATATCATGCATCAAAACTACTTTGGACCATATAAATTTGACATGCAAGCTCAAGAACAAGACCATAGTAGCAAAAATTTGCAATAAATAAAGTACTAGAACTATCGTGGAATTAACACGGCAGATGTCCGGTTTAGCGGACTTAGTCGTGAGGCCGCGCATCAATGTAGTAGCTTGAGAGGGGTTGAGCGGAATCAAGAGACGCAACGCAAGGCAAAGATTTAGACAGCTTCGGGCCCCGGGAAACATCATCCGGTAATAGCCCTACGTGTTGTTTGAGGCTAGATCTCATTATGATCGTCATGGTGTCGCTTGTAAACCGGCTCTTGGTGTCTAACCCTAGAAACTTGTGAGAACTTCTCTGCTTGTAGCCTCTCTAACTTGTCCCTCTTTGGGGAGCCCTGCCCCTCCTTATATATGTTGAAGGGGCGGGTTACATGACTAGTCCTAGTAGGATTAGGATTACTCTATTACAAGGAGTCCTAGTCTTGCTTCCTTTGTAGGAGAATATTCCTTGTGCTTTCTTCATAAACCGGCCCACCATAACATGAACCGGCCTTCTGGGCCTTGGGCCTTGTCATCCGTGATCTGCCAGCCGGGTTACCAGTGTCTGATATTATTCCGGCAGGTTGCTTGTAAACCGTCTGGTTAGAACAGATCGCCAGTGAATTACCAAGTGTAAACCGGGTCTCAAGTAAACCGCCAAGTCCGGCCGGGTCATATTTCTGGCCGGTTCATACCGCGGGGTATATCCCCGACATTAGCCCCCAGTTTAGCTTGGATTTATCCATGGTAAACTTATGTTGCAAAATAACCACAAGAACAAATTTGATAGGTTGTGCTCCGGGTTAAGAATTCTTGTAAACCTGCATCAGACCATCCTTAAGTCCTTGTCCTTTCCTTCTTCTAGAAAATTCGGGTCAACAGACCAGCTTCATAATCAACTTGCTTGTAGAAAAAATATTGCAAATAAAGAATCCATTTGACTCGGCCTTCAATGTTCTGACTTGATAAAAATATTGGTCTTTAAATATTCAATTGATATCTAGCCAGCTTGAAGATGTAGAACTTGTCGGTGTATGATTGCCAAAATTGCCGGGTTATAAAAACGGATGATCCCGGGTAATGACTGTTTATGGACGCCGGGTTATGATTGTTGCCAACGCCGGGTTACACAATTAATCTTCTGGACTTTACCCAAAACTGAGAATTTGAAGATGTTCCTCCTTTATATGCATATTACCTGTAGCCCCCAAGTCTTAAGAGGAGAACATAGTGATATCTTAAGACTTGCTTCAATATAAATGTTGCAACCTTGAAGCAATCCAGATTTTTCATCCCAGTCACTAGTAAAAACTGAATATTCCACATATGTAGCCCCCAAGTGCTGGGTTGTCATGCTTGCATCAACCTGGGACTTGTAATTTGCATAATGCTCAAAAACTTCAATCGGTGTAGCCCCCAAGTGCCGGGTCATTATGCAATAATGAGCAGGGACTTTGTAGATATAATCATGTAAACTTGAACAGCAACGTGTAGCCCCCAAGGGCCGGGTCATTATGCAATAATGAGCAGGGACTTTGTAGATATAATCATTGAAAATAACATTATATAATGTAACTTCCATCATGGGGTTTGAACCCATGTCCACAAGGTTAAGAGCTTTGTGCTTTACCAACTGAGCAGTGGACCCTTCAATATAATGGATTAATACTTGTGTACCTTGAATTGTTGATAGGAGCAATTCGTAGCCCCCAAGGGCCGGCTCATTATAATGTGATGAGTCGGGTCTTTAATAAATGAGCAGACAATGACTTTGCATTAGCCCCCAAGTGTCATGGTGCATGCTTGCAGCGACATGAGACTGGTGTATTTGATGTAATCTCAATAATGTAGCCCCCAAGTGCCGGGTTGTAAGCCTGCAGCGACTCGGGACTATTCCTTTGTAAAATAAATCACTTGCATTGATGAAATAATATCCATTGCGCTTAAAGCGACTTTGAAAACCTCAATCATAATATTGATAACCATAATAATAATCCAGCCATGTTGGCTATTAAAGATTTGAATAATGTAATCTGCTTTGAAAACCGGTTCCAGTGATATTTGATCACAACCAGGCCGGGTTAATAAACACCGGTCATTATTTTATCTCATACTGGCAACTTATAGTCGAAAGCCAGGCCGGTTTAATAAACACCAGTCATTATCTTATCTCATATTGGCGACTTATAGTTGAAAGCCGGGCCGGTTTAATAAACACCGGTCATTATAATTGATCATGTACTGCCAATCCGTTTTTTGGCTCTTTGTCAGCTCATCATGAAGGCCGATCTGGGTTACGATGAACGCCGGTTTAACTCATGCTGGTGTTCATGACCCACACTTTTAACTTTGTAGATATATGGACAACTTTGAAGTTGCCCAATTCCGGATCAAAGAAAACTTGGTTAACCACAGAAAACTTTGAAAAATCACAAAAACAAAGCATTGTTGGCAAATAAGACCATGTAGTCGAGGCTTTTTGCGAGCTGCCAGGTTCCAAATCGAGGCTTCTGATTTGAATGCGATCAGTAAACCGGAAATTTTGCCAATCAATGGATGCAATCCAAGGAGCTATGATTCATTTTGCCAATCAATGGATGCAATCCAAGGAGCTATGATTCATTTTGCCAATCAATGGATGTGATCCAAGGAGCAATGATTTTGCCAATCAATGGACGTGATCCAAGGAGCAGTGATTTATTTTACCAATCAAAGGATGTTATCCAAGGAGCAATGATTCATTTTGCCAATCAATGGATGCGATCCAAGGAGCAATGATTTTGCCAATCAATGGACGTGATCCTAGGAGTAGTGATTTATGTTGCCAATCAATGGATGTCATCCAAGGAGCAGTGATTTTGCCAATCAATGGACATGATCCAAGGAGCAGTGATTTATTTTGCCAATCAATGGATGTTATCCAAGGAGCAATGATTTATTATGCCAATCAATGGATGTTACCCAAGGAGCAATGATTTTGCCAATCAATGGTTGTGATCCAAGGAGCAATGATTTATTTTGCCAATCAATGGATGCGATCCAAGGAGCAATGATTTTACCAATCAATGGATGTGATCCAAGGAGCAATGATTTATTTTGCCAATCAATGGATGTTATCCAAGGAGCAATGATTTATTTTGCCAATCAATGGATGCGATCCAAGGACCAATGATTTTGCTAATCAATGGATGTGATCCAAGGAGCAATGAGTTATTTATGATCATACAAACTGGACCAAAAGGGGTTAAGCTAGGATTTGAATGCGATCCGTAGCCCCCTAATGACCGTGGAGGCAGGGTACCTATAAGAGAGTTGCGCTTTGTATGGCAAGTCATGTTTGGTCCCTTATAGAATTGTCCTGCATATCAAAATAGACTAATCAAAGCATCTTGTTTTCTTGATGAAAATGATACATATCAAGAGAAATAGACTTAGATGGATATCACCTGATGTATTTCGACCTTATGATCCTCATCGGGGTCTGTTAGCCAACCCGACATGTTGAATAGACCGGACCGCACGGCGGACAGTAAAACGACCGCAGCATCCAAAACAGCACAAACCCATAAGTCGGCCGTAGTGTTGTAAACCGGTGCAGACGAGCGAGTTGTCCTCCATACTGTAAACCGGTGCGGACGCGTGAACCGGCCGTCCGTGGCGTCGTAAGGCGGCGCATATTGGCCCTTTAAATTTGCACCAATATGACGGTTTGGGGTCCTGCATTAGATAACTTTGCAGACCGGAGTAATTGCTCTTTTAAATAAAGCGATATGTAATATAAAAACATAATGGATGGATTTCACCTGATACGCCAGGCCATGGCGTTGTAAGCCAGCGCGAATGAGTGAGTTACCCTCCGCGTCATAAGTCGGCGCGGTCACGAAAAAACGGCCACGGCGTTGTAAACCGGTGCGGTCACGAGAGACGGTCACTGCGTTTCAAACCGGCGCGGTCGCGAAAAACAGCCACGGCGTTGTAAACCGGTGCGGGAGTCCGTTGAGTAACGATGCCCACTTGTGCCGAATGATGTTGGAAGCCTTCATCTCCATGGTATAATATCGCTTTGTAATGAATGATTTTTTCTGCATACAAAATACAGCAGGGCGAGGTATTTTTGCTCGGATGAACTAATATGTATTAAAAATAAATAGGATAGATATCACCTGATTCGCCTGGAGAACAGATGAACCGGTCGCGTGTTGATGTAAACATACCAACGGGGGTAGCGACTCGCACGTGTATCCGCTGGGCCGGTTTGTGAGAGCAGGTGCGGCACCGGCGTGTTGAGGTAGACCGGACCGCGGGAGCGGCGGCGTTCACGCGCCCATTGGCAAGGGAGTCAGCCGCGGTGTTGGAGACCAGTGCGCGTGCGTGCAGACTGATAATTCGACCGTAGCAGTGGTAACCGGTGCAGGCTCGAGATTTGGCCACGACATTTAAACCGGCGCAGGTATGAGAGTTGGCCACAACGTTTCAACAGTGCGAGCTTCATATTTATGACATCACTTTTGTAGTCGACTTTGTCCTACATAAAATATATTGAAGGACAAAGTAATTGTTCCCAGAAGAATTAAAAAATTCTAAGAACAGATAGCACCTGATATTTTCCATCGGGTCCGAAGGGTCAGGTTGAGATGAGGTGGCTCAACATCCAGCAGCTTTAAGCGGCAGGGACGGCGACTGGCTCTCTGAATTGGCCCAGACAACGGCGACATTATACCTAGGCGAGGGCGGCTCGGATCCGCACTAGCAGGAGCAGACCACTGCAGCTGCGTTGGGAGATAGAAAATTACGGCCAAAACGTCGTCGTCGCTCGATGGCAGGTTGTACTATGAGAAAAACCCACTCCCATTCACTTTATCCCGGCTGGAGATTGGTAATGTTGACCCGTCGGTCCTTGCCTGAACATGCATGCTCACGTGAGGTAGTTTTAACAATTACTATTTCTTCTGTGGACTGGTTTCCTTCTCAAAATCTAAGCCTTTTGCATTGGCGTTAACAGGTAGCCGGTGGAGGCGGCTCACGGCTCCAAGATGGAGGCAGGATTTTGCGGCTGAAGACGCCTCCGAGGAAACGGAGACATCTTGATGAGGCCGCGGAAGCGGAGGCGTGTACGACTCGGGGCCGCTGCACCGACGACAGCAGTTTAAAGCGGCGGCTCGTCGAGGAGGTGGCCCCCGGATAAATGGCGGCGAAAGAAGCCGAGGTGGCTCAGAGGCACGGGCCACAATATTGGCGAGCCACACCAGAGGCAGTCGGGCGGCCCGGCGACTTGGCAAAGCCCAGGGGTCACGGGGCGGCGGCGGCTTGCAGCTGTGGAGGGGCGTCAGTTTTGCGGAGTTGGCTGATCTGGAGGAAGCCGATCTCTAGCAGGTAACGACGACGGCCGGCGGCTCATGGGCAGCGACAGGTCAAAGTAGGAACGGCTCCGGTTTGGAGGATGGGACCTGCGGCAACTCGAATCACTGGCCTAACGGATACCGACGACTCGGTAGCGGAATCACACAATCCACGGAGGAGTCCGAGTCCTGATGTAGTAGTAGTTTTCTTTCCTTCTCTTCTTCTGTTGGGAAAATAAAAACGTGCTGATGTAACATGCCCTCAATGATTCATCAAGTGATGCCTTGGAATTTTAGATTCCTTTGGACATTGTAACAACAACCGGGATATTATTTCTCTCTGTTGGCTGATGTATCATGAGCTAGATCCGATCAGAGGCGCAACTGTGGGTGAGTTCCCCTAATGAAGTGGGGCTGGCTTGATGCGGTTTTCGTCGGAGAAGTCGGGCAGATGTGGGGATACGGTTGCAGCCACTCATCGCGCCGCAACTTGATGCGGGGCCTGAATCCTTTCTCCGTCTTATATCTCATGGATTGTAAAATCTGGACCGACAAACTCGAAGCTGATGCAAATCCTTCCGAACAGTTCTTCTTCATCCAAAAAAAATTTGTAATATTTTGATCCCTGGGAAATCCCTCCAAGAACTCAACACCACCGTGCGCGAGCCCCACGGTGGGCGCCAACTGTCGTGGAATTAACACGACAGATGTCCAGTTTAGCGGACTTAGTCGTGAGGCCGCGCATCTATGTAGTAGCTTGAGAGGGGTTGAGCGGAATCAAGAGACGCAATGCAAGGCAAAGATTTAGACAGCTTCGGGCCCCGGGAAACATCATCCGGTAATAGCCCTACGTGTTGTTTGAGGCTAGATCTCATTATGATCCTCATGGTGTCGCCGGTAAACCGTCTCTTGGTGTCTAACCCTAGAAACTTGTGAGAACTTCTCTGCTTGTAGCCTCTCAAACTTGTCCCTCTTTGGGGAGCCCTGCCCCTCCTTATATATGTTACATGACTAGTCCTAGTAGGATTAGGATTACTCTATTACAATGAGTCCTAGTCTTGCTTCCTTTGTAGGAGAATATTCCTTGTGCTTTCTTCATAAACCGGCCCATCATAACATGAACCGGCCTTCTGGGCCTTGGGCCTTGTCATCCGTGATCCGCCAGCCGGGTTACCAGTGAGCGATATTATTCCGGCAGGTTGCTTGTAAACCGTCTGGTTAGAACGGATCGCCAGTGAATTACCAAGTGTAAACCGGGTCTCAAGTAAACCGCCAAGTCCGGCCAGGTCATATTTCTGGCCGGTTCATACCGTGGGGTATATCCCCGACAAGAACAAAAACTAATTGGACCATTGGAGGAGTCACATACCGACGAACAATCCCCCAAAACAGTTTTATGAATGATGATTTGAGCAAGGAGATCGAAAATGGCAGCAAGATGAGCTAGAACACGGGTTTGAGCAATGGTGGGATTTTTACTGGAGGAAGATGAAGTGGATGGGTGATGGAATAAGTGGAGGGGGCCTACATGGGACCCACGAGGTAGGGGCGTGCCCTCCACCCTTGTGGTCACCTGATGCAGCCCCTGGTGCATTCTGAGTGCCAAAAATTCTAAAATATTCTATAAAAAATCATATTAAATTTTCAGGGCATTTGGAGGACTTTTATTTTCGGGACATTTTTTATTGTACGGATAATTCAGATAACAGCCAGATAATCCTATTTTTGCTTTATTTACTCTAAATCACAGAAAGTAAAAAGTGGGTACAGAAAGTTGTGCTTTCTAAATTCATCCATCTCATGCTCATCAAAAGGAATCCATTAACAAGGTTGATCAAGTCTTTTTAACAAACTTCTTTCGAATAACATAAAACCGGAGAATTTTCGAATAACACTAGGTTACCTCAATGGGGATATGCATGTCCCCAACAATAAGAATGTCATATTTCTTTTTGACAGTAGGAATAGGGAATTCAAAACCTCCAATAGCAATAGTTGAAATTTTTTCAATAGAATTGATGCTATTAACTTGAGGTTGTTTTTTCGGAAAGTTTACCATATGCTCATTACCATTAACATGAAAAGTGACATTGCCCTTCTTGCAATCAGTGACATCCCCTACAGTATTAAAAAAGGGTCTACCATGGATGATCGACATACGGTCGTCCTCGGGAATATCAAGAATAACAAAGTCCGTTAAGATAGTAACGTTTGCAACCACAATAGGCACATCCTCATAAATACCGATGGGTATAGCGGTTGATTTATCGGCCATTTACAAAGAGATTTCAGTAGGTGTTAACTTATTCAATTCAAGCCTACGATATAAAGAGAAAGGCATAACACTAACATCGGATCCAAGATCACATAAAGCAGTTTTAACATAGTTTCTTTTAATAGAGCATGGTATAGTGGGTATTCCTGGATCTCCAAGTTTCTTTGGTATTCCACCCTTAAATGTATAGTTTGCAAGCATGGTGGAAATTTCATCTTCCGGTATCTTTCTTTTATCAGAAACAATTTCTTTCATATACTTGGCATAAGGAGACATTTTCAGCATATCAGTCAAATGCATACGCAAAAAGATAGGTCTAATCATCTCACAAAAGCGTTCAAATTCCTCATCATCCTTTTTCTTGGATGGTTTGGGAGGAAGGGGCATGGGTTTTTGAACCCATGGTTCTCTTTCTTTACCATGTTTCCTACCAACAAAGTCTCTCTTATCAAAACGTTGATTCTTTGATCATGGGGTATCAAGATCAACAACGGGTTCAACCTCTACATCATTATCATTACTAGGTTGCGCATGAGCGTGAACATCATTATTAACATTATAACTAGGTTCAAGTTCATCACTAGATTGTGTCTCGGCATCAAAAATAGAAATATCATTGGGATTCTCAGGTGTGTCTATAGCAGGTTCACTAGCATGCATAGTCCTATCGGTTTTCTTTTTCTTTTTATTACTAGGACCAGGTGTATCGGTATTAGTTCTCTAAGAATCTTGCTCAACTCTCTTAGGATGGCCCTCGGGATACAAAGGTTCCTGGGTCATTTTACCACCTCTAGTCATAACCCTAACAGCATTATCATTATTCTTACTATTCAACTCATTAAGCAAGTCATTTTGTGCCTTAAGTACTTGTTCTACCTGAGTTGTAACCATGGAAGCATGTTTACTAATAAGCTTAAGATCATTAACAGTTCTACTCATATAATCACCCAAGTGGTCAAGCATGCAAGCATTACGTTTCAATTGTCTACTAACATAAGCATTGAAGTTTTGTTGTTTAACAATAAAATTATCAAACTCATCCGGGAATATCACCTTCATCAAATCTATAAAGAGAATTTACCTCTACTACCTGTGTAGGGTTATCAAGACCATGTATTTTTTCAATAGGTGGTAAATTCTTAACATCTTCAGCTTTGATACCTTTTTCTTTCATATATTTCTTTGCCTCTTGCCTATCTTCAAGACTGAGAAATAAAATACCCCTTTTCTTTGGAGTTGGCTTAGGAGGTGGTTCGGGAAGTGTCCAATCATTATCTTTACTCAATATATTATTCAATAGCAATTTAGCTTGCTCAAGAGTTCTTTCCCTGAAAACACAACCAGCACAACTATCCAGGTGGTCTCTAGAAGCATCAATTAGTCCATTATAAAAGATATCAAGTATTTCATATTTCTTAAGAGGATGATCTGGCAAAGCATTAAGTAATTGGAGAAGCCTCCCCCAAGCTTGTGGGAGACTCTCTTCTTTAATTTGCACAAAGTTAAATATTTCATGTAAGGCAGCTTGTTTCTTATGAGCAGGAAAATATGTTGCTGAAAAGTAGTATATCATATACTAGGGACTATGCACACAACCAGGAGCAAGAGAATTAAACCATAACTTAGCATCACCCTTCAATGAGAAAGGAAACAACTTAAGAATATAGTAATAGTGAATATTTTCCTCATGAGCAAATAGGGTAGCTATATCATTTAATTTAGTAAGATGTACCACAACAGTTTCAGATTCATAACCATGGAAAGGATCAGATTCAGCTAAAGTAATTAACTCGGGATCGACAAAGAACTCAGAATCCTTATCAGTAACACGGATAGGTGAAGTAGCAAACTCAGGATCATATTGCATTCTAGTATTCAAAGATTTTTCTTTCCACTTGCATAACAATTTCTTAAGATCATTCCTATTCTTACAAGCAAGAAAGTCTCTAGCAACCTATCCTTACATAACATATCCCTTAGGCATAATTGGCAACTCATATCTAGGAGAGCTAGGTCTAACAGGTGTTTATAAGTTTTCAATTTCAATAATTTCATCAGTTTCAGAAATATCATCATCTTCAGCATATTCAGTAGTTCTTACTTTAGCAAGATGTTTATCAAGTAATTCACCCAGTGGCACAGTTTCATCAAGCAAAGTAGTAGCATCATAAGCATCATTAATAGTAGAAGTGGCATCATCAATAACATGCAACATATCAGAATCAATAGCAGGTGTAGGTGTCGCAAGTTTACACAAAATAGAAGGAGAATCAAGTGCAGAGCTAGATGGCAGTTCCTTACCCCTCGTTCTAGAGGGGACGATCTTGGTTCTATCATCCTTTAGTGGCCTCATAGTGATCAACAGATATAAATCCCAAGTGAATCAGAGAATGGAGCTATGATCCCCGGCAACGGCGCCATAAAAAGGTCTTGATAACCCACAAGTATAGGGGATCACAACAGTTTTTGCGGGTAGAGTATTCAACCCAAGTTTATTGATTCGACACAAGGGGAGCCAAAGAATATTCTCAAGTATTAGCAGATGAGTTGTCAATTCAACCACACCTGAAAGACTTAATATCTGCAGCAAAGTATTTGGTAGCAAAGTAGTATGGAAGTAACAGTAACGATGGCAAAGTAACAGTAGCAGTTTTGTAGTGATGGTGACAGCAGCGGTAACGAAAATAACGAAGCAAGTATCAATTTGAAACAAACTCGTAGGCAAAGGATTGGTAATGATAGGTATCGGATAATATTCATCATGTAGCAGTTATAACCTAGGGTGACACAGAACTAGCTTCAATTCATCAATGTAATGTAGGCATGTATTCCGTATGTAGTCATATGTGCTTATGGAAAAGAACTTGCATGACATTTTTTTGTCCTACCCTTCCGTGGAAGCGGGGTCCTAATGGAAACTAAGGGATATTAAGGCCTCCTTTTAATAGAGAACCAGAACAAAGCATTAGCACTTAGTGAGTACATGAACTCCTAACTACGATAATCGCCAAAAAGAATCCCAATTATTGTCACCTTGGGGTATGCGGATCATAACTCATAATAGGTGTCTACAACTTGCAAGATCGGATCAAGAACACATGTATATTCATGAAAACATAATAGGTTCAGATCTGAAATCATGGCACTCAGGCCCTAGTGACAAGCATTAAGCATAGCAAAGTCATAGCAACATCAATCTCAGAACATAGTGGATACTAGGGATCAAACCCTATCAAAACTAACTCGGTTACATGATAAATCTCATCCAACCCATCATCGTCCAGCAAGCCTACGATGGAATTACTCACACGCGGCGGTGAGCATCATGAAATTGGTGATGGAAGAAGGTTGATGATGACGACGACGACGATCGCCACTCTCCGGACCCCTGAACAGACTCCATATCTAGTCTCCCGAGAAAGAACAGGGGGTGATGGCGGCTCCGTATCGTAAAACGTGATGAATCCTTCTTTCTCATTTTTTTCTCCACTAACGTGAATATATGGAGTTGAAGTTGAGGTCGGTGGATGTCGGGGAAACTGACCGCCCACGAACACTTATGGGACCGGAGCCCCTTCTACGTTGCGGTAAGGGAGCGGAGGGAGCACGGAGAGCAGATCGAGGGGCACATGCGGGCAGTTTACCCAGGTTTGGGCCGCGAGGACGCGTAAAACCCTACTCCTGCTTTGGTTATATTGAGTTCTTGGGCTCGGGAGCTTGAAGATCTACAGTACTAGCTACACCGAGCGCGGGAGTGAGCAAGTTTCTGGGATCGAACCTCCCCTACGTTGTGCATGTGCCTCCTTTTATAGCTCAAAGGGGTCACCGACAGGTGTCAACGTAGAGGAGGGTAAAAGTGTAAAATCTGTGGTAGTTGCAACAATGCATGAACAGTGTATGAACAGTGGTCTTCACCTAACCTTGACGGTGGGGGACAAAGGCATTGAATGCCCGTCGCCGTCGCCCCAAAAAGTGTCCGTCCATGCGTCTCCGTTCGCCACGGCGGTAGCCTCGTCACCGCGGCTCGCCAGCGTGTCCCTCAGGCTGCACAGCCATCTGCCACGTGCCCCTGGAAGGGCCCCGGGGCGACGCGTGGCCGAATGAGCTGGAGCGCAGGCACACAGTGTGAACTTCCCCCGGCAAGCACCTTGCCGGGGCCGCTATCTTGTCGGGCCCGGAAGCCTGCCACTTCCCGTGCCCTGCCGGGGCGCACGATGCGCCGCGATGTATCTTTTGTGGTGTTATCCTTTGGCCTTCCTGGCAAGCACCTCTTGCCAGAGCCTTCTGCTGAAAAGATGCCCTTGATCCTGGTGCGGCCTTCCCGGCAAGCTCCTCTTGCCGGGGTCTTGTCTTCTAACTTGAATACTTTGTTCTTGAATGGCTTGAAGGGGTCTGGAGCGGGCCTTGGCAAGCGCGTGGTAAGCCCTGCCGCGGGAAGCTGCTACTGCCCGTGCACAAGTTGGGGTACTAAGGTACCCCTACCTTAGTACACCGACAGGAGCCCCCGGGCCTGGGCCACACACGGTGCCGAGCGCTGTTGGGCCAGGCCCAAGACAGTGCACGGGCACACGCGGCCCACGGCGAGCCATATCCCTCTCCGTATCCGCCGCATCCCTCCCTAACGGCACGCGTCGATTGCGGCGTCGTGGGAGAGATCGTGGCCTGTTCTTTAATGGGAAATGCGGAACGTCCCCCACTTCCCCCTTAAAAGCAGAGGAAACAGGGGCAGTTTCCCCCATCGTCTTCATTGTGCCTTGAGTCCTCAGAAACCCCCGCTGCTCCCTGCTTCTGCCCTTCCTCCACCGTCTTCCCCACCCGCCGTGCTGCCGTCTTCCCTCGTCGCCCCCGCCATGGCCCCGAAGAGCGACCAGGCGAAGAGCGACAAGGCGAAGAAGGAGAAGTCCGAGCAGGCGGCGAAGCTGGCAGCCATGCGGAGAAAGAGGGTGGTCTTCCCGCCAAGGCTCGGCCCGAGGGAGCTGCGGGACAAGTACTACTTGTTCTGGGCGAGGGAGACGAAGGATCATCCCCGCACCCAAGTCCTCCCCGCCGTGGCTGTCGACATGTTTCCGGGAGGTTACTACTTCTTCGCTGCATTTTTCTATTGCGGTCTTTGCCCTCCATTCTCGGAGTTCTTCTGCGATGTGATGAATACGTACGGCTTCCGTCTCTTAGATTTCACCCCAAATGCCGTTCTCACCTTGGCCGTTTTCGCACATCTGTGCGAAAACTACGTTGGGGTCCACCCAAATGTAGCTCTTTTCTGCCACTTCTTTACGCCTAGAGTAGAGTCCGGATCCCCCCTCTCCGGCGGCATCTCTTGGATTTTCAGGCTGAACAAGAAGGAGGCGTACTTGAAGGGAGAGCTCCGCGGCAAGTGGGAGGAGTGGAGGGCAGATTGGTGTTGGATTCTGGAAAAGGAGCCCGAGCAGTTTACCTTGCCGCGCCAGACTGCCATAGTGCGCGGCAAGGATTGGAGTGACTTGGCCCCGGAGGACGACAAGCTGCAGATCGCCCTAACTAGGATTCTTCGTCTCCGGGCTGCCAATCTGACTGTGGGTGAAGTTGGAGCTGATTTCTTCCGCCGCCGCATTGCCCCTCTGCAGGAAAGGAAGAGGCCTACTTGGGAGTTCGGCAACGCGGCACACCGCATGAGGCTGCGCCCCGGGTTGAATTACAACTTCACCGTCTTGGAGCTGAAGGGGATGGTCCGGGAGCTGTTCAAACACGACCCCAAGCACCCGGAGTGGTTCAAACCGTCGACCGGAGTAGTTCCCTTATGCAACAATACTTCCCTCAGTGCCATCCGCGCGGCAATGCCTGAGTGCGACTCCCACGGGGTCGTCCCCACTTGGCTGGAGCCTTCAGCAGAGACCGTGCAAGCCTTCTTCGACAACTTGGTTGAAAAACCACGCAACGCCGATGAGAGGAAGGGGCTCACCCGGGAGACCACCACGCGGGATGTGGCGTACATTGCCTCCAGGATGGAGGAGGCCGCCGCGGCAGCAGCGGCAGGTGAGTTTGGATACACTGCTGATGAAGCGGAGGCGGCGGACGCGGTGAGCCAGGCCGAGGAGGAGGAAATCCTTAAGCTACTGCAGATCACGCCCGAGGAGTTTGCCGGGGAGCCTACCGGGAAGCCTGCCGGGATTGGCGAGGCTGCCGGGCAGGGTACTGAGTCCAGCGGGCCTGCCGAGGAGGAGGAGGACGCCGAGTCCGGAGATTCTGACGAAAACTCTGGGGGGTCCCTGAATCTTGACGATGACGACTCATCATCCTCGGAGAACTCTCCGCCACCACCAAGCCCAAGCCCTCCGCCGCAACCGAAGAAGGGCCTCCGCAAGGCCGTCGAGACGGTGAGGCCGCCGGCGCCCCAACAACGACCGCAGCGCCAGGCGACGCGCGCCACCACGACGAGCAAGGTCGTCAAGGAGGCGCCCCGTGCCCGAGCGACAAGCGGAGGGGGGTCTTCCCGGAGTGACTCCGGGGTACCTTCTGCTCCTCGGTCCTCAGCGACGACCGGTGCTGGGTCTTCACAGCCCGCAGCTCCGGAGCCCGCCAAGCGCCCGAGGGAGCCCTCTCCTCCAGCTCCTCGCGCTGGAGCACCCGAGGCGGAATTTGACTTCTTCGCTCTCAGCTCCGACGAAGAGGAGGAAGAGTAAGTACTTGCAATTTTCATTTCCTTTGATTTTGTCTTGATTTCTCTTGCTTGGTTCTGATCTTGATCTTGTTTTGCAGGACCTTGACCCAGAGGATGGCGAAGAGGGCCAAAATCCCTGTGGTCAACATCGAGGACGACGAGCCTGCCACAGCGACGGAGGATGCACCGGCGGCAAACTTGCCGGACCAGTCTGCTGCTCCGGGGAGTAGCCCCAGCGCAGCCCCCAGCGTAAGTCCTGATGTTCACTTTCCTGCTTGATGGGTGCGCTTGAGGTTATTGTACGTACTGATGTCTTGTTGTCTTGCGCAGAAGTGGAGCCGCAGCCGCAGGAGCGCCAGGAGGTCGCCCCCGACGAGCCGCTCGTTCCACCTTCCCCGCCAAGGATGAGCTCCCCGGCGAGGGATAGTGCTCCGCCAAGGACGGGCACCCCGCCAAGGGCAAGCACCCCGCCAAGGGCAAGCACCCCGCCAAGGGTGGACTCCCCACCAAGGGAAGGCGCCAGCGGCCCTCCGCCGGTGGGGGCTTCTTCTACGCCGCCAAGGGTGAACTCCCCGGCGAGGGACCCCGTTATCGAAGAGGCCCGCGCAGGTAAACCCTTGTACTTTCTGCTTCTTGGATTCTTCTTTTTGGATATTTGCTTGACAAATCTTTCTTTTCTTTTTCTTCTGCTAGATCCGCCCGCCCCGGAGTCGATGGAGACTCAGACCATCGCCGAGGAGGAGGTGCGTGGCGACGCTGGCGATGCCACCGCCGCGGAGGGAACGGTGGGCGTCGATGAGCCAGCCGCTGAGGAGACCGCTCCGACCGCCGACGTCGCGGCTGGGGAAGGGACCGGCGACCGCACTGCCGGCCCGGAGGCCACAGGAGCGCCGGACGCTACACCGGCCGCCGATCCTTCCGCTTCAGCGGCTGGGTCGGGCGTTTATCTGGAGGCCGCCAACGGGGTGTTCATTCACGTCCCGTGGGCGTCCTCGTCAAGGGCACCCGCGGAAGGAGAGACGTTTGACGGAGAAGTCCTCGCCTCCACCGGATTGAAGGTTGTTGATGCGCCCGGAAGCAGCGACGAGCCCGAAGAGGAACGGCTCCTTCGCTGGCTCCTGTCCTTGTACCGGGCCAGGCAGGCGAAGTTGGAGTCTCGGGAGGCTCTGGCTGCCAAGGCTGGTGCTGACCTGGAGAAGCGCGCCGCGGAGCTCCGTGCCGCCAACCAGGCGGCCCTCCGGAACTTGGCGGAGGAGCGTGAAGAGCTTGCCGGGGCGCATCAAGCATTTGTCCTCGGAAAGGCCGAGGTTGAGGAGCAGCAGCGACTGGCCGCCGAGGAAATGTCTCGGTGGGAAGGAGAACTCAACCAGCGGAAGGTCGACCTCGACAACCACGAGGACGACTTCACCGCCCGGGAGCAAGCCATCGGCGGGGCTCTGCAGGAGGCGAGGGACGCCGCTGCTGCCGCGGAGACTACCAAGAAGGATCTGGAGGCCAGGGTGGCGCAGATGGAGCTGTTCTTGAAGGCGAGTGAAGACAGGGTCACCGCGCTCAACGTGAAGCGGGAGAAGGATTCCCACACCAACTCGGAGCTGCAAATCCGCCTCTCCGAGAAGGGTAAAGAGCTCACTGATGCCAGGGACTCCATTGCTGATTTAGAGCTGAAGGTCTCCACTCTTACTGACTCGCTTGACGCTGCCCGGGACCGCGAGACGAAGCTGAAGGACGATCTCCGCACTGAGAGGGCCCTGCTGGAAAGCACCGCTGTCTCGCAAAACCAGTTCCAGCAGACGGTGGAGCGATGGACTGAGGACCTCGTCACCTCCGCCGCCAACATCGATAAACTGACCGCCCACGAACACCTATGGGACCGGAGCCCCTTCTACGTTGCGGTAAGGGAGTGGAGGGAGCACGGAGTGCAGATCGAGGGGCACACGCGGGCAATTTACCCAGGTTCGGGCCGCGAGGACGCGTAAAACCCTACTCCTGCTTTGGTAATATTGAGTTCTTGGGCTCGGGAGCTTGAAGATCTACAGTACTAGCTACACCGAGCGCGGGAGTGAGCAAGTTTCTGGGATCGAACCCCCCCTACGTTGTGCATGGGCCTCCTTTTATAGCTCAAAGGGGTCACCGACAGGTGTCAACGTAGAGGAGGGTAAAAGTGTAAAATCTGTGGTAGTTGCAATAGTGCATGAATAGTGTATGAACAGTACCTTCTTGCTCTTCTTCTTCCTGTTGTTCCGCCGCCGGCCCTTCCTTGCCGGGGCGGCATCCTCACTGTCACTTCCTCCTGCGCCGGCATCCTCTCCGGGGAGTCTTCTCCCTTCTTCAGCACGTGCACATTTGTCAGCCAGGGCGTAAAGCTCGCTGACGTCCCGGATCTTGGTCATGGCCATCTCCTCCCTCATCCGGCGGTTACGCACGTTCTGGTGGAACGCGCTGATAACCGCGGCAGGGTGGACGTCGGGAATATTGTGCTGAACGCGGCTGAACCTTTGGATGTATTTGCGCAGGGACTCTCCCTCCTTCTGGGCAAGGATGTGGAGATCGCTCTCCTGGCCGTGGGGTTTGTAGCCGCCCGTGAAGGCGCCGACAAACTGGTGGCACAAATCTGCCCATGAAGAGATGGAGTTCTCCGGCAAGTGCATAAGCCAAGACCTGACGTTTGGCTTAAGCACGAGCGGGAAGTAGTTGGCTAGGATCTTCTCGTCGCGTCCCCCGGCAGCCTGCACCGCAATGGTGTAGATGCTGAGGAACTCCGAGGGGTGTGTCTTGCCGTCGTACTTCTCGGGTACGTCGGGCTTGAAATTCTTCATGCTGGGCCACTGGACTTGCCGCAGCTCTCGGGTGAACGCAGGGCAACCTGCCGCGTACGGCAAGTCGCCTGGTTCACCAGGCGCGTGCATGTCAACAGCGGTCCCAGCGCGCTGATCGGACTGTCTTCTGGCTTCTCGTCGACGCTCGATACGAGTTCGAGCGTCCTCTTGCCGCCTGTCGTCGAGGACTTGGCGCTGATCGCGGCGAGCCAGCGGATCCGACGACGCCGTGGAGTCGTCATCGACGTTGATCCGGCGGGGCGGCGTTTTCTGTTTCCGCGGCGGGGAGTGCACGGTAGTTGCACCCCCGGCGGTCTTGTCGCCATCGGCCTTCGCTTGGTCAACTTGCCGCGGCCGTGAAGTTGCCGGCTGCTGCGGCGCATCGTTGTTGGCGAAGGCGATGAGGCTCTGGATCGTCGCCCTCCAGTCTTCGGCCTTGTCCACCGCTGGAGGGAAGTCGAGGAGCAGCTGAGCCCTGGCTAGGGCTTCTGCTGGAGAGGAGGGAAACGGTGGCGAGCGGTGCGAGGAGCGGGACACGCTCGGACTTCTAACCGCGTTAGAAGGAGCATGTTCCCGTCCCGGCGATCGCGCCTTGCTCGTGCCAGGACGCTGGCCTTGAGCGTCTCGTGATTCGCCGGCCTGGCCACGTCCCAGCAAGCGTATGGTACCTCCGGTACCACGTCGCTGCTGGTCCGGCACCTCCTGAGAGGGACGTGGTGCGTGTACAGACACCGAGGCCTTGGAGTTCGCCTAGTCGTCCGTCTTGTCCTTGGACTTGGTGGCGCCGTGAGTGTCTCCTCTGGCGTCCACCCTTCCGCCGGTGCCTCCCCCACCAACCGTCGGCTCTGGTGGTGGTGGGATCGACGCGGACGGGCCTCCGACCTCCGAAGCCTTCTTCTTCGGAGGCATGTTGATGTAGTCGATGAGGTTGATGAAGCTGGTGAAGTTGCTGAAGGCTGCGCCCGCGTGAACACCGGATCAGGTTCGCACAACCTCGACGCCCCCTACAACTATGGGACCGGAGCCCCTTCTACAGTGCGGTAAGGGAGCGGAGGGAGCACGGAGAGCAGATCAAGGGGCACACGCGGGCAGTTTACCCAGGTTCGGGCCGCGAGGAAAGATGTCGGGGAAACTGACCGCCCACGAACACCTATGGGACCGGAGCCCCTTCTACGTTGCGGTAAGGGAGCGGAGGGAGCACGGAGAGCAGATCGAGGGGCACACGCGGGCAGTTTACCCAGGTTCGGGCCGCGAGGACGCGTAAAACCCTACTCCTATCTCCTCCATACTCCTATCTCCTTCCCCCCCGGCAAACTTGTGCGCGAGGAACACTCCTTCTGTTTCAGAGAGAAAGACCAAAGAGAAGGAAATACAAGTACGGAGCCTTGCGGCTTGTTATTGCTTACCGGGAGCGTGTGCTGCACAAAATGTCAGATGATACGTGCAAGTAAACGGAAAAGCACGAAATGACAAATGGTGCGAAGCACAAAAGTTTTACTGATGCACGGGGTCTGCGCCCGGCTTTGTACAAAGGTTTACATGCGACAGCGGCAAGACTTGTACAAAATGTGGTTGCCGGAGCGGATCACGGCAACCGCGCCTTATGGGTGAAACTTGCGAAGATGCTCTATGTTCCAGGAGTTGCTCACCGGTAAGCCTTCTTCGGTCTCAAGGCAGACAGCGCCGGGCCTTGTGACTTGTCTCACCCGATAAGGGCCTTCCCACTTCGGCGTCAACTTGTTGGAGTTCTTGGCGGACTGAACGCGCCGAAGAACAAGGTCGCCTTCCTCAAGACTCCTGGCCTTGACCTTGCGGCTCTGATAGCGACGCAAGGCTTGCTGGTATCGAGCAGCTCGTACAGCAGCCTGGAGACGGTCCTCCTCAAGGAGCAATGCATCATCTTGTCGCAGTTGCTCTTGGTCGAGCTCATCATAAGCGAGAACTCGAGGAGACCCGTATACGAGTTCCGTGGGGAGAACTGCCTCTGCTCCATAGGCAAGAGCAAAGGGTGTCTGTCCGGTGGCTCGATTCGGTGTCGTCCTGATTGACCAAAGAGCCGCCGGCAACTCCTCTATCCAGTTTCTTCCACACTTGTGCAGCCTGTCAAAGGTTCTTGTCTTCAGTCCGCGCAGCACTTCAGCATTGGCTCTCTCCGCTTGACCGTTGCTCCTTGGGTGAGCAACAGAAGCAAAGCAGACCTTGGCGCCAAGGTCTTGGACGTACTGCATGAAGGTGCGGCTTGTGAACTGTGTGCCGTTGTCGGTGATGATCCTGTTAGGGATCCCGAAACGGCAAACTATTGATCTGAAGAACCTGACTGTTGACTGTGCCGTCACCTTTCTCACTGGTTCCACTTCTGGCCACTTTGTGAACTTGTCGATTGCGACGTACAAGTACTCAAAGCCCCCGACGGCGCGGGGAAAGGGGCCGAGGATATCGAGCCCCCAGACCAAGAAGGGCCGGGACAAAGGGATCGTCTGGAGAGCTTGAGCTGGCTGGTGAATTTGCTTGGCATGGAACTGGCACGCTTCACACTTGGTTACTTGTGCAGTTGCTTCTTGGCGGGCTTCTGGCCAAAAGAACCCTTGCCGGAACACCTTCGCGGCAAGTGCTCTTGCGCCAATGTGGTGGCCACATATGCCTCCATGTATCTCTGCCAACAGCTTCTGTCCATCTTCCCGGGAAATGCACTTCAATCTGACACCATTGAGTCTTCTTCTGTATAGTTTGTTACCAACGAACTGGTACATACTTGACTGCCTGGTTATCCTCTCTATCTCTTTTGGTTCTTCGGGAAGTTCTCCGGTCTGAAGAAAGCGGACGATTTTCTGTGCCCATGCTGGAGCTTGAGGCTCAACAACAAGGACTAAAGGCATCAGGGCTGCTGCGGGAACCTCAGCTTCTACGGCAAGAACCTGCGGCTCTGCCGGAGCTGAGGGTTCCCCGGCAAGCCCCACGGGGCAAGGCTTGTCGGGAACGCCTGCTTCAACTGTACAGACCCTTGGGTCCGCAGGAGCAGACTGTTCCTCAGCATCTTGGTTGTTGATCTTGGGGACCTTGGCGGCGGCTTCAGGAAGATCCGCCGGCAAGTAGTCGCCGGAGACCAACTTCCTCTTCTTGCTTAGCCCAACTGATGGTGTGACGGAAGGTTGAGTTAGCTTGAGCATGAAGGTCCCTGGTTCCACAGGTAACTTCATTGCAGCACACTTTGAAAGGCCATCTGCGATATCATTCTGAGCTCTTGGGACATGTTCCATCTGCAGGCCTTCAAAGTGTTCTTCAAGCTTCCTCACTTCATCGACATAAGCTTCCATCAGAGGGCTCTGGTAACTCTTGTTTACTTGTCGGACCACCAACTGTGAGTCTCCCCGCACAATCAGTTTCTTGATCCCAAGTTCGGCCGCAATTCTGAGACCGGCAAGCAAATCTTCATACTCCGCAGTATTGTTTGTCGCTTGTTCCTTGGGAAAGTGCATTTGAATAACATACTTGAGGTGCTCTCCGGTGGGTGCTATGAGTAACACGCCAGCGCCGGCGCCTTGCAGCGAGAAGGCACCATCGAAGTACATCATCCAATCCTTGCTTGCTTCTTGGACGGGGATGCTTGTCTCCGGAACTTCTTCATCCGGTGTTGGGGTCCATTCCGCTATGAACTCTGCCAAAGCTCTGCTCTGTATGGTTGAAGTACTTTCAAACTTGAGACCAAAGCTTGACAGCTCCAGTGCCCACTCGACGATCCTGCCTGTTGCTTCTGGATTTTGCAATATCCTCTTCAACGGAAAGCGAGTGACCACTGTTATCTCATGTGGTTGGAAGTAATGGCGCAGCTTTCTTGAGGCCATGAGGAGGCCGAAAAGCAACTTCTGCACCCCAGAGTATCTTGACCTAGCCCCCTGCAAGAGGGAACTTACAAAATAAACTGGGCGCTGCACCATCTTCCTTTGCACTTCTCCTTGTTCCTGCGCAGACTTGTCCTTGTCGGGGCCAGAGCTTGTCGGGGAAGCCCCCTGCTTGCCGCTGGATGCGCTTGCCGGGGATGTGGGTTCCTCATCCGCCTCCCTCTCCGCTACTAATGCAGCACTAACCACTTGGTTGGTCGCCGCTAAGTACAGCAGCAACTTTTCTTGTGGCTTAGGTGCGACAAGTATTGGAGTGGAGGACAGGTATCCTTTCAAGTCTTGCAGCGCAGCCTCCGCTTCCGGAGTCCATTTCATAGGACCTGCCTTTTTCAAGATTTTGAAGAAAGGCAGGGCGCGTTCTGTAGACTTTGAAATGAACCTGCTGAGGGCAGCCACACAACCAGCAAGTCTCCTTACGTCCTTGACGTGCTTCGGGGCTTCAATCTGCTCGATGGCTTTAATTTTATCGGGATTGGCTTCAATCCCCCTCTGGGAGACGAAGAACCCGAGAAGCTTGCCGGAGGGGACTCCGAAGACGCACTTCTCGAGGTTCAACTTGAGCTGTATCTTGCGCAGATTCTCAAAGGTTTCTTCTAAGTCTTGGATCAGGGTATCCTTGCTCTTGCTCTTGACCACTATATCATCCATGTAGGCCTCTACATTTCTGTGGATCTGTGGCTCAAAAGCAGTGTGCACCACCCTTGCAAATGTCGAGCCTGCATTCTTCAATCCAAAGGGCATGCGTATGAAGCAATATGTGCCACATGGAGTAATGAATGCAGTCTTCTCCTCATCTTCCTCAGCCATGAATATCTGGTGGTAACCTGAGTATGCATCGAGAAATGAAAGCAACTCACATCCAGCCGTGGAGTCCACAATCTGGTCGATGCGCGGCAAGGGAAATGGATCCTTAGGACAAGCTTTATTCACATCGGTGAAGTCTATACAAAGTCTCCACTTCCCATTAGCCTTGCGCACGACAACTGGATTGGCCAACCACGTGGGATGTAATACACCTCTAAGCTTTCTGACCTTCTGCTTGACGGGCCGCTCATGAGGACAAACAGCAAGCTTGTGCTCAATTACCTTCCTGGGAACGTCGGAGATGTCAGACGGTTGCCACGCAAACACATCCACATTCGCCCGTAGGAAGGCAACGAGCGCGCTTTCCTATTTGGGGTCGAGTGTAGCACTGATGGTGAAGGTACCACCAGTGCCGTCCTCCTTGGCGGACACCCTCTTGGTTGCCGGTGGAGCTGCCATTCCTTTCTTGCACTTGCCGGTGGAGCTCGATGGTGCGTCCTCGACGGCGGCGCAGCACTCCGAAGAGGTGCGTTTGCCGGAGTGGGCTCCAGAGCTCTTGCCGGACTTGGTCTTAGTCTTCCCCTCGGGAGCTTCAGCGGCAAGTGTTCTGCTGTATGCCGCGGCTGCTGCATCCCGGTAAATCTTGTCGGCGCAAATAAGCGCATCCTTCTTGTCGCCGGGGACAGAGATGACGCTTATCGGCCCTGGCATCTTGAGCATGTTATATGCATAGTGGGAAGCTGCCATGAACTTGGCGAGCGTAGGACGGCCAAGTATCCCATTGTACAGCAATGAGATATCGGCAACGTCGAACGTGATCCTCTCCATCCTGAAGTTGAGCTCTCCACCAAAGGTCACTGGCAGCATGATCTTCCCCTTCGGCTTGCTCCTTCCTGGGTTTATCCCTTGGAACGTCCCGGTTTCCTCGAGCTCGCCGTCGGGGATCTGCAGTTTCTTGATCACAGCGGAGGAGATCAAGTTGAGGCCGGCCCCGCCGTCAACCAACATCTTGGTGACCTTGAGGTTGCGGATAGTTGGTGAAACCAACATTGGCAAGCACCCGACCGCGGTTGTGCGGTCAGGGTGATCCTCAAGGTCGAAGATGATGGGCGTGCCGGACCATTTCAGGAGCCTGCGCGACTCGACGGGTGGCTCAGCTGCATTCACTTCCCGCACCCATTGCTTGAGTTGGCGGTGGGAAGTGTGGAGAAAGGCACCTCCATCGACGCACAGAACTTCTGTGGCCTTCTGGAACTCCTGCTCGCTGTTGTCTCCTTCATCCATATCCTCATCATCGTCCTTGTCCTCATCCTTGTCGCGGCCCCGGGGAGGTCTGTCTCCTTGCTGCTGCTTGGCCTTGCCGCGGCGTCCTCCCCGGCCATTGAACGGCCGCTTCTTGTTGGGTTCTCCTCCGCCTCCTTGGGCCTTCTCCTTGTCGCGGCGCTCGTATTCAGCCTTCTGCTGTTCTACGAGGTACTCTACCCTCTAGCAGTTCTGGAGATCGTGGCCCTTGGTGCGGTGGATCTTGCAGTACTGCTTGTCGGAGCCATCCTGCTTGTCGGCTGCCGCTACAGGGGCGGGCTCCTTGCCGGAGCCACCAGCCTGTGTCTTCTTGGCAGGAGCCTCCTTGCCGGACTGCTTGACAACCAGTACCTCCTTGCTCTTCTTCTTCCTGTTGTTCCGCCGCCAGCCCTTCCTTGCCGGGGCGGCATCCTCACTGTCACTTCCTCCTGCGCCGGCATCCTCTCCGGGGAGTCTTCTCCCTTCTTCAGCACGTGCACATTTTTCAGCCAGGGCGTAAAGCTCGCTGACGTCCCGGATCTTGGTCATGGCCATCTCCTCCCTCATCCGACGGTTACGCACGTTCTGGTGGAACGCGCTGATAACCGCGGCAGGGTGGACGTCGGGAATATTGTGCTGAATGCGGCTGAACCTTTGGATGTATTTGCGCAGGGACTCTCCCTCCTTCTGGGCAAGGATGTGGAGATCGCTCTCCTGGCCGTGGGGTTTGTGGCCGCCCGTGAAGGCGCCGACAAACTGGTGGCACAAATCTGCCCATGAAGAGATGGAGTTCTCCGGCAAGTGCATAAGCCAAGACCTGACGTTTGGCTTAAGCACGAGCGGGAAGTAGTTGGCTAGGATCTTCTCGTCGCATCCCCCGGCAGCCTGCACCGCAATGGTGTAGAAGCTGAGGAACTCCGAGGGGTGTGTCTTGCCGTCGTACTTCTCGGGTACGTCGGGCTTGAAATTCTTCATGCTGGGCCACTGGACTTGCCGCAGCTCTCGGGTGAACGCAGTGCAACCTGCCGCGTACGGCAAGTCGCCTGGTTCATCGGGCGCGTGCATGTCAACAGCGGTCCCAGCGCGCTGATCGGACTGTCTTTTGGCTTCTCGTCGACGCTCGATACGAGTTCGAGCGTCCTCTTGCCGCCTGTCGTCGAGGACTTGGCACTGATCGCGGCGAGCCCGCGGATCCGACGACGTCGTGGAGTCGTCGTCGACGTTGATCCGGCGGGGCGGCGTTTTCTGTTTCCGCAGCGGGGAGTGCACGGTAGTTGCACCCCCTGCGGTCTTGTCGCCATCGGCCTTCGCTTGGTCAACTTGCCGCGGCCGTGAAGTTGCCGGCTGCTGTGGCGCATCGTTGTTGGCGAAGGTGATGAGGCTCTGGATCGTCGCCCTCCAGTCTTCGGCCTTGTCCGCCGCTGGAGGGAAGTCGAGGAGCAGCTGAGCCCTGGCCTGGGCTTCTGCTGGAGAGGAGGGAAACGGTGGCGAGCGGTGCAAGAAGCGAGACACGCTCGGACTTCTAACTGCGTTAGAAGGAGCATGTTCCCGTCCCGGCGACCGCGCCTTGCTCGTGCCAGGACGCTGGCCTTGAGCGTCTCGTGATTCGCCGGCCTGGCCACGTCCCAGCAAGCGTATGGTACCTCCGGTACCACGTCGCTGCTGGTCCGGCACCTCCTGAGAGGGACGTGGTGCGTGTACGGACACCAAGGCCTTGGAGTTCGCCCGGTCGTCCGTCTTGTCCTTGGACTTGGTGGCGCCGTGAGTGTCTCCTCCGGCGTCCACCCTTCCTCCGGTGCCTCCCCCACCAACCGTCGGCTCTGGTGGTGGTGGGATCGACGCGGACGGGCCTACGACCTCCGAAGCCTTCTTCTTCGGAGGCATGTTGATGTAGTCGATGAGGTTGATGAAGCTGGTGAAATTGCTGAAGGTTGCGCCCGCGTGAACGCCGGATCAGGTTCGCACAACCTCGACGCCTCCTACCTGGCGCGCCAAATATGTCGGGGAAACTGACCGCCCACGAACACCTATGGGACCGGAGCCCCTTCTACGTTGCGGTAAGGGAGCGGAGGGAGCACGGAGAGCAGATCGAGGGGCACACGCGGGCAGTTTACCCAGGTTCGGGCCGCGAGGACGCGTAAAACCCTACTCCTGCTTTGGTTATATTGAGCTCTTGGGCTCGCGAGCTTGAAGATCTATAGTACTAGCTACACCAAGCGCGGGAGTGAGCAAGTTTCTGGGATCGAACCTCCCCTACGTTGTGCATGGGCCTCCTTTTATAGCTCAAAGGGGTCACCGACAGGTGTCAACGTAGAGGAGGGTAAAAGTGTAAAATCTATGGTAGTTGCAACAGTGCATGAACAGTGTATGAACAGTGGTCTTCACCTAACCTTGACGGTGGGGGACAAAGGCATTGAATGCCCGTCGCCGTCGCCCCAAAAAGTGTCCGTCCATGCGTCTCTGTTCGCCACGGCGGTAGCCTCGTCACCGCGGCTCGCCAGCGTATCCCTCAGGCTGCACAACCGTCTGCCACGTGCCCCTGGAAGGGCCCCAGGGCGACGCGTCGCCGAATGAGCTGGAGCGCAGGCACACAGTGTGAGCTTCCCCCGGCAAGCACCTTGCCGGGGCCGCTATCTTGCCGGGCCCGGAAGCTTGCCGCTTCTCGGGCCCTGCCAGGGCGCACGATGCACCGCGATGTATCTTTTGCGGTGTTATCCTTTGGCCTGCCTGGCAAGCACCTCTTGTTAGGGCCTTGTGCTGAAAACATGCCCTTGAGCCTGGTGCGGCCTTCCCGGCAAGCTCCTCTTGCCGGGGTCTTGTCTTCTAACTTGAATACTTTGTTCTTGAATGGCTTGAAGGGGTCTGGAGCGGGCCTTGGCAAGCGCGTGGTAAGCCCTGCCGCGGGAAGCTGCTACTGCCCGTGCACAAGTTGGGGTACTAAGGTACCCCTACCTTAGTACACCGACAGTGGAGCTGTGGGGGACCCATAAGGCAAGGGGGCGCGCCCCCACCCTTGTGGATAGCCGGTGGGTCCCCTCTAGTAGATTCTTTCGCCAATATATTTAATATTTTCCAATAATATTCTCCGTGGATTTTCAGGTCATTCCGAGAACTTTTATTTCTGCACAAAAATAACACCAAGGCAATCTTGCTGAAAACAACGTCAGTCCGGGTTAGTTCCATACAAATCATGCAAATTAGAGTCCAAAACAAGGGCAAAAGAGTTTGGAAAAGTAGATACGATGGATACGTATCAAATCGCATCTTGGGCGCTACAAGCTCCTCGTTGGGATTCGACACTCTTACTTATCGAAAAAGGCTACAAACGATCCCCTGCACTTGTGGGTTATCAAGACCTTTTTCTGGCGTCGTTGCCGGGGACCAATAGTGTGGGGTGAATATTCTCGTGTGTGCTTGTTTGCTTTATCATGAAGTAGATTTTATTTTCTGTTCTAAGTTGTTCTTTATCTTTAGTTATGGATATGGAACACGAAATACGAAAAAATAGGTGTACTTGCTATTCATGGAGATGGGGAACCTCCTAAAACCCTCGATGCTAGTTATGTGAAAAGTATTAAATACTACTTTGATAATCCTGAGAAAACTCCATCCAACTTGAAAATGAAGTAACATTGGATCAACGTGAATACTTTAGGGATTATCGCTTGACTCAAAAAAGGAAATTGTTACGGGATAAAACTCATATGTTGCTTTGGTTATACGTCTCCAACGTATCTGTAATTTTGATTGTTCCATGCTGTTATATTATCATTCTTGGATGTTTTACAATCATTTTATATCATTTTTGGGACTAACCTATTGACATAGTGCTAAGTGCCAATTGTTGTTTTCTGCCTGTTTTTTACATCGCAGAAAATCAATATCAAACGGAGTCCAAATGCAGCGAAATGTTTTGTGGATTTTTTATGGACTAGAAGACATCCAGTGGGCCATAGAAGCAGCTGGGGTCCCCCAAGGGGGGTACAACCCACCAAGGCGCGTCTGGGGGGGGCAGGGGTGCCCAGGTGGGTTGTGCCCACCTCGGTGGCCTCCCGCACTTCCTCTTCACTCTATAAATGCCCAAATATTCGAAAAACCCTAGGGGGGTCGACGAAATTTTGTTCCAGCCTCCGCAAGTCTCTGTAGCCCCGAAAAAACAATCTAGACCCGCCAGCACCCTGTCGGAGGGGGAAATCATCACCGGTGGCCATCTTCATCATCCTGGTGGCCACCATGATGAGGAGGGAGTAGTCCACCCTCGGGGCTGAGGGTTTGTACCAGTAGCTTGGTATTTAATCAATCTCTCTCTCTCTCTCTCTCTCTCTCTCTCTCTCTCTCTCTCTCTCTCTCGTGTTCTTGAGATGCACAATCTTGATGTATCGCGGGCTTTGTTAATATAGTCAGATCCTATGGTTTTTTTCCCTCTCTATATTGTTGTGATGAATTGAGTTTTCCCTCTGAGATTTCTTTGGATTGAATACTTTTATGGAGTTGAGAACACTTCATGCATGTCTTGCTATGAATTCCCGTGGTGACACAGGGTATCATATTGATTCACTTGATATGTGTTTTGGCACTCAACTTGTGGATTCCCTAAGTGACATTGGGGTAACCTAGGCATAGGGGTTGATGCACGTTCTTGTCTTTGTTTCTCTAGTAGAAATCTTGGGGCACTCTTTGAGGTTCTTTGTGTTGGATTGAGTATTATGAATCTGAATTTGTTTTGGTGTTATTTTAGTACGAACTCTTCATAGATCGATCGGAAAGAATAACTTGTTTTATTTTAGTACGAACTCTTGATAGATCGATCGAAAAGAATAACTTGGTGTTATTTTAGTACAAACTCTTGGATAGATCGATCGGAAAGAATAGCTACAAACAATTCCTTCTTATGTTCTCCGCTAGATAGGAACTTTGGAGTGATTCTTCATTGCACTTTGAGGGATGGTTATATGATCCATTTATATTAGCATTGTTGAGAGATTGCACTAGCGAAAGTATGGACCCTAGGCCTCATTTTCAAGCATTGCAATACCGTTTGTGCTCTGTTTTATCACTTGCTACCTTACTGTTTTTTATTGTTACTATTACAAAAATCAATATCTATTATCATTACTACACTTGTATCACCATCTCTTCGCCGAACTAGTGCACTTATACAATTTTTCCATTGTATTTGGTGTGTTGGGGACACGAGATACTTTTTATTATTTGGTTGCAGGGTTGTTTGAGAGAAACCATCTTCATCCTACACCTCCCACGGATTGATAAACCTTAGGTCATCCACTTGAGGGAAATTTGCTACTGTCCTACAAAACTCTGCGCTTGGAGGCTCAACACGAGTCTACAAGAACAAGTTGTGTAGTAGACATCAATTGGTACACTAGGGAGCTATGCTTGAGATATGATATTACTTGTTGCTCTAGGATGAATGCTCCACACCTTCCCTTTTCATGCAAATTTAATGATAGTGAAACCTTGGCCTCTTATGCTAAAGGTATATATGATTACTATGATGTGTAACGAATAGAAGAATTTGTTGCTTTTAAGGGTGCTTATGAAATTGAATCTCTGTTCGGAAAGATGAAGATTATGATGATGTTGTTTATAGATCTGAAAATTTTGAATACTTAAATATTGCCATGATAACTATGAGTACAATACCGATATTAATGCATTCATTGAGAAAGTCTCCGCTGTCCAAGAAGAGACTAATATTTTCCAGGAAACTATGGAAGAATAAATTGATGAAATTGTGAGCTCATTGGATGAAGAAGATGATGAGGAGAGTGAAGAACAAAAGGAGAAAAAGCGGATTAGCTACCCATGCCCACATTCTAATGAGACTAACTCTTCAACTCATACATTGTTTAATTTCCCTTCGCGCTTTCTGAAGGATGAATGCTATGATCCCTTGGATTCGTTTGAAATATCACTTTTTGATTATGCTTGCTATGCTTGTGGCCAAGATGCCAATATGAATTATGCTTATGGAGATGAACTTGCTATAGTTCCATATGTCAAGAATGAAATTGTTGTTATTGCACCCACACATGATAGTCCTATTATCTTTTTGAATTCTCCCAACTACACTATATCGGAGAAGTTTGCTCTTATTAAGGATTATATTGATGGGTTACATTTTGCTACTACACATGATAATTTTGATGAATATAATATGCATGGGCTTGCTCCTCCTACTTGCAATTATTATGAGAGAGGAACTACATATCTTCATCTCTATTTTTCCAATGCGATAAAATTGCAAGAAACTGCTTATGCTATGTATTGGCCTTTACTTGATGTGCATGAATTTTTCTTTTTTTTGACTATGTACTGCAAGGCAACAGCCTCACAGTGTTTTATTAATAAAATAACCCAAAGAGGGTGAGGTTACAAAGAAAGCAAATACATACAAGGGAGAAGGAAAGAGTTTACTTACAACTAAGCTACTGGAGGGAGGCTATCCAAGATAGAAGATTATCTCTATATTTACATTTGATTCTATGAGCAAGTAAAGAAATATCATATACAAAATTTCGTTTCCAGGATCTGAAGCTGGGCTGCTCATTTCTGAAAATTTTGCCATTCCTTTGAGTCCAGATATTCCAAGAGGTAGGGAAAACTACCTCAGTGAAGAAAGGTTGACCAAAATCCTGTCGAGCTTCTAAAGCCATGGAGTATGTGGAGTGGTGACCATCTGATGTCCAAGATATACCAAGATAATTCCAAACTCGCTGGCTAAAGTTACAGGCAAAGAAAAGATGCCCCCGGTCCTCAAGATGGGGTAGAAGACATAAAACACAGTTAGCGTCATCTACATGCCAATGCCTTCGTTGCATCATATCCCTTGTGTTAAGTCGATCCATCAAGAGCAACCACCCAAAGACATTAATCTTTAGTGTGCAGGAGCATTTCCAGATCCATTTGAATATTGGATCCACCACTATATGAGAGAAGGTGAAATCATAGTACAATTTGGACTGGAAGGTGCCTGATTTGGAGGGCCATTGCCAGATATCTTTTGTTGATGGATCAAGTTACAGAGGAGCCAACAGAGACTGTAGTTACTGAAGCTCATGAAAGGCCTCAATAGACAAAGGAAGATGAAAGTTCTGAGCCTCAGATGGTGCATCAAAAAAATCCTTGACAGTGATGAGGTCATTGAGCACAAATGAGTAGAGGTGTGGTAATCTGGTCCGGAGCAATATAACTCTACTGTCAATGTGCCACATGTCGACCCAAAACAGCACAGTGTCCCCTGCATGAACTTGTGGGACAGCAAGAGTGCAGAACTTATCATAGAGATTGAGAATATCCCGCCACCAGAAAGAACCACAGCTGCGAGTGGCTTGAGGTGGTGATGAACCATAATAAGAATCCCAGAGCAATTGAACCCAAGGTATATCAAGCTTGTTGAAAAACTTGTAGAGATGTTTCATGAGCAAGGCCTCATTCTGAATGCCAAGGTGTGTAACTCCGAGGCCGCCATGCTTCTTGGGTCGGCATATGAGATCCCATGCAGCTAGAGATTGACGTGGAGTCTCCGAGTTGCCCCTCTAGAGACATTGACGCATAATCCTCTCTAACTGTTTAAGAATACCCTTTGGGAGAGATAAAGAGCACAAGAAATATATTGGCATGGAAGCCAGCACAAACTGCAGCAGCTGCAAGCGACTGCCCTGATTCAGCAAACAGGACGAAGCAGAAAGGCGCCTCTCCAGACGATCCACTAGGGGTGATAGATCAGCCACGGTAGGTCTAGAAGTGCCCATAGGAAGACCTAGATAGGTGAAGGGCAAAGATCCCACCTCACAACCCAAGAGTGCAGCAATGCGAGAGCCTTCCTCAGCAGACAGGTTCAGGGGGATCAAGGATGATTTGCTGAAGTTGACTCGTAATCCGGTGGCTCGAGCAAACTTTTCAAGCATCTGTTTGAGTGCAATAATCTGATCATCAGCAGCCGGAAGGATGATCAGCGTGTCATCTGCATACTGAACTATTGGATAGTCCTTTGAGCTAGTTGGAATTGGCATTCGGAGGACATTGCGAGCACACATATCATTCACCACTGATTGAAGAAGGTCCACCGCAATGACAAACAATAAAGGGGAGAGGGGATCACCTTGACAAACACCAGTGCGACATTTAAAATGCTGACCAGGGACCCCATTAAGAAGCACAGAGGAAGAGCTAGATGATAACAGTGTGTCTACCCAGCCAGACCAGCGTTTATCAAAACCCTTATAGTGCAACATCTGGAGAATTGTATCATGCTCAAGAGTATCAAAAGCTTTTCTGAAGTCAAGCTTGAGAAGGACGATTGGCCTTTTAGAGGCTTTGCACTGATGGATATACTCGAAGCACCAAGCTAAGCAATCCTGAATTGAACGGCAGCGAAGAAAACCATACTGGTTTTTATGAATACAGTGAAGTATCACCTGTTGCAGTCTGTTTGCTAAGAGTTTCGTGATAAACTTTAAGCAAGTGTTCGTCAAAGATATTGGCCGAAAATCCCGAACCACCTCTGTGCTTAATTTCTTGGGAATGAGAGTAATTAGAGAAGAATTCAAACATTCCAGGTCACATGAACCCTCATAAAAAGCCCTGACCAGCGACAAAAAATCAGTTTTCAGAATGGGCCAACACTTCTTCAGAAACAGCCCCGTGAATCCATCTGGCCCCGGAGCATGATCAACAGGCATATGCTTAACAACATCCTCAACTTGTTTATCTGAAAAAGGCCGGGACAAAGCCTCAAGCCCATCCACCTTAGCAATGAGTGATGCAAGATCAAAATCCATTTGTATTCCTTTAGCATGGCCCATTCGTTGTTTGAAGTCAGACCAGAACATACCAGCAAGCTGTTGGTGGTCAGTGATCACGTCTCCCGCAGCGTTTTTGAGAGAGGAGATCGTGTTCTTGCGATATCTCTCAGTTGCCATTGCATGGAAGAATTTAGAATTCTCTTCCCCAACTTTAATGGATCTGATGGTGCAACGTTGCTTCCAATAAATGTACTGCATGTGCAATATGTCCTCTAGATGGGACTTAACAATACACCGAAAGTTTGTCTCAGGCCAACTCAAAGGCCTAAGCTCCTCAAGATTATCAAAAAATAAAATAACCTTGTTGCAGTCCGTAATAAGTGCCTTCACTTTAGCCAGACTGAGATGCCATTGTTTAAGAGCATAACGGAGAGCTTTAAATTTTGCCGATATCCTGGAAGCAACATTTACCTGTCTAAAATCACGGTTCCACACAGCAAAGACACAATCAAAGAAGCCAGGTAGATCAATCCAATAGTTCTCAAAACGGAAAACTTTGGCCTTGGGTATACACATAGCAATAGAGACAACGCAAGGCACATGATCAGAGGTGGTACGTGCAAGATGATAAACCAAAGTGTTGGGATGATCATAGGTCCATGCAACTGAGGTAAAGAACCAATCCAATTGTTCCAGCAGCGGATGTGCCTGCATGTTAGACCAGGTGAATTGTCTGCCTTTGATCGGTAGTTCAATGAGGCCGAGGTGCCCAATAATTTCATTAAACAAGAACATATCATTGACATTGCCCCTCGGAAGGTTGCGATTCTCTAACGATCGAATGAAGTTAAAGTCCCCCAGTAATAGCCACTTATCATCAGCATTGATATTGAGGTTGTAAATCCATTGGACAAAATCGTCGCGGGCAGGACCCTGACACGGTCCATAAATGGTCACAAGAGTCCAAATTTCGGACGTGTGCGCGGATCGGAACTCAATCACAATACCAAATGGTTTTGCAACAAGTAGCTTGCCAATAAAGAAAGAAGAATTCCAAACTACCACAATACCACCAGAAGCCCCTTCAGAAGGAATATAGAAAAAATTGTCGAAACGTCGTGGGCAGAACTTTCGAAGAAATTGTTGATCAATGTGCATGCACTTGGTTTCCTGGAGACAAATAACCGAACAACCACTTTCATCGATCTTTTGCTTGACAGCAAGTTGACGCGCTTCAGAGTTGAGCCCCCGTACATTCCAACAAAGGACCTTCCAAGCTCTACAGAGGTTCGGATTCATAATAACTAGGTGGAGAGCAGAAACAAAATGTATCACGCAGTGATCCATAACCAAGCATAGTACATAGTCGAGCCATAAAGTTCAACAAAAGAAAACCGAAACTAAGATAGATGACGATTTGGGGGGTACGCCATAAACCCAGACCTCGAAAGTCATCACAGATCATTGGAACTCTTGCTGCTGGTAGCTTGAGAAGGATCCGCTGCAAGCTTTTCCTTGGTGAGCTTCTCCGGAGCAATTTGTAGACGAGCGCCGATGCGTTGCAGTTCCTCAATCGAGCAGAGAGGTGGAAGCTGCTGGTCATGCGCAGACGCCTTGGTCTTACGTTTCTTCGAGGCAGAGGAGTAGAGGCGCTGGTCCTCATGCAAAGATGCCTGCCGAAAACCTCCCTTCAGAGCAGAGATACGGGCACTACGACGAACTTCAGAAACCACGACAGGCGTCGCCGCCTTGCGTCCCCTCTTCCTAGGCATCTTGGCTGTGAACTGAAAGGTTTCAGACACAGGATCGGAGATATCATCAAAACATAAAGCCCTAGCCACAGGCCGCTTCTCAGGGCGCGCCATACAGGGGGAACTGTCTGTCTTCAGAGAAATATGAAAGCCTGAAGCAGTGCAGTTGAAGTCCCAGGTATTAAGAGGAAAGATAATGGGCTGAAAATCATGGCAAGGAACAGCCCTGGGGATCTCAGAGACCCACATGAAAGGCATCAACCGCTCAAAGCTGCGCTGCCACTGAAGAACTGGGGGCAGCTCAGGCCCAAAAACTGTCAGAACCATACCAATCTGAAGGGGAGGCTGCACCAAAGGCGGTTGAAACACCACAACGTCAGCAGCATGATCTTCATTGTTAATTGAATCCTCTGACAACTGCAGGATCATAGACTCCTGGGATGGCTCCTCCTCAAGCTGGTTTTCCTGCACTTGATCCAGGTTATCAACGGGTTGATGCTGGAAGCCATGGTGCTACTCATTAGCTGGTGGCGGCACGTCATTCCAACCTATCTCAGGGAATTCAGGCATAGCCCAGTTGTGATTCTCAAACACCATCTGACCCGGAAGGGGGTGAGGGTTACCATTGACTGGCATTGGGTCTTCATCAGCCGGTAAAACATCAGCAAAATCCGTAGACAATATGTAAACTGGGGCAGTCCATGAGATTCCGGCGCCTCCAAAATCAGAGAATTCCCGATAGACCACATCTCGCGGCACTAAAGAAGGTGCAGGGAAGGACACATACGCCAAAGTGCGAGCAAGGACGGGGTCCTCCTGATGCCAGTAATGGAAGCGGCCAAACGAACCAATGGTGTCCGCAATGTACCAGTTCTTCTGTAGTCCAGCGGAATCCCAACTAACATAATCCAACCCCGCAGAAATCCTTGGATAGCACGGTAATTAATACCCTCATCATGGGGTATGAGACGGACAAAACGATCATTGCCAAGATCGAAAGGCGGATGATCCACTAAAGTCTGCCGAGCAACTACGCTGCGGAAACGGAAAAGCCCAACCCCCTGAATCCAAGGTTGGGCATCTAGCACTGTGCGCCCAAGATTGTTGACAACAAAATCACTGACCAAGTTGCGGAAGAGAGGAACCTCAGCTTGAAGTGGTGCAGGCTCGACAATGGCAATTGCATAAGCTTCGTTTTGCCGGTCGGGAGCCACTGCCGGCGAGAAGAAGGCGTGTGGGAGTCTCAAGGGGCCCCGCGTCGATGACGTCGAAACCCGACGGGAGGAAGTCCACAGGGTCAAGCTCGAAGTTAGCCATGGTGGGTGGTGGACGTGGCGGAGCAGTGGTTGTTGGAGGAGGAGGTGTGGGCAACGGCAGCGATGAAGGCTGTGGTGGAGTAATGGGCGGCGGCTCGGATGGCAATGGTGGAGGCGACGGTATGGCAGGCGCGATGGGACTGGACAAAGACCCAGGGAGGCCGGCTGGGAGGGAAATCGAAGCGGCAGGCGATAAAATATCCTTAGACCGGATTTGAGGCTCTATATTGACCCGTGGGACCCACTTGTAGGTAGGAGAAGGTGCAGAGCCAGAACAACCTTTTTCCCTGTGACCCAGACGGAAACAATTACGACAACGTATTTGATTAGTGCACGAGGCCGTTGCGTGTTTCATCGAGAGACAATTCCTGCACTTCCAAACTTGAAAGACCATATCATCAATGAAATCATTATCCGTAGCAGTATTCGTATCGGGGAGATTATTGTCCAAGGAAACCTGAGCATTGTTTTCCAAAAGAGCAGCGGCACCGGAGTCCAAAAGGGCCTCAATAGAATCATGGGCTATCTGGGCGCCCAAATCCAAATCCTCCTGCTGGGCCGAGGGAGCAAGTTGGGCTTCCACGGGAGGTGTATCCAGTGAGGATGTTGCAAAAACTTGGGGAGCAAGAAAATCCCTATCAGATGCAGTTTGATCCGATCCTGGAATGACGGCCGTGATTTTAGCCGAAACGTTGATAGATCCAAAAGAGATAGGTGGCGTAGCTACCGTCCACTGAAGATTGGTCGCTGGCGGCGAGGTGATAATGACACGTTCATGTGGATTAATGTCATAACCTGCCTCAGCAACAGTATCAACACATATTTGTGTAGCACGATACCTATAACCCCGACAAGCTGGGTATTGCTGAAAAGTGGCAAAAGAAATCTTTCTCCCCGAAGAAGAACCCGATCGTAGGGATGACTTAGCGGTGGGTTTATGCATAGCAAGAAGACCAAGAGTAGCATGCTTTTTAGAGGGACTAACAATGATCCATTCTGCGTCACACTCTTTTTTCCAGATTTCAAATTCCCGACGCCAGTTAGGGCCGCCATGCCCCCAGAGATGAAAAAATCATTTGAAATGCATGCATGCAAAAGAACGTAGCTGCAGAATATAGAGTCCAACTTTCTTGCAGGAATCACAGAACGAAAATACCTTGTCCTTTATATGAGAAACCATGAGATCAATGGCAGAACCTCCAAGGGCTGATTCCAATGCAGCCGCCACTGAGTCCTCATCAAGACAAAAGATATGTCTGCTGAAAGACACCACCATAACAAAGTGGTGCGTGTCATCCGTGGGATGGATGGTTTGCCCACAAGAGTTGAAAACCCTAGATGCAAAGATCGAGCCCTCCGAAAAGTCCAGACCCAGCGTTGATCCACGAGAGGAACCCATAGGAGATGGGTATAGATGTGTAGATCAAAGCACGCCGAAGCAGATGAGTGGAAGAGATCTAGGAATCACTGGCATGGGTGGGAGATCGCCGGAGAGCCTAGGTCACGGGTGGGAGGGGTGGGTGGGTGGGAGGGTGCCATGACCACAGTTCAGATGCATAGGAAGAGAGTTAGACTTCGTCATTGCATGATATATGTTGCTTTGTGCTCACTACTAAATTACAAATCATTGCTAATTAAAATTGGCTTTGATATACCTTGGGATCCGGGTGGATCCATTACTTGAGCACTTTATGCCTAGCTTAATGGCTTTATAGAAAGCACTGTGAGGGAGACAACCTGGAAGTTTTAGGGAGTCATTTATTTCTGTTGAGTGCTTTTATAAAGTTTTAAAACAAAAAAATAGATGGGAACTTAAAAAAATTCAAAAATAAAAGTGAAAGTAAGAAAGATGAGCACCGTTGAAATGGGAGTGCTCCTTGAACTTTGTTCACACCCATGGAAACTTTGTGAATGTTGAATTACATAAACTTTTCAACAAAAATAAGTATTCCCTTGTACAAATACATTGTATTGTAAAAATAATGTGCCAAGATTTTCCTTTAGTATGATTAGATTTCTTGTTGGTAGGTGCGGTGCAAAAATAGAAACTTTGGTTGTAGTGCATGATTTTTTATTTTTTTTCTAGAACGTCAAAAGTTTCTGAAATTTGTATACATTACTGATATGCAAAATGTTTTTTTCCCTACTTTTCCAGAATTTTTAGAGTTACAGAAGTATGGTCAATGTTCAGATTGCTACAGACTGCCCTATTTTGACAGATTCTGTTTTTGATGCATTGTTTAGCTTGTTTTGATGAAACTATCGATCATATCGGTGGTATAAGCCATGGATAAGTTATAATACATTACCTATAATGCAAAAACAAAATACGAATGGGTTTGAAACAGTACTTAAAGTAGTGATTTGCATTACTATACTAACGGATCTCACGAGCTTTCTGTTGAGTTTTGTGTGGATGAAGTGTTCAAAGATCGAGGAGGTATCGATATAAGGAGAAGGAGGAGAGACAAGAGTTCAAGCTTGGGGATGCCCAAGGCATCCCAAGTAAATATTCAAGGATACACAAGCGTATAAGCTTGGGCAATGCCACAGAAGGCATCCCATCTTTCTTCAACAAGTATCGGTGTGTTTTCGTCTTCGTTTCGTTCATGTGATATGTGTAAATCTTGGAGCCTCTTTTTTGTTTGTTTTTCACTTTTCATTTATTCACCATGCTGGTATGAGATAGTTATTGGTTGATTTATAGGATTCTCATTGCACTTAACTTATATCTTTTGAGTATGGCTTTATAGAATGCTTCATGTGCTTCACTTATATCATTTAAAGTTTGGATTTCCTGTTTCTCTACATATGGAAAACCGTTATTGTAGAATGATCTTTTTCTTCACTAATATTTGTTCGAGCATGGCCTTTTGTAGAAAGAATTAAACTCTCTTGCTTCACCTATATCTATTTAGAGAGTCAACAGGAATTGGTCATTCACATGGTTAGTCAGAAAATCCTACATAAAACTTGTGGATCACTGAATATGATATGTTTAATTCCTTGCAATGGTTTTGCGATATAGAGATGATAATATGTGGGAGGTACTAGTGGATGATCATGTTTACTAAGATATTGTTGTTAAGGTTTATGATTCCCGAAGCATGCACGTATAGTCTCCCGTTATGCCAGGAAGTTGGAGCATAATTTATCCTTGATTGTCTATCTTTGTCTGAAGGTCGGGGCCGCACGATGGTTAACCCCTACCAGCCTCCCCCCTAGGGGCATGCATAGTATTACTTTGCTTCAAGGCTAATAAACTTTCGCAATAATTATATGAGTTCTTTATGACTAATGTTAGTCCATGGATTATACACACTCTTAGCTTTCCGTAGTTTTGCTAGCCTCTATGGCACCGTGCATTGCCCTTTCTCACCTCGAAAGTCGGTGCAAACTTCGTTAGTGCATCCAAACCCGTGATATGATATGCTATATCACACATAATCCTTATTATATCTTCCTCAAAACAACCACCATATATACCTATTATGGCATTTCCATAGCCATTCCGAGATATATTGTCATGCAACTTCCACCGCTTCCGTTTTGATGACTTGAGCATTCATTTTCATATTTCTTTGCATGATCGTAAGATAGATAGCATGATATTTTCATGGCTTGTCTATTTTTTGTATCTCTGCTACGCTAGATCATTGCACATCCTGGTACACTCCCAGAGGCATTCATATAGAGTCATACGTTGTTCTAGGTATCGAGTTGTAAGTAAATAGAAGTGTGATGATCATCATTATTCATTATTAGAGCATGTCCTGGTGAGCAAAGGAAGATGGAGACCATGATTCCCCCACAAGTCGGGATGATACTCCGGGCAAAAGAAAAAAAAAGGAAAAAAAATGAAAGAACAAGAAGGGGCATGCTAATTCCACACTTGTGCTTCGTAGAACCATGTTTTCCTTATAGAGAGTCTCATATGTTGTCACTTTCATATACTAGTGGGAATTTTTCATTATAGAGTTAGATACATACCCAATTAGTTTCATGTTGAGATTTCATACACTTATAACTCTTAGTGCATCCGTTGCATGGCAATGTCTACTCCTCGATTTGATATCAATTGATGGGCATCTCAATAACCCGTTGATTAGTGATGTCTACTACGCAACTTTATTCTTGTAGACACATGTTGGGCCTCCAAGCGCAGCTTTTTGTAGGACAGTAGAAATTTTCCCTCAAGTGGATGACCTAAGGTTTATCAATATGTGGGAAGTGTAGGATGAAGATGGTCTCTCTCAAACAACCCTTCAACCAAATAATAAAAAGTCTCTTGTGTCCCCAACACACCCAATACAATGGCAAATTGTATAGGTGCACTAGTTCGGCGAAGAGATGGTGATACAAGTGTAATATGGATAGTAGATATTGATTTTTGTAATAGTAACAATAAAAAACAGCAAGGTAGCAAGGAACAAAAGTGAGCACAAAAGGTATTGCAATGCTGGAAAATGAGGCCTAGGGTGCATACTTTCACTAGTGCAATCTCTCAACAATGCTAACATAGTTGGATCATATGATTATTCCTCATAGTGCAATAAAGAATCACTCCCGAGTTCCTATTAGCGGAGAATAAAATGTAGAAATTGTTTGTAGGGTACGCAGCCACCTCAAAGTTATTCTTTCCGATCGATCTATCCAGGTGTTCGTACTAAAATAACACAAGTTATTCTTTCCGATCGATCAAGAGCTCATACTAAAATAACACCATATGACACACATCAACCAACTCTAATGTCACCTAGATATTCCAATGTCACCAAAAATATCCATGAGTTGATTCTACGATATGCATCAAACAACTTCATGATCATAATATTCAATCCACACAAAGAACTACAAGGAGACCCCAAAGTTTCTATCGGAGAAAAGATAATAAAAACATGCATCAACCCCTATGCATAGATTACCCCAATGTCACCGCGGGAATCCGCAAAGTTGAGTGCCATAACATACATCAAGTGAATCAATATGATACCCCATTGTCACCTCAAGTACTCATACCGCAAGACATACATCATGTGTTCTTAAATCTAAACATTCAATCCGACATGACAAAACTTCAAAGGGTAAAGATTCAATTCATGACAACAAGAGTAGAGAGGGGAAAAATAGCATATGATCCATCTATGTTAACAAAGCCCATGATATATCAAGATCATGACATCTCGAGATCGTGCGAGAGAGAGAGAGAGAGAGATTAAACACATAGCTACTAGTACAAACCCTCAGCCCCGAGGGTGGACTACTCCCTCCTCATCATGGTGGCCGCCGGGATGATGAAGATGGCCACCGGTGATGATTTCCCCCTCCGGCGGAGTGCCGGAAAGGCCTCTAGATTGGATCTCATGGACTACAGAGCCTTGCGGCGGCGAAACTTCTGATCTAGGTTCACCCCGAGGGTTTTCGGAATATTTGGGAATTTATAGGGTAAAGAGGGGGTGCGGGAGGACACTGAGGTGGGCACAACCCACCTGGGCGCGATAGGGGGCCTGGCGCACCCTGGTGGGTTGTGTCCCACTCGAGGCACCCCCGAGGTGCAGCTCTGGCCCATTGGGTGTCTTCTGGCCCATAAAATATCTCCAAAAACTTTTGTGGTGTTTGGACTCTGTTTGATATTGATTTCGTGCGATGTAAAAAACATGCAGAAAACAGCAAATGGCACTTGGCACTATGTCAATAGGTTAGTACCAAAAAAATGATATAAAATTACTATAATATGATTGTAAAACTTCCAAAAATGATAATATAACAGCATGGAACAATCAAAAATTATAGATACGTTGGAGACGTATCAGCATCCCCAAGCTTAATTCATGCTCGTCCTCGAGTAGGTAAATGAGAAAAATAGAATTTTTGATGTGGAATGTTGCCTATCATGTCATATCATATTTTCTTTATAGCATGGACATTTGGACTTTTATATGGTTCAAAGAAATAGTCTAGTTTTGACATGAGATTTAAATACTCAAACGTATCAACAAGCAACCATGTCTTTCAAAATATCAATGCTAAAATAAGTTATCCCTAGCCCATCATGCTTAACCGTTTATCCATTCATGAAACACATTCGCAAATTAGGTACACCCAATGCTCAAGTACGATCATAGTGTTTCCTAGTTGGTGCTTTATAAGAGAAGATGGAGACTCGAATTCAAAAATAAAAATTGCATAAGTAAAAGAAAGGCCCTTCGCAGAGGGAAGTAGGGATTTGTAGAGGTGCCAGAGCTCAAAGTTTAAATTGAGAGATAACATTATTTTGGGAGGCATACTTTTGCCACCACGAAAACGACTTAAGGTTCCCAACACTTTCCATGCTAGGTATATCATAGGCGGTTCCCAAACATAAAATAAATTTTATTCCTTTTCCACCAAACTTCACAAGCCATGGCTAGCCGAATCCACGGTTGCCTTCCATAGCAACACTTTCCAAGGAATTTATTATTTGACAACATAAAGTAAATTTGTTTTTCATTTCGGGACTGGGCATCCCTAATACCTTTGCCTAACTCTCGTACAATGACAAGTGAATAACACTCATCATGAGAATAACACATCTAGCAGGGAAAATATTAGCCAGCCCTCACCGCCTCGCGAGTGGTACGAGCACACAAAAGAGAAATTTATTTTTAAAATTAGAGATGGCACATACAAATTTACTTAGAACGGCAAAGGAATACCGCATATAGGTAGGTATGGTGGACTCATGTGGCAAAACTGGTTTAAAGGATTTTGGATGCACAAGTAGTGATCATACTTAGTGCAAAATGAAGGCTAGCAAAAGATTGGAAAGCGACCAACCAAGAAATGAATAATCTCCTAAGCGAGAATTAAGCATAATTAACACCGAATAATGCACCACAAGTAGGATGTAATTTCATTGCATGATTATTGACTTTCGTGCTTGCATAGAGAATCACAAACTTTAACATTAATATTCTTACTAAAGCATAATTACTCATTAACGTGACTCACATATCACATCATCATGTCTCAAAACTATTACAATGAATCAAGTATATTTTGTCTAATGATCTTCATGAAAGTTTTTATTATATCCTTCTTGGATATCTATCACTTTGGGACTAATTTTCATGTGTTGCTTTTGATAAGCTCAAACAAATATATGTGAAGAACATGAACATCATATTTATTTCTCTCAAATTAATTTAAGTGAAGCAAGAGATAATTTCTTCAAAAATACTAAAGCACACCATGCTCAAAAATATATAAGTGAAGCACTAGAGCAAAGGTGCCAGAAAAGAGCTTCGTTGATGGGATGTGAGTACCGCTTATCTAGCCTCTCTGGCAACTATTTGGGGGATATATTTTATTTAAAAACTTTAAGATCTAAGTATTTTATTAAAATAGAAAATAAACAAAATAAAATGACATTTCAAGAATAGCACATCTCATGTGAAGAAGCAAAAACTTAGGATCAACTGATACTAACTGATAGTTGTTGATGAAGAAAGGTGGGATGCCTATCGAGGCATCCCCAAGCTTAGATGCTTGAGACTTCTTGAAATGTTATCTTGGGATGCCTTGGGCATCCCCAATCTTGACCTTTTGTGTCTACTTAATTCTTCTCATATCACGGTTTTCCTAAATCTCAAAAATTCATCCACACAAAACTCAACAAGAACTCGTTAGATAAGTTAGTATAAACCAATGCAAAATCCTTATCATTCTCTACTGTAGCAAATCAATAAAATTATCATTCAACATTGCATACTAAATGCCTCTGCATATTTAATACTCCTATCCTCAAATAGAATCATTAAACAAGCAAACATATGCAAACAATGCAAACATAACAGCAATCTGCCAAAACAGTACAGTCTGTAAAGAATGCAAGAGTATCAATACTTCCCTAACTCCAAAGTTATGAAAATCTACCACACTTTTAGAAAATTTATCAGATCTTACTTTGCAAAAAATCAACATTTCATCACATTCTGACTTTTCTAGGGAATTATTGCAACATCGGTAAACTTTCTATTTTCAAACAACAACATGTAGACTTGCAAAATAAGCATGGTAAAGGCTAACCTTGACAATTTTATTAAAATAAAGAATACAAAAAATTATTCTAAATACCATCAAGAAAATCCTAACAAAAGAAAATGATGCTCCAAGCAAAACACATATCATGTTATGAATGAAAACATAGCTCCAAGTGAGGTTACCGATAATGTTGGAGATGAAAGAGGGGATGCCTTCCGGGGCATCCCCAAGCTTAGTTGCATGGATATTCCTTGAATATTAACTTGGGTGCCTTGGGCATCCCCAAGCTTACGGTATTTTCACTCCTTATTCTCCTCACATCGACATGTCACCCAAAACTTGAAAACATCAATCACACAAACTTAACAAAACTTCATGCGATGGGTTAGTATGATAAAACAAATCATTCACTTTGGCTACTGTCAAAGACAAGATTCATAATTTTTCTCACACAATGCCTACTGTAGCATATCATTTCTACAATTTATATTGATCAATATAAGCTATAGAAACTAGAAAACAAGAAAACTTTGCATTGAAAACAGAATCTGTCAAAAATAGAACAGTCTGTCATGATTTGAACATTTACCATACTTCTGCAACTCTAAAAATCTTGAAAAAAATAGGGCCACGTGGGAAATTTGTATATTAATCTTATGCAAAAAGAAACAACTTAAAATCACCCTTCTTTTTAAAATGAGAATTTTTCTCGTGAGCGCAAAAGTTTCTGTTTTTTCAGCAAGATCAAATCTACTATCACCCAACATGATCCTAAGGCCTTGCTTGGCACTTTATTGAAACAAAAGCTATAAAACATGATTACTACAGTATCATAATCATGTGAACCAACAAAAACAGTAGGTATAAGTGTTGGGTTGTCTCCCAACAAGCGCTTTTCTTTAATGCCTTTTAGCTAGGCATGATGATTTCAATGATGCTCACATAAAAGATAAGAATTGTAACATGAAAGAGAGCATCATGAATCACATGGCAAGAACATTTAAGCCTAACCCCACTTCCTATGCATAGGGATTTAGTGAGCAAACAATTTATGGGAGCAAGAATCAACTAGCATAGGAGGGCAAAACAAGTAAAACTTCAAAACTTTCAACACATAGAGAGGAAACTTGATATTATTACAATACTTACAAGCATATGTCCCTCTCTCATAATAATTTTTAGTAGCATCATGAATGAATTCAACAATATAGCTATCACATAAAGCATTCTTTTCATGATCCACAAGCATAGAAATTTTAGTACTCTCCACATAAGCAAATTTATTCTCATGAATAGTAGTGGGAGCAAACTCAACAAAATAACTATCATGGGATTGAAAATTAAAAAAATGATGACAAATTTCATGCTTATATTTATTCTCTATAACATATACGTCATCACCATAATCATCATAGATAGGAACTTTGTTGTCATAGTCAATTGGAACCACTTCCAAAATAGTGGAATCATCGTTAAATAAAGTCATGACCTCTCCAAATCCACTTTCATTAATATGCTCATCATAAATAGGAGGCGTGTTATCATCATAATATATTTGCTCATCAAAACTTGGGGGACAAAAAATATCATCTTCATCAAACATAGCATCCCCAAGCTTATGGCTTTGCATATCACTAGCATTATGGATACTCAAAGAATTCATACTAACAACATTGCAATCATGCTCATCATCCAAATATTTTGTGCCAAACATTTTATTGACTTCTTCCTCTAACAATTGAACACAATTTTCCGAAATATATTATAAAGATGATCAATAATATGATGTAACATCAATTCCAATTTTTTTAGTTTTCTTTTACAAAAACAAACTAGTGATAAAACAAGAACCTAAAAGATTTGATTGCAAGATCTAAGATATACCTTCAAGCACTCACCTCCCCGGCAACGGCGGTAGAAAAGAGCTTGATGTCTACTCCCTCCGTCCCAAAATAAGTGACGCAAAAGTTACTCAACTTTGTACTAAAGTTAATACAAAATTGAGTCACTTTTGCGTCACTTAATTTGGGACGGAGGGAGTATTACACAACTTTATTCTTCTAGACACTTGTTGGGCCTCCAAGCGTAGAGTTTTGTAGGACAATAGCAATTTTCCCTCAAGTGGATGACCTAAGGTTTTTCAATCCGTGGGAGGTGTTGGATGAAGATGGTCTCTCTCAAACAACCCTGCAACCAAATAATAAAAAGTCGCTTGTGTCCCCAACACACCCAATACAATGGTATAGGTGCACTAGTTTGGCGAAGAGATGGTGATACAAGTGTAATATGGATAGTAGATATTGATTTTTGTAAAAGTTACAATAAAAAACAGCAATGTAGCAAGTAACAAAAGTGAGCACAAACGGTATTGCAATGTTTGAAAATGAGGCCTAGGGTGCACACTTTCATTAGTGCAATCTCTCAACAATACTAACATAGTTGGATCATATGATTATCCTTCAAAGTGCAATAAAGAATCACTCCCGAGTTCCTATTAGCGGAGAACAAAAGATAGAAATTGTTTGTAGGGTACGAGACCACCTCAAAGCTATTCTTTCCGATCGATCTATCCAAGAGTTCGTACTAAAATAACACAAGTTATTCTTTACGGTCGATCAAGAGTTCGTACTAAAATAAGACCATATGACACACATCAACCAACTCTAATGTCACCTAGATATTCCAATGTCACCACAAATATCCATGTGTTGATTTCTATGATATGCATCAAACAACTTCATGATCATAATATTCAATCCACACAAAGAACTACAAGGAGACCCCCAAAGTTTCTATCGAAGAAAAGATAATAAAAACATGCATCAACCCCTATGCATAGATTACCCCAATGTCGCCGCGGGAATCTGCAAGTTGAGTGCCATAACATACATCAAGTGAAACAATATGACACCCCATTGTCAACTCAAGTATTCATACCGCAAGACATACATCATGTGTTCTCAAATCTGAACATTCAATCCGACATGACAAAACTTCAAAGGGTAAAGATTCAAGTCATCACAACAAGAGTAGAGAGGGGAGAAACATCATATGATCCATTTATGTTAACAAAGCCCGTGATATATCAAGATCATGACATCTCGAGATCGCGCGCGAGAGAGAGAGAGATATTAAACACATAGCTACTAGTACAAACCCTCGGCCCCAAGGGTGGACTACTCCCTCCTCATCATGGTGGCCGCCGGGATGATGAAAATGGCCACCGGTGATGATTTCCCTCTCCGGTGGAGTGCCGGAAAGGGCTCTAAATTGGATCTCGTGGACTACAGAGCCTTGAGGGGGTGGAACTTCTGATCTAGGTTCACCCCGAGGGTTTTCGAAATATTTAAGAATTTATAGGGTAAAGAGGGGGTGTGGGAGGCCACCGAGGTGGGCACTACCCACCTGGGCGCGCCAGGCCCCCCTGGCACGCCCTGGTGGGTTGTGCCCCCTCGGGGAACCCCCCCCCCCCGGTGTAGCTCTGGCCCATTGGGTGTCTTCTGGCCCATCAAAAATCTCCAAAATGTTTCGCTGTGTTTGGACTCCGTTTGATATTGATTTCCTACGATGTAAAAAACATGCAAAAAAAATAGCAACTGGCACTTGGCACTATGTCAATAGGTTAGTACCAAAAAAATGATATAAAATGACTATAAAATGATTGTAAAACATCCAAGAATGATAATATAATAGCATGGAACAATCAAAAATTATAGATATGTTGGAGATGTATCAATTAGCTGCTTCGATGTGAGACTATATTCCTTTTTGTCTTCTCTATATTAATGTCTACCACTGTATTCTATTCCACCCATAGTCCTATATCCATGGCTTGTGCTCATGTATTGCGTGAAAGTGAAAATGCTGAAGCGCATTAAAAAGTATGAACCAATTGCTTGGCTGACACCGGGGGTAGTACATGATTTATACTTTGTTAAGAATACAGAGCATAACAAGGCAATATAATTTTGTAGGGATAACATTCTTTATCCTTGATATTTTCAAAGACATGATTGTTTGTTGGGATGCCTGAGTATTAATGTCTTTATGTCAAATTATAAACTATTGCTTTGAATCACTCATGTCTTAATATTCATGTCATGATTAGATACATGATCAAGATTATGCTAGGTAGCATTCCACATAAAAAATATCTTTTTTATCATTTACCTACTCGAGTACGACCAGGAATTAAGCTTGGGGATGCTGATACGTCTCCGTCGTATATATTATTTTTTATTGTTCCATGCCAATATTATACAACTTTTACATACTTTTGGCAATAATTTATATGATTTATTGAACTAACTTATTGATCTAGTGCCCAGTTCATGTTTGTTGCATGTTTTTTGTTTCGCAGAATATCCATACCAAACAAACTCCAAACGCGATATATGTGATTTTTGGGAGTTGGAATCAACGCAAAAGGAAGCCCACAGCCCCCACAAGACATGAGGGCGCGCTTGGGCCCCCTGGCACGTGGTGGTCACCTCTTAAGTCGGTTGGAGCTGTACTTCAGGCGCAAGGAAGCCTATATCTGGAAAAAAGTGTGTTAAAATATCAGCGCAATCGGAGTTACAGATCTCCTCATATTTAAGAAACAGTTTTCGGTCAGATCTGGAGGTCGCAAAACAGAAGAGAACAGAGACACAGATCCAATCTCGGAGGGGCTCTCGCCCCTCCGTCTCCATGGAGGTCAAATACCAGAGGGGAAACCCTCCTCCCATCTAGGGAGGAGGCTAAGGAAGAAGAATAAGGAGGGGGGCCCTCTCCCCATCTCTCCCGGTGGCGCCGGAACGCCAACGGGGCAATATCGTGTGACAGCGGTCTACTCCAACTTTTTCATCTTCACTAACAACTCCATCACCTTCCCCCATCTATATTCAGCGGTTGATGAACCACTAGTATATGGGGTCAATTGTAGCTCTTTTCGATAAGTAGGAGTGTCGAACCCAACGAGGAGCAGAAGGAAATGACAAGTGGTTTTCAGCAAGGTAATGTCTGCAAGTGCTGAAATTGTAAGTACCAAAGTAGTTTGATAGCAAGATATTTTTGTAACGAGCAAGTAATGGTAGTAGTAACAAAAGTGCAGCAAGGTAGCCGAATCCTTTTGAGGCAAAGGACAGGCCAAAACGATGTCTTATAATAAGCAAAGCGTTCTTGAGGGTGCACGGGAATTTCATCTAGTCACTTTCATCATGTTGATTCGATTCGTGTTCGTTACTTTGATAATTTGGTATGTGGGTGGATTGGTGCTTAGGTGTTGTTCTTACTTGAACAAACCTCCTACTTATGATTAACCCTCCCGCAAGCATCCGCAACTATGGGAAAAGTATTAAGAATAAATTATAACCATAGAATTAAAGTTTTTGATCCAATCGGTCCCTTACAGAATAGCGCATAAACTAGGGTTTAAGCTTCTGTCACTCTCACAACCCATCATCTAATTACTGCTCCATAATGCATTCCCTTAGGCCCAAATATGGCGAAGTGTCATGTAGTCGACGTTCACATGACACCACTAAGGGAATCACAACATACATACTATCAAAATATCGAACACATATCTAATTCACATGATTACTTCCAACATGATTTCTCCCGTGCCCTCAAGAAGAAAGGTAACTACTCACAAATGATAAGCATGGTCAATATCGGAGGGGTGTTGAATAGCATATTGGATCTGAACATATAATCTTCCACCAAATAAACCATATACTACAACATGTAATTAACACTACTAGTCACCCACAAGCACCAATCTATAGTTTCGGTAACAAGAGATGAACTGGGGTTTGAGATGAGATGTTGTTGTTGAAGATGTTGACGGAGATAGCCCTCCCCAAGATGGGACAGTTGTTGGTGATGATGATGATGATGATTTCCCCCTCCGGGAGGGAAGTTCCCCCGGGGGAATCGCTCCGCCGGAGGGCAAAAGTGCTCCTGCCCAAGTTCTGCCTCGAGACGGTGGTGCTCCGCCCTGAAAGTTGTCTCCTTGTTTTTTTCTAGATCAGAAGGACTTATATACCAGAAGATGGGCACCGAAGGTGGGCCTGGGTGAGCACAACCCACCAGGGCGCGCCTGGGCTCCCTGGCACGCCCAGGTGGGTTGTACCCACCTGGTGGGCCTCCTCTGGTACTTCTTTGCTCCAATATTATTCAAATAATTTATAAAAATTCTCCGTGAAGTTTCAGCTTGTTTGGAGTTGTGCAGAATAGGTGGCCTGACATAGCTTTTTCATGTCCAGATTCCCAGCTGCCGGAATTCTCTCTCTTGGTGCATACCTTGTAAATTATGAAAGAAAAGGCATTAGAATTACTCCAAAAAGCATTATTATGCATGAAAACATCATAAATAATTCTAAGCAAACATGATGCAAAATGTACATATCAACTCCCCCAAGCTTAGACCTCGCTTGTCGTCAAGCGAAAATCGAAATCGAAAAACATGTCCACATGCTTTGAGAGAGAGGTGTCGATAAAAACAAAATACGGACATAGAAGCATCATGTAGATTATTATAACAGCAACAAATTTAAACATAAGACTTTTATCAAAGGGCTTTTATCATAGACTTCTCATGAACAAGTAACAGTTCATCACACAATTTAAGAATAAAGCACAAACTCTATTAGAAACCAACAAACTATGTTCTCAGTCAACTTTGCAACTACAATTCATCATCTTTTCACGAAGGGTCACGTATCGGAGCCTTTAGGTTAGTCCGCATACTCAATCATCATATAGTCTTCTATGATTTCTAACACTCACCGCATACACATGAGCAAAACATTTCAACCGGACACATTGAAAGATAGGGGCTTATAGTTTTGCCTCCCAACGTACTCACCTCAAGGGTGATGTCAACAATAATAACTCATGCCACCCATATTCAACTCGACATATGTGCCTAGATCTTTCCTCACCATATGATGCTTGCCACAGGATAAAAATAAAAAGGAATAGAGAGAAAACTTTGACTCTTTGCATAAGGCCTCCTTTGGTTCATAGGATTGGAAAATCATAGGAATAGAAAAGTCATAGGAAATGAGATGACATGCATCTCAAATCCTATGAGTAGGAATAGGAAAAGAGATGTCCTTTGTTTCACATCATAGGAATTTTTTCATTGAGTCTAGGCTAATGTTTATTTTCCTATGAAATGTGGAGGATAGGAAGATTTCCTGCATAGGAATAGGATTCCGTTCCTACAAACCAAAGGGCTCTATAGGAATTTTTCCTAAAAATCCTACCCTATGAAATTCCTACAAAATTCCTTCAAACCAAAGGAGGCCTAAAAGTAAAAGATAGGCCCTTTGAAGAGGGAAACAGAGGTTGACATGCGCTTATTTGTTTGTATGCTCAACCCCTTAGTGCAGAAGAGCATCATGTTGCATTGCCCTTGTGATAGCAACCTTTATTATGCAGTATGTCGCTTTTATTCTTCACTATCACAGGTTCGTGCAACGCTCAATTTTCTCTTACACTAAATGATCTCACACTTTTAGAAGCAATTTTTATTGCCTTATTGCACCGATGACAACTTACTTGAGGGATCTTACTCAATCCATAGGTAGGTATGGTGGACTCTTGAAAAAGGTTTGGGTTTAAAGGTTTTTGGATGCACAAGTAGTATCTCTACTTAGTGAGGAATTTTTGGCTAGAAAAGATATTGAGAAAGCACCACATGTTAAAGAATCTACGACAATATGACTTCTATGTGAATATGAACAAACATAAATCATTAAGTTGTCTTCCTTGTCCAACGTCAACAATTTTGGAATATAATATTTTGATGGGGGCTCACAATCACAAAAGATTTCTAAAATAGTATATTCATATGTGAATCTTCTCTTCCCTTATTAATTCTTTCATGAGTTTCATCATTGACCAATATTATGTTTGTCAATCTCCAATAAAAAATTCTACTTATACTTTTCCTTATGTGGTGCCATCACCTACCATAAGATTAGCGTATGATCTTCTTAATTTATTTCCTTTCTTTTATTGTAACAAGAAAGTAAAGAAAGCTAAAACTCAAACTAAACTTTATTATATATCTCGCACACGATTACAAGGATAGATCACTAGCTAAGCAAACTTTCGAACATAAAGGATCGAACTAGACTTTTAATCATTCTAAAGCAAAAGATCGAACTAAAATAAGTAAATGTAAAAGGATAGCGGGGATGATACGATACCGGGGCACCTCCCCCAAGCTTGGCGAAAGCCAAGGGGAGTGCCCATACCCGATACTTAGTTTTTTTGTGGTGAAGAAGATGGTGGTGATGATGTAAATGCGATCTTGTCCTTCAAAATCAAGAGATTTTCCAATCTACGTATGACACTCCAAAGGAAGATGATGTGCTCTTGATGCAGAATATTTTCATGAGTGAGGTATTTATTCTGCACACGGAGCGTTTCAATAATCCTAAATGTTGAAATTTCAGTAGGGGTAAGATGAGTAAGGTAAGGCTTGAGGATATCTTCCTCTTCCTCCTCGGCCGACAGTGCTTGCTCGACTGCCGGTGCTCGATCGCCAATAACCTCCTTGGCTTTATCACCTTTTGCAGCTTCTACGGGCTCTTCTCTCTTCAGCTCGATCTTCATCAGCCAAGCATCTTCTTCCATTGGATTGGAGGAGGAAGAAGTCATGATACCTAGCTTGGTAGATCTGACCGAAAACAGCAAGAAAAGAAAACAGAAGATTTCTCCGTGATACGATGGTCAATAGGTTCGGGCGGTATATAAAGATTTTTTATCTTCGGAGCGCCCTGGTGTCTTGTGCCCACTACGGTACGCTTCCTGGAAGTTTCTTAATTTTCTAAATATTCCAAAACTGTCAAAAAATATTTTTGCGGATTTTTTGGAGTCTGTTTACTTACCGTATCACGTACCTCCTTATTTTCACGTTTCTAGAGTGCTCCAGAAGGACTCTTTTATGTGTTCTTCCGGTGTCAAAGTTTGGATAATGTTGCTTTCAACATTAATGGGCGTACCTGAGATATAATGCTTTATTCGTTGCCCATTAACAACCTTCGGGTTAGTACCTTCGGCATTATTTATTTTGATAGCTCCAGACTGATAAACCTCCTCGATGACATAGGGGCCTTCCCATTTAGAGAGGAGTTTTCCTGCAAAGAACCTGAAACGAGAGTTGTACAAAAGAACATATTCTCCAACTTTGAACTCATGCTTTTGGATTCTTTTATCACGCCATCTTTTAACTTTTTCTTTAAATAACTTGGCATTTTCATAAGCTTGGGTTCTCCATTCATCTAATGAGCTAATATCAAATAACCTCTTTTCACCGGCAAATTTCAAATCATAGTTGAGTTCCTTGATTGCCCAAAATGCTTTATGTTCTAACTCAAGAGGCAAATGACAAGCTTTTCCATAAACCATTTTATAAGGAGACATAGCCATGGGATTTTTATAAGTTGTTCTGTAAGTCCAAAGTGCATCATCTAATTTCTTAGACCAATTCTTCCTGGACTTATTGATAGTATTTTGCAAAATTAATATTATTTCTCTATTACCGAGCTCAACTTGACCACTGGACTGAGGATGATAAGGTGATGCAATTCTACATCATACTTGGCAAGCATTTTATGGAAAGCGCCATGAATAAAGTGTGACCCACCATCAGTCATTAAATATCTAGGGACTCCAAACCTTGGGAAAATAACTTCCTTAAGCATTTTAATAGAGGTGTTGTGATCAGCACTACTAGTTGGAATAGCTTCTACCCATTTAGTAACATAATTAACAGCAACCAAAATATGTGTATACCCATTAGAAGAAGGAAAAGGTCCCTTGTAATCAAATCCCCAAACATAAAAAGGTTCAACAGCAAGTGAATAATTCATAGGCATTTCTTGATGCTTACCGATATTACCTATTCTTTGGCATTCATCACAAGATAAGACGAACTTACGGGCATCCTTGAAGAGAGTAGGCCAGTAAAACCCAAATTGCAATACCTTGTGAGAATTTCTATCTCCAGCATGATGCCCTCCATATGCTTCGGAGTGACATTTCCGAAGGATTTGTCCCTGTTCATGCTCAGGTACACAACATCTAATAATACCATCTACTCCTTCTTTATAAAGATCTGGGTCATCCCAAAAGTAGTGTCTTAAATCATAAAAGAATTTTTTTTCTTTTGTTGGTATGTAAATCTAGGTGGTAAATATTTAGCAACAATGTAATTAGGATGGTCAACATACCAAGGAGTATTATGTGCAACATTTATTGCAGCTAACTGCTCATCAGGAAAACTATCATCAATAGTAGTGGATCATCAAGCACATTTTCAAGCCTAGACAAGTTATCAGCTACGGGGTTCGCAGCTCCTTTTCTATCAGTGATTTGCAAATCAAATTATTGTAGCAAGAGAACCCACCGAATAAGTCTAGGTTTAGCATCTTTCTTTTCCATAAGATATTTAATAGCAGCATGGTCAGTGTGGACAATTACTTTTGAATCAATAATGTAAGATCTAAATTTGTCACAAGCAAACACCACTGCTAGGAATTCCTTTTCAGTAGTAGCATAATTCTTTTGAGCACTGTCTAGAGTCTTACTAGCATAATGAATAACATCTAGTTTCTTATCAACTCTTTGTCCTAGAACAGCACCAACAGCATAATCACTAGCATTACACATAATTTCAAAAGGTAAGTTCCAATTAGGTGGTTGAACAATAGGTGCAGAAATTAAGGCTTTCTTGAGTGTTTCAAAGGCTTCAAAGCAATCATCATCAAAAACAAAAGGAACATCCTTTTGCAAAAGATTTGTAAGAGGCCTAGAAATTTTAGAGAAGTCTTTAATAAATCTCCTATAGAAACCAGCATGACCTAGGAAACTACGAATACCTTTGATATCCTTAGGACATGGCATTTTCTCAATTGCATCAACCTTAGCTTTGTCCACTTCAATACCCTTTTCAGAAATCTTATGGCCCAAGACAATACCTTCATTAACCATAAAGTGGCACTTTTCCCAATTCAAGACAAGATTTGTTTGTTCACATCTCTGCAAAACTTGATCAAGATTGCTTAAACAATCATCAAAAGACTTCCCATAAACAGAGAAGTCATCCATGAAAACCTCTATAATCTTTTCACAAAAGTCAGAGAATATAGCAGTCATACATCGTTGAAAGGTAGCAGGTGCATTGCATAAACCGAAAGGAATACGTCTATAAGCATAGGTTCCAAAGGGACAAGTAAAAGTGGTATTTTCTAGATCAGGTTGAGAAACAGGTATTTGCAAAAAACCAGAGTATCCATCAAGGAAGAAAAAGTGTGTGTGCTTAGATAATCTTTCTAGCATTTGATCAATAAAAGGCAGAGGGTAATGATCTTTTCTAGTTGCTTTATTTAGTTTTCTAAAATCAATTACCATTCTATAACATGTAACAATTCTTTGTGGAATAAGTTCATTCGTATCATTAGGAACAACAGTAATACCTCCCTTCTTTGGAACACAATGAACATGACTTACCCATCTACTATCAGCTATGGGATAGATTATACGTGCTTCCAGAAGTTGTAATATTTCCATACTTACCACTTCTTTCATCTTCAGATTTAACCAACGTTGATGATCAACAACGGGTTTAGCATCAGGTTCCATATTAATCTTGTGCTGACATAGAGTGGGACTAATGCCCTTTAAGTCATCAAGAGTATATCCAATAGTAGCTCGGTGCTTCCTTAGAACTTTCAATAATCTTTCTTCTTCATGTTTTGAAAGGTTAGCACTAATGATAAGAGGATATATCTTCTTTTCATCAAGATAAGCATATTTCAAAGTGTCTGGCAATTGTTTTAATTCAAACACAGGATCACCTTTAGGTGGAGGAGGACCTCCTAGAGTTTCAATAGATAAATTGTGTTTAAGTAGAGGACGTTGTTCAAAGAAAATATCATCTATTTCATTCCTTTCATGCATATGTAAATCATTTTCATGATCTGGCAAATATTTTTCTAGAGGATTAGTGGGAGGCACAACAATAGAAGCAAGACCAATTATTTCATCCTTACTAGGCAATTCTTTTTCATGAAGCTTTCTATTAAACTTGGAGAAATTAAATTCATGAGACTCATCACCAAAACTAACACCGACAGTTTGTTTCTCATTATCTGTTTTAGCATTAACAATGTTCAGGAAAGGTCTACCAAAGATAATGGGATAGAAGTCATCTTGTGGGGAACCAAGAACAAAAAAACAGTAGGGTATTTAATTTTCCCACACAAGACTTCAACATCTCTAACTATCCCAATTGGTGATATAGTATCTCTATTAGCAAGTTTAATAGTAACATATATCTCTTCTATCTCTGCGAGCGCTATGTCATTCATAATTTCTTGATATAAAGTGTAAGTAATAGCACTCACACTAGCACCTATGTCACATAAACCATGATAACAATGATCTCCTATTTTGACTGAGACAACGGGCATGCAAACAATAGGTCTATGTTTATCCTCTTTATCGGGTTTTGCAATTCTAGTAGCTTCTTCATAGAAGTAAATAACATGCGGGTCTACATTTTCTTCCAAGATATCTTTAACCAAAGCAATATTAGGTTCTACTTTAATTTGTTCATCTGGTTTAGGTGTTCTAATATAACTTTTGTTAACCATAGTTGAAAATTTAGCATGTTCCTTTATCCTAACATGGAAAGGTGGTTTCTTGATATAAGCAGTAGGCGCAACTAGATAATCATTATATATTCTAGTTTATTCCTTAGCTAGTACCGGTTCTTAAATTTTATCTTTAATAGGTGGGTGATATTTAAACCACTTCTCTTTAGGGAGATCAACATGAGTAGCAAATGATTCACAAAATGAGGCTACTATCTCATAGTCAAGGCCATATTTGGTGCTAAACTTTTGAAAAGCATCAGTATCCATAAAAGATTTGACACAATCATACTTAAGCTTAATACCTGACTCTTTACCTTCGTCGAGTTCCCAATCTTCAGAGTTGTGTTTCATTCTTTCCAAAATATCCCACCAGAGTTTAATAGTTTTCTTCATAAAAGAACCAGTGCAAGAAGTATCAAGCATGGATTGATCATTACGAGAAAGCCGAGCATAAAAATTCTGGATAATAATTTATCTTGAGAGCTCATGATTGGGGCATGAATATAACATTGAATTAAGCCTCCCCCAAGCTAGACCAATACTTTCTCCTTCATGACGCCAAAAATTATATATGTAATTCCGATCACGATGAACTAGATGCATAGGATAATTGTTTTGGTGAAACTCCAATTTCAATCGGTTCCGGTTCCAAGCTCCAATATCATCGCATAGCCTATACCACGATAATGCCTTTCCCTTCAAAGAGAAAGGAAAAATCTTCTTCATAACTTGATCTCCGGGTAAACCTGCAAACTTAAACAATCCACAAATTTGTTCCACATATCAGGATGTTCGGTTGCGTCTCCTGCATAAGGATTAGCTAGCAGCTATTCTATCATACCCGAAGGAATTTCATATTCAATATTTTCAGTAGGTGCAGCAGGTTGAGGGTAGCTAATTGTGGTTCCGGTCAAGGTGAAGATACCACGAACAAACCCCTCAAAGGATTGTTCTCCATAGTAACAAGTGACAATAAATTTCAGCACACTATATGAATGTTTCCTTACCAATTTCCACTTACCAAAAGCGCTTCACTCCCCGGCAACGGCGCTAGAAAATAGCCTTGATGACCCACAAGTACAGGGGATCAATTTTAGCTCTTTTCGATAAGTAAGAGTGTCGAACCCAATGAGGAGCAGACGGAATTGACAAGTGGTTTTCAGCAAGGTAATGTCTGTAAGTGTTGAAATTGTAAGTAACGGAGTAGTTTGATAGAAAGATATTTTTGTAACGAGCAAGTAATGGTAGTGGTAACAAAAGTGCAGCAAGGTAGCCCAATCCTTTTGAGGCAAAGGACAGGCCAAAACGGTCTCTTATAATAAGCAAAGCGTTCTTGAGGGTGCACGGGAATTTCATTTAGTCACTCTCATCATGTTGATTCGATTCGTGTTCGCTACTTTGATAATTTGGTATGTGGGTGGATTGGTGCTTAGGTGATGTTCTTACTTGAACAAACCTCCTACTTATTATTAACCCTCCCGCAAGCATCCACAACTATGGAAAAGGTATTAAGAAAAAATTCTAACCATAGCATTAAACTTTTGGATCCAATCAGTCCCTTACGGAATAGCGCATAAACTAGGGTTTAAGCTTCTGTCACTCTCGCAACCCATCATCTAATTACTACTCCACAATGCATTCCCGTAGGCCCAAATATAGTGAAGAGTCATGTAGTCGATGTTCACATGACACCACTAAGGGAATCACAACATACATACAATCAAAATATCGAACACATATCAAATTCACATGATTACTTGCAACATGATTTCTCCCGTGACCTCAAGAACAAAGGTAACAACTCACAAATGATAAGCATGCTCAATTTCAGAGGGGTATTGATTAGAATATTGGATCTGAACATATAATCTTCCACCAAATAAACCATATAGTAATCAGCTACAAGATGTTATCAACACTATTAGTCACCCACAATCACCAATCTATAGTTTGGGTAACAAGATTGAATACAAGAGATGAACTAGGGTTTGAGAAGAGATGGTGATGTTAAAGATGTTGATGGAGATAGATGTAAGGTCATGTCCCTCCCTAAGTGGTTTTGGTGATTGATGACAATGCGTTTGCGGACTAATCGTGTGTGCTAAGTATTTTGGAGATTAATCCTTTGGCACGAGACGGTTACTTCCCCTCGAAGCTATAAGCAGAAGATGTGTTGTCTCCTTTGTTTTTGGTTTTGGTGGACTTGAGTCGTAGGAGACATCGTACTATCAAGAGGGGGTCCGCAGTGGAAAGGCAAGGGTGGAATCATCACGTACACTTCTTTTTGGCACCCTCAACTCCTTTCCTTGTCTTAGAGCTTTCCGTTTCTTCTGGAGTGGAGGCTGGTTGGTGGGAGCAGTAGTACCGCCGCTGGCGTGGTAGTACCACTTATGGCCACCAAGCGGTAGTACCGCTGCTCGCCGCGGTAGTATCGCTTGGGGGCATATGCGGCAGTTCCGCCCCGTTCTGGCTCAGCTATCGCTTCGACTCGAGGGGGCATTTTCTCATGTCGGACTTTGCAGTAGTAGTAGCAGTAGTACCGCTTATAAGCGGTAGTACCGCTTCCGCCACCTCGGCTACTACCGCTCCCCTCTCCTGCACATCGGTGTTTCTACAGCGCGGTAGAACCGCTAGGGGTCACGATAGTACCACTGCGACCTGCGGTAGTACCGCTCCGCCCAACGGTAGTACCGCTCTACGCGGACAGAAATTTGGGATAACGGTTCACTTATCCCTCCCACTATATAAAGAGGTCTTCTTCCTCAAGAAGACCTACCTCTTCTCCCCCAAGCTCCATTGTTGCTTCAAAAGCTCATTGTCGCTCGATCTCTCTCCCTGGCCAATCAAACTTGTTGATTTTCTAGGGATTAGTTGAGAAGGCCCGGATCTACACTTCGACCAAGAGAAATTTGATCCACCCCACTAATCCCTTGCGGATCTTGTTACTCTTGGGTGTTTGAGAACCCTAGACGGTTGAGGTCACCTTGAAGCCATATTCCATTGTGGTGAAGCTTCGTGGTTTTGTTGGGAGCTTTCCAATTAAGTTATGGAGATAGCCCCAACCTTGTTTGTAAAGGTCCGGTCACCGCCTTCAAGGGCACCAATAGTGGAATCACGGCATCTCGCATTGTGTGAGGGCGTGAGGAGAATACGGTGGCCCTAGTGGCTTCTTGGGGAGTATTGTGCCTCCACACCGCTCCAACGGAGACGTACTTCCTCTCAAAGGGAAGGAACTTCGGTAACATATCCTCGTATCCATCGGTTCCACTCTTGGTTATCTCTTACCTTTACTTGTGTAAGCTTTTTGTGTTAGTTCCTTGCTTGCTTGTGTGCTTGTTATTGTTGCATCATATAGGTTGCTAACTTAGTTGCACATCTAGACAGCCTATTTTGTTGCTAAGTTTAAGTTGGTCAAGAAAAGCTAAAAATTGTTAGTTGCCTATTCACCCCCCTCCCCTCTAGTCAACCATATCGATCCTTTTAATTGGTATCAGAGCCTCGTCTCTTTATTAAGGACTTTACCATCCAAAGAGTATGTGTCGTGGGTTTAGCACGGCAGATATCCTGGTGAAAGGACGTGAGGCCATCTCCCGGGTTAGCTTAAAGGGGTTAAAGCGGACGAAGGACACAGGGAGTTTATACTAGTTCGGCCCCTTCGATGAAGGTAAAGGCCTACGTCTAGTTTGGTGTGGTATTGCTTGGGCTTCGATGACCAGGGAGCGAATCCACTTTGCATGTGTGTCGAGCTGTTGTTTCTTCGTCCTGAACCGTCGCCGGGTCGTCCCTTTATATAGGAGGCGACGCCCGGTCCGGTTTACAGAGTCCCGAGGCCGGCTCATAAACGTGTCCGCCTCGGTCTCTACTCTTTCTATCTTACATCCCAAGTTACATGATACGACGGTTTACAGACCATGGGCCTTATACACGGGCCCTAAACCTCTATGGGCTATAACCTCCTGTTACATATTCTACTGGGCTTCTGATAATATAACCTTATCAGCGTAATCCGGACCCTCCTGGCCGGTTTATACCCGATAGTCATATCCCTGACATTAGGCCCCAGATTGATTTGAACTTGTTCATGTCAGTCTTCAAAGTCTTGTACGAATTTCCCTTTCTGCAACTCTTGTATGCTTCATAAACCGGCCATGATGTCATCTTCCTGGAATCGCTTCAATCTGTCGTGACATCATCTGCGCATTTAACGCCCGCATCGGTTTGTTACCTTTCTTTATTGCCGCTCCGAGGATTGAGGCGATAGCTCAATCTATATCCGATTTTCGGCCTCCTCGATTCCCGCGCTTGCCGTTTTTATCTCTTTGTCCTATAAATACAGCCGATGCCCATCTCTTTTCCCCTTCTGTTTCGTCTTCCTTCGTCTCTAGCGCCCGAGCTTCCGCCGCCATCCTTTGAGCTCGCCGTCGTCAGCAAGCCTGGCCGCTGCATCGACCTGAACGCGTCCAGAAAACTTCACCACTGTCCTTTGCTTCCTCGGGTACGTTGTCTTCTTCCCCATAGATCTCAGTTCTAGGGTTTCTCTGTAGCTCGCCGCGGACCCTCGTTCTTCATAGTTCATCGCTGTAGGTCGATTTTAGCTGTAGATGTAAAACTTGTTAGGTCAACCCTTGTTCGTGCGCTTCCGCTCCATAGTCATAACTTTAGTTTCCCCCACACTGCTAGTTTGGATTGAATCTGTAAAAAACTTTCGCTGCCTTCACTGAATATAACTTGAATTGTTCTGTCTTTTTCCTGTGCTGTAGATCCATGTTTCACCTCTGCTTCATGTGAAAACTGTTTCTCACACTTTAAATCTGCAGCTCATCAACTTATGTTACCGGTTTAATCATAGTCTGCTTCTTATATGCCTGCACTGACGGTTTAGATGTAAACTTGCATTCCATAATCGACGGTTTAACTTCTTCTTTCTAACATCATAAACCGGTGGCTGTCTTGTGCACGCCCAATCCGGATTAGGGGGTACCATTTGTCCCTTGCTTAAACCGTCGATTAGGTCAATACTCTCACAGAACACTCCGGTTTACATTAAGTAGATTTGTAAACCGGGTCTTGTTTTATATTTTTCAACACTCCTGCATTGGAAAAGATGGCAAAACAGTTCATCGCTTGCAATTGGGTCCCTTCCCGGATCACTGAGGACGACCTAGTAAAGGCGGCCTCAATTGGCATGCTGGGTCCTAAAGAGGGTCTGCACTGGCGGGCCCTTGGAAAGGAATGTCCTCCTACACCCAAGGAAGGAGAAATCCTCGTTTTCTTTGATCATCTGGCCCGGGGCTTTAGTCCGCCCGGTTCAAAGTTCTTTCGCGATGTCCTAGCCAATTTCCAACTCCATCCACAAGACATAGGTCCCAATTCCATATCCAACATATGCAACTTCCAAGTCTTTTCAGAGGCATATCTTCAAGAGGAGCCATCTGTGGAGCTGTTCCGGGATTTCTTCCACCTGAACCGCCGAACTGAGTTTTCAAACGGGCCTCAAACTGAACTTGGTGGTGTGAGCATCCAAAAGAGGAAGGATGTAAGCTTTCCTCACGCCGCTCTTCACAGTCACCCCATAGAATGGAACCAGACTTGGTTCTATTGTAAAGATACTTCACCTGAAGGAGAAAATCCGCTGTCGGGTTACCGCGCTTACCGTCTGGCGCCAAGTCATTCTTTGCCGCAGCGTCTAAGCGCCCAAGACCGGGCTCGATATGCCCCTCAACTCTCCAAGCTCAGGGATTTCGTAGCTAACGGTTTAACAAGGGTTGACTTTGTTCGATGCTGGTTCTCTTGGAGCATTCTTCCATTAAGCCGTTGCTCAAGCTTAATGTGTGAATATACTGGCAAACCGGAAGATCCTCAGCGTCACACAAAAATAGTACTTCCTGACAACGAAGTTACTGAATTTGCAAAGAAGATGCTGAATATCCCTCTGGAAGACTGCAGCCGGACCGGTTTAGCTCCCTTCTACGCAGAAAACCAACCACCGCCGGTAAGACTCTTCTGTCTATTTATTTCCACTTTAATCCGTTCACATCAGCTATCTTCAACATGTTATTATTACTTTATGGAGGCTAATGATCCTTTCTGTAAGAAGAAAGCTCAAGATAAACCGGCGAAGCCAACACGCAAGAAAACCTTTGCCATAAAGAAGAAGAAAGCTGCTGTCGCTTCCAGTTCACATCCTGAAGAAGATGATCCGGCTTCTGAGGTACTGCTTGACTCTTATGTCCTTTGATCTCCCTTTGTCTGAATTTATGTTAATAATGCCTTTTCTTAGGACCTGGCGGAGGGAAGTAAAACGGATGGAGTTGAGGTAATTTCTCTCTCATCTGATTCAGAACCGTTGCCACCCAAGATTCGCCGGGTATCCCGGAAGTGTCCATTTTCTCACCCTTATGCTCAATTGGATCCCAAGTTTCTTTTGAAGAAACAGCAGCATGAAGCTCGCCGGATCACGCGCCATAGTGGCCACGTGGTTGAATCATCTGGGATACCCCTCACGCCAGCTCGCAGACGCCGCTTAGAGGTTTTGCTCACTCCAACCCTTCTTCATCCAAAAGCAGGCCTTATCCGCAAACCTCTTAAACCGTCTGATCCCAACTACCAGGAAGCTCCTCTGTCTTCTTCCGGCGAGTCGACTGCTACTCAAGTCCCAGTGCTTAAGACCGTTCCTGGGTAAGTCATCTTTCCAAACACCCGGTTCACCTTTCTGTTTTAACTTTTGTGATTCTCATTGCTCCTTTAACCTTTATCAGCATGCCCAAGCCTAGCAAAAAGGCAAAATTAAATAAACCGGCTGCCGAACACACTGCCACTAAACCGACCGAGGATCCTGAAGCGGCCAACCCTCTAGAGGAGAATGTTGAAGTTCAGCACGATGATCCCACCCCGATGGATCATGAAGATCTTGCTGCTTCGGGGGGTGATGTTATGGAGAACATGGCTGAACCGGCAAGCCCTGTCCGGGTTAGTCCTCCTCGGGCTAGCCCGGCTCCTGTTAGTCCGGCGCGTACTGCTGATCCCCTCTAGCCAACCGCTACCTTGACGGAAGATGTTGAAATAACTGGGATAGGATTCTCTGCTCCCACAGAGCCTGTTGCCTTGGCTAGGCATACTGCCAAGGAGGAAAAACTTCAACAAGATAAAGGCAAGTGGAGCACAAACTTGTCAAGTTATGCTCAGCTTAGTGCCCAGGAGCTCCATTCTGGGTATCTGAACCGGCTCTTCACCAGCCGTGACTATGAAGACGGCTTAGTCAACATGATGAAAGATAAATATGAGGTAACTTTCTTTCCGTTTGCCTTTCGTTTCTGCTTTGTATTATGCAATCATACCTTTAGGCCATAGTAGCCCCCAAGTGCCGTTTACTTCACTATAGGTGAACCGGGACTTCTCTTATGTCTGAGAATGAACTTACATTAGCCCCCAAGTGCCAAGGGCATAACTTGTTTATGTGCTTGGGACTTGTCTGAAAACTTGCTTTCTTTACTTCAATTGTACATTAGCCCCCAAGTGTCGAGTGCATAACTTGTTATGGGCTTGAGACTTTGAAAAAACTGTCCTTCTAATACTTTCCTTTTCCTGCAGGCTGACTTGAACCAGAGAGCTTCGGAGGCAACTGAGCTCCGGAATAGCTTGGCTTTCCATGAAACTGCCTCAACCAAAACTAAGGAAGAACTTGTTCTTGATTTAGCAAACATGGAAAAGCTCAAGAAGGATTTTGAAGTAGAACGGTCTACCTGGGAGGTGCAAAGGGTTGCTCTAGAAAAAAGAGCAAAAGATGCCGAAGATGCTCTTAATCCGGTGACGCAAGAACTATCCGGGTTGAAACAGCAAATAGATGGCATGACATCCGCTATCTTCGGTGAGTACCTGTCTTCGTATGTTTGCATCCTTGCAATCTTTATTCTGCTCCGGTTTAACTCACCAATTGCATATAGGGAGGCACATAACTCATCTTGGAGATGATGTTCGGAAGAAACTCAAGGCTGCTTATACCCTGGTGGAGCAGCTCTACTCCGGTGCTCAAAGGGCTATCAGTGCCATGTCGCATAACAAACCGGTGCCGACCACCATCCAAGCCACTTTGGAAAAGCTATCTGTCTTGCCTGCTCGACTCGTTGAGGTAAAGAAATCTGCTGCACGAGCTGGTTCTCTTATGGCGTTAACCCGGGCCAAAGCATGGGTCCCTGATTTTGATCCGGCGGAGGCCATGAATGGTTACCCTAGCATGAAAGAGGACGGGTCAGCCTTCTCTTCTGAAGATCTCCGTTCTTTGACCAAGGACATGCGCCCTCTTGCCAGTAAGCTTGCTGACGAAGCAGATTGAACAAGGTATCATCTGGCTTACGATCTAGAGAATTCGCGGGTGGAGCGGCCGGTTTACGACACCGAAAATCTGATCCCACCAGTTCGTAAGCACACCTTCGCTCCAGACTTGATCCGTCAGATCTTATAAACGATGAACTATATTTCCGTGCCCTCGCCAAGATTGACTGGAGCGCTCCTGATTTCCAGCAGCTGCCAGAAGTCGACGAAGATCCGGAGCAAGCTGACCCTCAGCCTTCGCAGCATGCTGAGGAAGAATCCTAAACCCTCCGGTTTAATTTTTAGTTGTTGAATACTTTACAAGAAACTTTGATCCATTCGGGCCTGCAAGTGCCTTGTAATAGAATAGTTGAGAAATTGCCTTTGTCCCACTGTCATGGTATTATTTTGATTAGCACTCCCTAATTTATCGTCTGTTTGCAATGCTCCAACAGTTTATCTTACCTGTATCTGCATGAACAATGCTAAAAAATGTCCTGGCGGTTTACCACCGGACGGATTATACTGCCCTGGTATATGTTTCAAATATATAGCTTGAACTACATATAAAACATAAACACATCCCATACCTGTGATTAAGTGTGCTTGTAGACCTTAAACCGATGGGAATATTGTAAAATGAGGGTGCTGAGGAAGCCCTTGGCTTTCTTGCCGGTTTAATATGATAGCCGATCCGATTTTACGATGAAGACCGATTTAACTCTCGCTGGTGTTCATGACCCAGACTTTTAACTATGTATGCATATTGGCAACCTTGTAGTTGTCCAGTCTCGCATCAATGGACTTGGTTAAAAAACCAATGACCTTGAAGACAAAGATTTGTGAAATCATAAAAAATAAAAATAAGGTTTTTTGGGCAAATAAGACCATGTAGTCAAGGCTTTTTATGAGCTGCTAGGCTCCAAATTCGAGGCTTTTTATGAGCTGCTAGGCTACTGTCATTAACCATTTTAGCAAAGCCTATCAAGATGCTCCACAATCCTTAAATCAAATCATTGATGACAAGCTACCCAATGTTTCAAAATCTCGTAAAGATTTTGTCTTTAGGTAATCAACTCGATGATCGTCAATTTAACGTGGCCAAGTTTAGGGTCCCGAAGGATTGACTTGTGGCACGTTCGACGGGTCATACCAGATTTACTTGGACGGCGTTATTTACTTGATGCAGGTAGGTTAATCCGGGGTTTTAGGTGCATGCATCGGGCTTCCAAGCCATGTTCACTACAAGGGTATTCAACTCGATGCGAGCCCCCAGGTAATGTGTGAGCCATTTTCTCATCGGGGCATATGTTTGAGCTGGGTTAGGCACCAAAACTCTCTTTTAGCCCTCATCATCATGTGGAAACTGCTTAAGTAACCAGAGCAGTGATCTTATGATGGGATTCATACCGCCGCCGGCTTAAGAGACCATGGGAAAACTTCCTTGCCCGCGGAAGCCCCCATGTGTCTCTTGTTTGTACAGATAAGATGGCTGATTCCTTGATGTGTCAAGAGCGCCGGTTTAGGAGGCCATGGAAAGCTTCTATGGAAACTTCCATGTGATACTCCTTTGTAAAAAACACGGCTGGTTCCTTGACTCTATCAAGGGCGCCGGTTTAAGAGGCCATGGAAGGTTTTTCTTTCGAAGCCCCCATGTGATACTCTTTGTGTGAAAGACACGGCTGGTTCCTTGATTCTATCAAGGGTGCCGGTTTAAGAGCCCATGGAAGGTTTTTCTTTCGAAGCCCCCATGTGATACTCTTTGAAAAGGATGGCTAATTCCCTGGTTTACCGGGGGCGCCAGTTTATTTTATTAATCATAATATATACATTGTACACAGAGCGGGGCCAATGGCTCAAGTGTAGTAAGGTCGAAGAAGAGCGATGTTCCACAGCCGCTTGGTCTCCTCCTCTGCCGTACGTGAGTCCTTATGTTCTCGAACGTCGACAAGGTAGTATGATCCGTTGTGCAGGTTTTTGCTGACCACAAAGGGCCCTTCCCACGGCGGGGATAACTTGTGCATATCTGTCTGGTCCTGGATGAGCCGGAGCACCAGATCTCCCTCCTGGAACGTCCTCGTCTTAACCCGGCGGCTATGGTGCGGACGCAGGTGTTGCTGATAAATCGCCGATCGCGCTGCAGCCGTGTCCCGTTCCTCGTCCAGCCGGTCCAAGCTGTCTTGTCTTGCTTGTTCATTATCCGCTTCAACGTAGGCCGCCACTTGTGGTGAGTCATGACGGATATCACTAGGGAGGACCGCTTCAGCACCATATACAAATGAAGAAAGGTGTGTACCCTGTAGATCTGTTAGGTGTAGTGTAGATGCTCCATAAGACAGAAGGCAACTCCTCCACCCAGCAACCCGGTGTTCTTTGCAAAGGAACCATAAGCCGGGGCTTGATACCTCTCAAGATTTCTTGGTTGGCTCTCTCCGCTTGGCCATTGGACTGGGGGTGAGCTACTGATGATACATCAAGGTGAATATGTTCTCTTTGACAGAACTCCTCCATATCCCCTTTAGATAGGTTGGTGCCATTATCAGTTATAATGCTGTGTGGAAAGCCAAACCGGAAAATCACTTTTTTGATGAATTGAACCGTTGTTGCCGCATCACACTTACTAATAGGCTCTGCTTCAACCCACTTTGTAAATTTGTCCACTGCTACCAACAGGTGGGTTTTCTTATCTTAGGATCTTTTAAAGGGTCCAACCATATCAAGCCCCCAAGTCGCAAACGGCCAAGTGATTGGAATCATCCGTAGCTCATGTGCCGGTACATGAGCACGCCGTGAGAATTTCTGGCAAGTGTCACATTTTCTGACCAAGTCTGCTGCGTCGGCGTGAGCCGTCAGCCAGTAGAACCCATGACGAAAAGCTTTAGCTACCAAGGACTTTGAACCAGCGTGAAGACCACAATCCCCTTCATGAATCTCTCGAAGAATATCGCAGCCTTCCTCTGATGATACACACCGCTGAAACGCCCCAGAAACGCTGCGGTGATGAAGTTCTCCATTGATGATAGTCATAGACTTAGACCGCCGGATTATCTGACGGGCCTCGACTTCGTCCTCTGGCAACTCACCTCGGCTCATGTACGCCAAATAAGGGAGTGTCCAATCCGGAATGACGTGAAGTGCTGCGACCAACTATGCTTCTGGATCAGGAACCGCCAAGTCCTCCTCTGAAGGTATCTGCACTGACAGACTATGCAATTCATCCACGAAAGTATTAGGTGGCACCGGTTTACGCTGAGAGCCTAGCCGGCTTAACGCATCGGCTGCTTCCTTTTTCCGCCTGTCTATGTGATCCACCTGATATCCCTTGAAATATCCTGTGATTGCATCCACTTCTCGTCAATAGGCTGCCATGAGCGGATCCTTAGAGTCCCACTTACCAGATACTTGTTGCGCCACCAGATCTGAGTCACCAAAACACTTAACCCGTCTCAAGTTCATCTCCTTGGCCATCCGCAAACCATGGAGGAGGGCTTCATACTCAGCAGCATTGTTAGTACAAGGGAACAATAAACGGAGGACGTAGCAGAACTTATCACCTCGCGGGGAAGTTAACACGACTCTAGCCCCTGAGCCTTCCAATTGCTTTGAACCGTCAAAGTGAATAGTCCAGCATGTATGATCCGGCTTCTCCTCGGGTGCTTGCAATTCTGTCCAATCATTAATGAAATCCACCAGTGCTTGGGACCTTATAGCAGTACGGGGCACATACTTTAATCCGTGTGGGCTAAGCTCAATGGCCCACTTCGCCACTCTGCCAGTGGCTTCTCTGTTCTGGATTATATCCCCTAACAGAGCTGAACTGACAATAGTGATTGGGTGGCCCTGGAAATAGTGCTTCAACTTCCGGTTTGCCATGAATACGCCATATACCAATTTCTGCCAGTGTGGATATCTTTGTTTCGACTCAATGAGCACCTCACTGATGTAGTAAACCGGTCGTTGAACCGGATATTCTTTGCCTGCCTCTTTGCATTCCACCACGATGGCCACGCTGATTGCATGGGCATTGGCGGCCACGTATAACAACAATGGCTCCTTGTCAACCAGGGCAGCAAGGACTGGTGGTTCTGCCAATTGCCGCTTCAGATCTTCGAACGCAGCGTTTGCAGCATCGCTCCAGACAAACCAGTCTGTCTTTTTCATCATCTGATAAAGCGGCATTGCCTTCTCTCCTAAACGGCTGATGAACCGACTTAGCGCTGCAATACGACCCGCCACGCGCTGGACATCGTTGATGCACGCCGGTTTAGCCAAGGATGTGATCGCCTTGATCTTCTCCGGATTAGCTTCAATCCCTCTGTTTGACACTAAGAATCCAAGGAGCTTGCCCGCTGGAACACCAAAAACACACTTCTCCGGATTGAGCATCATCTTGTAAACTCGGAGGTTGTCAAAGGTTTCTTTTAAGTCCTCTATCAGCGTCTCCTCTTTCCTGGATTTCACCACAATTTCATAAACATATGCATGGACATTTCTTCCAATCTGCCCTTGTAGGCAGTTCTGCACACAACGCTGATAAGTTGCTTGGGCACTCTTGAGCCCAAAAGGCATGGATACATAGCAGAAGGCTCCAAAGGGTGTTATGAAAGATGTCTTCTCCTGGTCCTTTACTGCCATCTTGATCTGATGGTAACCTGAATATGCATCCAAAAAACTTAGCCGCTCACATCCCGCCGTAGCATCGATAATCTGATCAATACGGGGGAGAGCAAAAGGATCAGTTGGGCAAGCCTTGTTCAAGTCTGTGTAATCAACACACATCCTCCAGGTTCCATTTTTCTTGAGCACCAGAACCGGATTAGCTAACCACTCTGGATAAAATACTTCAACTATGAAGCCTGCGGCCAAGAGCCTAGCCACTTCTTCACCTATAGCCTTATGCCTCTCCTCATTGAAGCGGCGCAAATACTGCTTGACCGGTTTAAACTTCGGATCAATATTAAGACTGTGCTCAGCGAGTTCCCTCGGTATACCTGGCATGTCAGAAGGTTTCCATGCAAAGATATCCCGGTTCTCACGGATGAACTCGATGAGCACGCCTTCCTATTTGGGGTCTAGGTTAGCGATGATGGTGAACTGCTTGGATGAATCGCCCGGAACAAAGTCAACCTGCTTGGTTTCCTCTGTCGATTTGAACTTCAATGCCGGATCATGCTCTGTAGTTGGCTTTTTCAGCGAGGACATATCTGCCGGATCAACATTGTCCTTATAAAACTTCAACTCTTCCGTAGCACAAACTGCCTCAGCATACGCCACATCTCCTTCCTCGCACTCCAAAGCAATCTTACGGCTTCCGTGAACCGTGATAGTTCCTTTGTGGCCTGGCATCTTGAGCTGCAGATAAACATGACACAGTCTAGCCATGAACTTGGCGTAAACCGGTCTCCAAAACAGAGCATGATATGGGCTCCTGATCTTTACAACTTCAAAGGTCACCGTCTCCAATCTAGAGTCATGCTCATCCCCAAAGGTAACTTCCAGATCGATTTTTCCAACTAGGTAAGCCGATTTACCGGGCACCACCCCATGGAACACTGTGTTGGACTGTCGGAGCTTCTTATCTGTCGACCCCATACGTCGAAAAGTCTCATAGTATAGGATATTGATGATGCTGCCTCCATCCATAAGCACCTTTGTGAACTTATAACCACCTACCTATGGTGGCACCACCAAGGCCAACTGACCCAGATTATCAACCCGTGGCGGGTGATCCTCTCTGCTCCATACAATGGGTTGCTCAGACCAACGCAAAAAACATGGTATCGCCGGTTCAACAGAGTGTACCGCTCTCTTCAGAAGATCCCGTTTGCACAGACTTGTGGTGAAAACATGATATTGCCCACTGCTTAGCTCCTTCGGATTATTCTGATATCCGGATTGCTGTTGCTGCTGACGCTGTTGATTGCCTTGGTTATTGTATCCACCCTAACCATGTTGCTGGTTATGTTGATGTTGATTGTTGTTATTGTGGTTATTGTTACCGCCGTGGTATCCTGATCCGGATCCACCACCCTTATAACCCGGACCTTGAAAACCGGGACCTGACCCGCCGGGGGGCCCGTGGTTATACTTGGCCTGTTTCATAAGCTCTTGCATAATAAAAGAGTCTTTCCAGAGATGCGTAGCCGGGTTTTCTTCTGTACCGTGCTTTGGGCAAGGCACGTTCAACTAGCGATCTAGATTAATAGGTGGCCTCCCGTTGCGTGGGGGCGGTCTACCCTTGCGGCGCTGCCCGTTGTCTTGAACGTTGGTATTGGCCACAAAGTCTAAGCTGCCCTCCGCTTTATGCTTGCCATTGTACCCTGTACCCGCTGGATTGGCCTGTGCCGGTTTACCATTTTTGCTCGCCTTCCCGGACTTGTCTCCGTCTGCGTCTGGATACTTGGTATTATCAGAGTCTCCATACTTTACCAAAGTGCCCATGAGCGTTCCCATGTCGTTGCAATCACGTTTGAGCCGTCCCAGCTTCAGCCTCAAGGGCTCGAACCGGCAATTGCCTTCCAAGGTTACTATCGCAGTACTTGGATTGATGCTATTGGAGGAGTGCAGGATTTCAGATACTCGCTGCACCCAACCGCTTGTGGTCTGTTGCTCTCCTTGAACACATGCTGCTAAGTCGACCACGGACATTGGCTATTTGCACGTGTCTTTGAAATTATTGATAAACCGGCGATGCAACTTGCCCCATGATCCGATAGAGTTAGGTGGTAAACCCTTTAGCCACGTCCGGGCCGTGCCCTCAAGCATCATTGTGAAGTACTTGGCGCATGCAGCTTCGTCCATGTCGAGCATCTCCATGGCCATCTCATAACTTTCCACCCACGCCTCCGGAGCCAGATCCGCCGTGTAGTTGGGTACCTTACGTGGACCTTTGAAGTCCTTGGGTATTTTCACATTCTGTAAAGGGGGGATGAGACACTACACTCCCAAGGAACTGGACATGATTCATGTCTCAACTATGGTGGTGTTGTGAACCGGCGTTGCATGACGAGCGTCGTTATAAGCCATATGTCTGGCCTGATCCGCCGCCTCTTGTGCATGTGCTCCTGCTCCTGCCGGATTATCCTGCCTCTGTCGATGCCGTCTCCGCGCGCTGCTGGATACAGCCGGTTCATCCAGGTGCCTCGTATAACTCCGGCTTGGGCGGGGGGTTAAATGAATCCTCTCCCGGCTATAAGAATAAGCTTGCTGCTGAGTTAGCGCCGTGTCCAGCAACTCCTTGGCCCGTCGTGCCTCCATTGCTATGGGGGACGTCCCTTCAATGGGAAGGGCGGCCAGCCATGAAGCGGCTGCTACAATGTTATCCAACGGGTTAGAATAATGACCAGGAGGGGTGGGCACGTGCTGTGTTGGCACAACTTGGCGGTTTGGCTCCGCGGCTGGTGGCTGAACCGACGTGCCCGTCCTTGCGGCTCCTCCCCGGTTTACCTCTGGATGGTTACTGGTTCCTGCTCCTGGTGTGCTAAAGAGATTCTTGGCCTCATAAACCGGCGGCAAACGAGATCGTTGTCTTCTGTACATTACCTCTTGTGAAGCGTTCTGATCTAACCTGAGCCGGAAAGCTTGGGAATTTAGCTCTGCCTGTCTTGTAGCCATCCTGGCTTTCTCCACATCCAGATCCAACTTAGCTTGCTCAATCCGGCTCTTCACCTGAGCGATCTCTGCATCACGCTGCTCCTTGTCGGGCTGGGCTACTTCTGTTGTTGCGAGTGATGTCAAAGTGTTGACTAAGGCAGATAGGACGTCAGAGGGCGACGGGGGAAGGTCTCCAACTCTGGCTCCCGCTGCCTCTGAGGTTAATGCCCCAGTCGTCGAGGGCTGATGTATGGGTTGTGATCCGGCCATGAAAACAGCAACCCTGTTTGGCGGATCGAAGGGGTCCAGAATACTATCGCCATCCGACACACCCTCAGACCGGTCGTCCTGGAACAGATACAAAGATTCGGTCTCTCCGGATGAAGATTCATCACCGGAATAGACAACTGTCTCGCCACCAGAATCCGATCCGTCCTCGGCTTGTACTCCATGCACTGCTCCGACGAAAACGTGCTTCACGGCGGGCTGAATCCGGGCTGATCTCGCACGCTAAGCCGGCTCGACGATGTTGGGGAAGACGTCCGACTCAGGGCCTGGTTCACCTATCTTGCCGATGAAGACATGGATGCCGCGGAAGGGGACCCAGTACCCGTATTCGATTGAATCGGCCTCGGGGCCCCAGCCTGCATCGTCGATGTAGATCCGCCCGCGACGACTCTTGGTCATCCGGCCCACTGCGTATCCTTGAGCCCTTCAAAGCTGCCCTTCAAGAACTCGAAACCATCGTGCGATAGCCCCACGATGGGCGCCAACTGTCGTGGGTTTAGCACGGCAGATGTCCTGGTGAAAGGACTTAGTCGTGAGGCCATCACCCGGGTTAGCTTAAAGGGGTTAAAGCGGACGAAGGACACAGGGAGTTTATACTAGTTCGACACCTTCGATGAAGGTAAAGGCCTACGTCTAGTTTGTTGTGGTATTGCTTGGGCTTCGATGACCAGGGAGCGAATCCACTTTGCCTGTGTCTCGAGCTGTTGTTTCTTCGTCCTGAACCGTCGCCGGGCCATCCCTTTATATAGGAGGCGACGCCCGGTCCGGTTTACAAAGTCCCGAGGCCAGCTCATAAACGTGTCCGCCTCGGTCTCTACTCTTTCTATCTTACATCCCAAGTTACATGGTACGACGATTTACAGACCATGGGCCTTATACACGGTCCCTAAACCTCTGTGGGCTATAACCTCCTGTTACATATTCTACTGGGCTTCCGATAATATAACCTTACCAGCGTAATCCGGACCCTCCTGGCCGGTTTATACCCGATAGTCATATCCCTGACAGTATGGGAGACACCGTAGTCGAGACGGAGGAGCACTCCGGTGGGAACATGTCTCTGTCTACGGCCGATGGGGGACCCTCGGTATCTCGTGAAGAGTTCAATGTGGCTTTGGACACATTGAGAATCTCTATGACGACCGAGGTCAAAAGCATGTTCAAATAATTTCTTGATGGGCTTAAATTATCCACCGCAAAATTGGAAGTGGCTCGTCCCACTAACAAGGTGTCGGATGATCTTCCCGATAAGGGAGAAGCTAGTAGTGATCAAGCCCCCGTGACTAAGAATGGGAGTGGCATCTTTGCTCATGTTGCACCTCCCATTACTTATGGAGGACCCGTTCCCTCCCTGCATCTAAATTTTGTTGGTCCTCCCACTAAGTATGTGAAAAATGCTGATTTTGCTACTTGGACTTTTCGCGTTAAACGTCATTTAAATCATTGTTCTACTAATATTTGGAGAATCATTGAGCAAGTTTTCTACCCGCATGATCCATACAACTTAACTCCAAGAGAAGCCATGGATCATCAATTCAACGAGTCTGTTCTTTGCATTCTTCAAGAAGCCATCCCTCCCGAAGATATTGCACATCTCCGACCCTTCTCCGTGACCAAGGAAGCATGGGAGCATGTTGTCTCCTTGTACAAGGGAAGTGGAAGCATTCAACGCTAAAACTATGAAGTTGTGCAAGATGAATCCAATGAGTCTGCCATGATCGAAGATCAAGAACCCCATAAACTTTATCGGAGATTAACCACTCTTCGGTTTTACTCCGAGATCATGGGAGCAAGGATATGGATGACAATTGGATCAAGCGCAAGTTTATCAAGGCCATGATGCCTTACCACAAGGCCATGTCCTCTGTCATCCGTCAAAGTCCGGACTACCACACCTTGTCCTCAAGTGAAGTGTTGGATGAGTTTGTTGCTATGATGATCTTAGACAAGACCGCCAACAATGCGGTGTTGCAGGCTCAGTGATCAAAGAAGCCCAACCTTGTGTTGAAGCCCAAGGCTTGTGTGGAAGAAGAGTTTGAAGAGGAAGAAGAGGAGTGTGGTCCCGAAGATACCAAATATTCATATCGTGAGCACATGGCTCTTGCTTCATGGTAATTTTGGGGCAACAAGAAGAACTCAAGACCCAACTTCAACAAGAACAACTCAAGTGGCTCCAAGGGCAAGAAACGAGTGAGGATGTGCTACAATTGTGGCAATGTGAGTCGTTGTGGATTGTCCTTATGAGAAGAGGGAAGACAATGGTGGCAAGCTTATCCGAAAAGACAAGGCCAAGTCTTTCCCCAACAAGAATAACTTCACCAAGAAGACTCCTCCAAAAGGGTTGGCGCCACAAGAAGAGTATGATGAGGATGATGATGATGATGAAGATGGTGAGACAGTTGCTATGGCCTCCGTTGCTATTGTATCAACTCCTCGGGTGTCCCTCTTCGATTCACCCAACAAGAACATCATCGCCAAGTGCCTCATGGCTAAAGCCACCAACAAGGTAACCTCCAACATCAAGCCTACCATATCTACTAATCCTTCGTTGATGGATTGCATTGATAAAAGTGAGGAGGCGGAGGAGGAGGAAATGAATTTAAGTCTTTTATGAGTAAGCTCAGAAGTAAATCCAAGAAGCACTTCGTTACTCTCTTGGAACAACTTGGTGAAGCCAATGACATGATCGAGGCTCATGAAGAGACCATCTCTAAGATGGAAGGACATAGTCGTGACTATGCCAATGAGATATCAAATCTCTCTAATGCTCTTAAGGAAGAGAGCGGTCATCGTTTGGCTCTTGAGGAGTCATACAACGATGATCATGCTAAATTAAAGAAAGATCTCGATCGTTCTCTTGTTGATTCTCGTGTGCTTAATTCCGAGAAGGCCAAACTTGGGGTTGACCATGCTAGACTCAAAGAGGATTTTGATACACTTGACAAGGCCCACAAGGTCTTGAAGAGTGTTCATGCTAGCCTCAAGGAGTCTCATGATCAACTCCAAGTATCACTAACCAAGGAGAAAGCCACTTTTCCTCATATGGTATTAATTGATAATGCAAATGCTACTAACCCTTGTTGTGACCATGTGCATCTTGTGGAAGAGAATGACAAGTTGAAGAAGCAACTTGATAAAGGCCTTGTGTCTTTCATACAAGGTGAGAAGAACCTCAATGACCTTTTGAGCAATCAAAAGGAAGTTGTTGCCAAGGAAGGAATTTGGTTTGCACCCAAGCCGAAGAAGAAGAAGAATGACAAGACCAAGCAACCTATTCCTCTCAAGCAAACCTTTGTGAAGGAAGTAGAGGATACTCCTAAGGAAAGTAAGAACAATGTGAAGGGTGGTGGAGTCAAGAAGGGCATCGCCACTCCTTCCAACAAAGCCGGCGAGTTTAACCCGTCTTATGTGTTATGTCGTGCTAGTGATGGACATGTTTATGCTAAATTTGTTGGTTCTTATTGTGAGTACATTGAATGATCTATTTGGGTTCCTAAGACCCTTGTTGCTAACATCAAAGGACCCATTACAAAATGGGTACCTAAAACCAAGCATTGATTTCTTGTAGGAGTTTGCTTCCGGTGGGGGATCATGGTTTCTCGATAGTGGAGCCACAAATTGTATGACCAGAAGCAAAGACTTGGTGGTGGACGTGCACAAAGGTTCATCTATGCCCACCAATGTCGAATGGGGTGATGCTTCATCTTTTAAGGTATTGGGTCTTGGCAAGGTAGTCGTTTCTCATGATCTCACGATCGAGAAAGTCATGCTTGTTGAGGCCCTTGCATACAATTTAATTTTCGTTTGTCAACTTGCACTCATAGGTTTTGCTACTTTCTTTGATATTGATTTCATGGCCCTCTTGTGGAGCAAGACTCTTAAGGTAGCCTTTGTTGGGCATGTCGATAACGGTCTCTATGTGGTCAACTTCTCGGAGCGACCCACTAAAACCAAGACATACCTAATGGCTAAACTTGATGTGGGATGGCTTTGGCATCGCCATTTAGCCCATGTCAATATGAGATCTTTGCAAAGTCTTCTCAAGGGGGACCATGTCCGTGGACTAACAAATGTTAGTTTTGCCAAAGATCGTGCTTGCAGTGCTTGTATCGAAGGAAAGCTACATGAGAAGGCTCACCCTCCCACGACTATCATCTACTCGACGAGGCCTTTGGAGCTCCTTCACATGGATCTCTTTGGGCCTCCATACTTTGATAGGCTTGGGGGTAGAAAATATTGCTTGGTGATTGTGGGTGAGTATTCAAGATACACTTGGGTATATTTCTTCAAGAGGGAGAGGGAGACCCAAAAAATTGTCATCAACTTTGCAAATGAAGCTCAACGTCAAGATGATGCAAAGATCTTGATGATTCGAAGTGACAACGACACTGAGTTCAAGAACTACACCTTGGATGAGTTCCTTAGTGATGAGGGGATCAAGCATCAATATGCCACACCATATACCCCTCAACAAAATGGTATGGCGGAGAGGAAGAACCGGGCATTGATGGACGCGGCAAGGATCATAATGGCGGAGTTCAAGTCTCCGTACAACTTTTGGGCCGAAGCCATCAACACCGCTTGTCATGCATCCAATCGGCTCTATCTCCGCAAAGGCTTGAACAAGACTCCATATGACATACTTACCGGGAACAAGCCCAACCTCAAGTACTTCCGGGTGTTCAGTTGTAAGTGTTTCATACTCAAGAAAGGTGTTCGTTTGTCTAAATTTGTGGCTAGAGCTCAAGAGGGCATATATGTTGGCTATGCTACAAACTCTCATGCTTACCGTGTCCTCAACAAGTCCATCGGACTCATTGAGGAGACGTGTAACATGGAGCTTGATGAGAATAACGGCTCCCAAGTGAGCAAAGTGGTACTTGTGATGTAGGTGATGAAATTCCTCCCCCAAGCCATAAGAAGAATGGGTGTTAGTCATATCCTACCCAGTGAGGAACCCCTTGTGGCCGAAGGAGAAGTACAATGTTCTACTCAAGTAGAACCATCACCAACCTAAGACCCACACGCTTTCGAAGAATAAAGTGAAGGCCCTCAATCCAATGAACAAGGCCAAGTGCAAGATCAACCACAAGATGGTGATGATCCACCAAGTGATTCACAAGGCCAAGTTCCTTCCCCCGAGCAAGTTCAAGATCAAGAACAAGCTCAATACGACGCTCATGATGATCAAGTCACCCCTCCTCAACTCTCTCTTGATGAGCAATTGGAGCGTCGTGCTGCCCAAGTTGCTTACAGGCTCGCTTCTAGAGAGCACCACATGGAGAATATCCTTGGAAGCATCACAAAGGGGGTAAGCACTCGTAGACAATTAGCAAAATATTGTGCTCATCATGCGTTTGTGTCTTGTGTTGAACCCCAAAAGGTCTATGAGGCGCTCGAATATCCGGATTGGCTCAATGCCATGCATGAAGAACTCCATAACTTCGAACACAACAAAGTGTGGTGTCTGGTGCCAAGGCCGGAGGAGAACCATAATGTCATTGGAACCAAATGGATCTTTAAGAACAAGCAAGATGCTCATGGGATTTTCATTCGCAACAAGGCTCGTTTGGTGGCAGAAGGCTACTCCCAAGTCGAGGGTATCGACTACGGTGAAACCTTTGCACCGGTTGCTCGCCTTGAATCTATTCATTTGTTGCTTGCCTATGCCTCTCATCTTAACTTTAAATTGCAAAAATGAATGTAAAGAGTGCATTTCCTAATGGTCCTCTTAATGAGTTGGTGTATGTCAAACAACCCTCGGGGTTTGAGGATCCTAAGTTCCCCAATCATGTGTTTCAACTAGATAAGGCTCTCTATGGCCTTAAATAAGCCCCACGGGCGTTGTATGAGCATCTTACCAAGTTGTTGCAAGATCGTGGGTTTGAAATTGGGAAAATCGACCCACTCTTTTTACTAAGAAGGTCAAAGGGGAGTTGTTTGTATGCCAACTATACGTTGATGATATTATCTTTGGTTCCCCTAACAAAGCTTTCAATGATGAGTTTGCTGCACTAATGACTGCGGAGTTTGGGATGTCCATGATGGGAGAGTTGAAGTTATTTCTCGGGTTCTAAGTCAAACAAAGACGAGAAAGAATCTTCATCAAACAAGCCAAATATACTCAAGACATGCTCAAGAGATTCAATCTAAGTGATGTCAAGCCGGCTACTACTCCTATGCCTACCAAGTGCCAACTTGACATTGATCCCAATGGTAAAGCGGTGGATCAAAAGGTATATCATTCTATGATTGGATCCTTGCTTTACCTTTGTGCATCTAGACCGGATATCATGTTGAGTGTGGGAATTTGTGCATGGTTTCAAGCCTCACCTAAGGAAAGTCACTTTGTGGCGGTGAAGTGAATCTTTCGATATTTGGCTCATACCCCAAACTTTGGCTTATGCTACCCAAGAGGAGCAAACTTCAATCTTGTAGGCTTCTCGGATTTGGATTGGGCGGGAGACAAAGTTGATAGGAAGTCAACTTCCGGAGGGTGCCAATTCCTTGGCTGCTCTTTGGTGAGTCGGTCTTCCAAGAAGCAAAGTTGTGTATCTCTCTCATCCACCGAAGCCGAATATGTGGAGGCCGGCAGTTGTTGTGCTCAATTTCTTTGTTTGAGGCAAACTTTAAAGGATTACAGTGTCATTTGTGAAAAAGTGCCTCTTTGGTGTGACAATGAAAGTGCCATCAAGATTTCTCTCAACCCGGTGCAACACTTCAAGACGAAGCATATTGAGATTCGGTATCACTTCATCCGGGACCATATCAGACGAGGCGAGATTGATCTTCACTATGTCAACACTCATGATAACCTTGGAGATATCTTCACGAAGCCCTTGGATGAAGCAAGATTTCGCGAGTTAAGGCATGAGCTAAATATCATTGATTTGAGCAATGTGGTTTGAAACTGTGCACACCTCTTCACACTCATCTTGATATCTTGTTTAGGTGTAGGCATGGACATAGGGGGAATGTTGTTCTCTCAATGAACTTTCCCTCCCCCGATTATGCATAAATCGACCAACTCGTTCACATTCACCATTGTTGATGGTATATGTGCTTCAAAGATGAGTAGTGGTCATGGGCCCAAGGTTAAAATCTTTGCGGCGCCATACCATTTCACTCAAACATAGGTGGCCTCGGCCACCGCCCTCTCCTTTGAGAGGTGTGTGTTTGTTGTCTCGTGTTCTCTCTTTTCTTTGTGTTTGTCTTTGTGCTTGTGCTTGTGTTTTGTTTTCTTCTCTCTTGTGTTCGCCTTTGTTTGAGCTAAGTCGTTTTCTTTCTAAAGAAATATAAAGAAAAAGATAGTCTAGAGATTGAGTTCCTGGCTGGGCGGTACTACCGTTGGGTGCGCGTGGTACTACCTCTTACTAAATTAAGCGGTACTACCGCCCGCCCGAGCGGTACTACCGCTGCAGGGCGGCACTGCGGGGTTAAGTGGGGGTCGGGGAGTTTTCTTCTCCCCATACCCATTCGCCCTCGCCTTCTCTTCGTGCTCCAGCGACGAACTTGCCGCGAGGGGACGCCGGTGGGATGCCTCCTCCGGGCCGTTCTTCACCTTTTCGTTCGGTGGGATCAAACCCCACCCCTTCCTCAAGCCATGGATGCTGCTATTTCCCCTTGTCTCTTTCTCATTGCTTCTAGATTTCAGATCTAGGATTTAGGGGCAATAGGTTTGCATTCTTCGATTTTTGGCCAAATCAAGGCTTGAGTAGGATGGTGAAGGCTTCTAAACTGCTAGGATTACTATTTGGTAGACCTATTTTTTAATTTGGGATCCCGGTAGTACCGAAGTTGGTCTTGGCAGCAAGGAAACCGTCATTCCCCGCCTGGAGCGGTACTACCGCTCCTCTGGAGCGGTACTGCCGCCTACCACATGCGGTACTACCGCTAGATGCCAATGTTCGCTATATTCCTACCAAATTGTGATTCATGTTCTTTTTCTCTTGACTTATGCTCGTTCTTTCATGTTGCTCGTCGTGTTTGTGTGTTTGGATCCAGGCGATGGCCCTTCGAAACATCATACCCGTTGTATCAACCCCGGGCGCACTGGGTCAAAGCGCTATCGCACCTCTGAGGCAGCAGGTGGTTCTGCATGTATTCATTCCTCGAGTGTTCCGCCAACTCGGTCTCCGCAGCCATCCAAGAATACTGCAAAGAATCCCAAGGCGAAGCCCAAGACCGTCACTGAGATGTCTAGCAAGGAGTTTTGGGAGAGGCGTCGGCGCAATCCCTATGAGCATGAGCAAGAGCCCAACCTTGTCAATCGTCCTTTCTGTAACCGTTTTCAGTATGCAACCTACTTTGATGTGATCAAGTCTAAGAGGAATCTCTTTGTTGATGTCCGCTCCATCGACATTGCTCAATTGGAAAAGGATCCTGCTTATTTTGGCGAAGCTCTGGAGATGTGTTCTCAGTTGAATATTCTCTGCATCATGACATTCAACAAGGACTTTGATGCAGACTTGGTGGCTCAGTTTTATGCCACGGTCCATCTTGGCACCAATGCAGAAAGAACTTTGACATGGATGACCAATGGCAGACGACTTATGGTCAAATGGAAAGCATTCATGGAGCTTCTTGGTGTTGAAGATCAAGGGCTTGAGAATCTGGTTTGTTTTTGGCCTCACCACAATGCTACTTCCACTCACAAGCAATCCCTCTAGCCTTACTGTACCGTGAAGGTTAACCCCGAGACGTAGAAGGAGACTTATGAGCTTCATGTCTTTCTGTACATCCTTCATCGCATCTTCAGGGAGACACTTCATGTCTACTACACAACTTGTTCTTATAGACTCGTGTTGGGCCTCCAAGCGCAGAGTTTTGTAGGACATTAGCAAATTTCCCTCAAGTGGATGACCTAAGGTTTATCAATCCGTAGGAGGTGTAGGATGAAGGTGGTCTCTCTCAAACAACCCTGCAACCAAATAATAAAAAGTCTCTTGTGTCACCAACACACCAAATACAATGGTAAATTGTATAGGTGCACTAGTTCGGCGAAGAGATGGTGATACAAATGTAATATGGATAGTAGATATGAGTTTTTGTAATGCGAACAATAAGAACAGCAAGGTAGCAACTAACAAAGGTGAGCACAAACGGTATTGCGATGATGGAAAACAAGGCCTAGGGTCCGTACTTTCACTAGTGCAATCTCTCAACGGTGCTAATATAATTGGATCACATAACCACCCCTCAATGAAATCACCTTAAAGTTATCCTTTCCTTTCAATCTATCAAGATTTCGTACTAAAACAACATAAAGTTATCCTTTCCGGTCTATCTATCAAGAGTTCGTACTAGAATAACACAAGGTTATCTTTTCCGATCGATCTTTCAAGAGTTCGTACTAAGATAACACAAAGTTATCCTTCCCGGTCGATCTATCAAGAGTTCATACTAAGATAACACCAAAACATATTCAAAGAGTGTCCCAAGATTTCTACCGGAGAAACAAAGACAAGAACGTGCATCAACCCCTATGCATAGATTACCCCAATGTCACTTCGGGAATCCGCAAGTTGGGTGCCAAAATATATATCAAGTGGATCAATATGATACCCCATTGTCACCACGAGTATTCAATTGCAAGACAAATATCAAGTGTTCTCAAATCCATAAAAGTATTCGATCCAAAGAAATCTCAAAGGGAAAACTCACTTCATCACAAGATAGAGAGGGGAAAACACCATATGATCCAACTATATTAACAAAGCCCCCGATACATCAAGATCGTGCCATCAAGAACATGAGAGAGAGAGATACAACACATACCTACTGGTACATACCCTCAGCCCCGAGGGTGGACTACTCCCTCCTCATCATGGTGGCCGCCGGGATAATGAAGATGGCCACCGATGATGATTTCCCCCCTCCGGCAGAGTACCGAAAAGGGTCTAGATTGGTTTTCGGTGGCTACAGAGGCCTGCGGTGGCGAAATTTCTGATCTGGGTCTTCCCCGAGGGTTTTTGGAATATTTGGGGATTTATAGGGTAAAGAGGCGGTGCGGGAGGCAACCGAGGTGGCCACAACCCACCTGGGCACGCCAGGGGGGCCTGGTAGGTTGTGCCCCCCTCGAGGCACCCCCCAGGTGTAGCTTAAGCCCATTGGTTTCCTTCTGGCCCATAAAAAATCTTCAAAAAGTTTCGCGGTGTTTGGACTCCATTTGATATTGATTTCCTGCGATGTAAAAAACATGCAGAAAACAACAACTAGCACTTGGCACTATGGCAACATGTTAGTCCCAAAAAATGATATAAAATGATTGTAAAACATCCGAGAATGATAATATAACAGCATGGAATAATCAAAAATTATATATACGTTGGAGACATATCAACTCTCTTTCCTCGCATTGGGAACCTGGATATGGTTCACTCATACCTTGTGGACATGCTACTTTTCTGCCAACATGAGAAGGAAGAAAATACTGGAGTAACCCTGGATATCTCTCATGTCATGTGATCTGAGCTTTTGTCTGCCATCTCTGAGCGCAAGTGTCCTATCTATGCTCCTTTTATCATGCTGCTGATTGATAAGGCTTGGGAGCACACCTATTTTTGGTACAAGCTGGAGACTGGCTAGTTGGTCTCTCAAGAGGTTAAGAGGCTAAGGAAGAAGGATCTCTGGAACACTCCGGTATCTCGGTCTGGCGTTCCGTCTAGGGATGATGAGGTTGAGGCAGAGGCTGATGTTGATGATGATGAGGATTATATGCCCTCTGGAGTGGAGCCCTCCTGCGCAAAGAAGCTCAGGCGCAAGATGAAGAAGCTTTTTTGCATGGAGTCTCACGATCAGTACTTGGCTCATGTGTATGAGAAGAAGGCCAGGATCCATCATAAGGAGCTCATGCGTCAGGTTGGTGCGACTATTGTCAGTGGCTCTGACGGCCGGATCACCGATGAGGAGGAATGGGTTCAGCAGCACTGTCATTGGACTGACTCTGACCCCGAGCAGCCCCTAGCCGATGACGGAGGTGTGGACGATCACGTGGGGATGTGATAATGGAGTGCGTCAGATCTGCTATCACTTCTGCCTGTAGCTGCTCTCTGTTCCCTTTTCCGTGTCTCGTTGCCAAAAGGGGAGAGTTTAGGGATTTGCCGAGTTGCAAGTGTGTGTCTTATTGTTTGCCTTGTCTGTCTCTCTCGCAAACTCTCTTCAGGTTGTTTGTTTGGTTTGGTTTGTGCTCGTGAGACCCGGTTACCTTTATATTGTGTGAGACTTATGTGTCAGGCCCAAGATGCGATTCTATCCCGATCACGTGACACTTACATGATTGGGGCACAACCGCATTTCGGGCGCTTAGCAAGATGGATATCATTACATCGTACCATTACATACATACATGGGGGATACAACAATACATTCAAGTCACATTAATACAACAACATCAATACAATGCATCCGACTATGGATGCAAACATGAAAAGCACAACGGCATCCATCTGCTATCCCAGGCTGCCGACAAGGAACCTAACCCAAGACTGACGAAGAAGAAGAAGAAAGAACTCCAACACAAGGTAACATCGCTCTCACATCAAGTCATCGGAAACATGTACCTGCAACTGTTGTTGTAGTATCTGTGAGCCACGAGGACTCAGCAATCCCATAACCATGGGTATCAAGACTAACAAAGCTTAAATGGGTAGGAAGAGATGAAGTGGTGAGGTTTCAGCAGCGGCTAAGCAATATGTGGTGGCTAACTTACGAGTACAAGAATAAGATGAGCATCTACGCAAGCGGTCGCAAACTAGTAGTGATCGCTAAAGATCCTGAACTACCTACGAGTCAAACATAACCTGTCACACCCTGCATTTTGTAACATGTCATTTGCATCAGTAAAGCATGAAAATTTGAACCAGCAAAAAAATTGGCATCATTTGGCTTTTATTGGAATTAAGTTTTTTCTCTGTGTTTTTCAAGTGCTCTTTAAAGTCAACTACTCCCTCTTGTAGATTTCATCTCCTTACCCAAAACTTCTGCCCAATGATCATACCAAGTGTTTATAGCAGTATAGTATTTTCTTATAAAATTAATTTGGCCAAAAAGCATTTTCAAAAATTAGTTTTCCAAAAAACCCCTGAATTGAGGTTTGCTCTGCAAGTGCTTGATTTAGGGTGAGAAAAATATTTCAAAAAGTATATTTGAAACCTAGTAGTTATAGGACTCCCATAAACCACAAAAGTATAATTTTAAAAGTTATTTTCCTATTTTATTTAAAGGCTTTTTCTTAAGGCCAGAAATGGTCTTTAATACGGAAAAATTATTTAACTATTTCAAAAATATTTGCGAAAATTCAGGGAGACTCATAGGACATATATTGTCCATATATATAAGAGTTTCAACACTTGGTCTTGTTCAAAATATTGGGCAAATCCCTCAGAAACCCTTTCTGGATATTTCAAGCTTTTATAATATTTACAAAGGAAATATTCTCTAAAAATTCCAGGGAAATTTTATCATGTCATATATGACATATTTGATGATCTTGCCAAGCCCCATGCATTGGGAAGCAAGAAAACATCATCAAAACACCTCAAAACCATTATGTTCATATTTGAAGTCTGAGCAACTTTACATTGCCAACTTGTCCAAATGCTCTCAAACTTGGTACACATGCTAGAATGGTCTAATAATGCATCTAGACCAAATGGCACAAGCTTTGGAAAAGGGTAACTTGATCAAAGTACCCCAAAACCATTTCTGTTCAAATTCAAATTTGAACAACTTTACATTACCAACTTTTTACTTGGGGCTTCAAACTTTGTGGGCATGATCACAACCCCAAATGATGACACTACACCAAGTGGTGCATCAAGGAGGGATGATTAGCTTGACTCAAACATGGTGAAACCATTTCTGTTGATTTCTAGGGTTCACCAAAGTTACATTGGCAAGTTTCTTCAAATAAGCCCAAACTTGGTGAAACACCCTATTTGCATATGACATTTAATCATGTTAAGTGTCATGGCTAGTGGAGATCCTTTGATTGCTCAGAACCACATCAAACACCTTCTGGTGATTTTCTAAAGTTACCATTTTCACCTCTCCCCTTGTTCTCCTTGAGCCCAACTTTTCACCACAGCTTCCCTAGGTTCCCTTGCGCCTCCAGTAACTACCCCATGGCCAGGGATCGATAATTGAGGGGTGAAAACCCAATTTTACTCTGCTGGACAGCCCAGTTTTCACTCTCCCTCAACCTCCCTCCTCTTCCATTGGGTAACCAGGGCATCCAAGGCCACAGCCCACTTGTTTACTCCTCACCTGACCCCCCAGACAAGGTGGCCGCGCCCAGCAAGCCAAAGACATGCCCTGGTATGCAATAGGCGTGCTCCAGAGCATGCTACAGTGCACACCCGCACTGTAGCCTCCTCCAATCAGCAGCCCCCGACCACCTCGAGCCTCCACCTCGCGCCACTCGATGCGCCTCGACGTCCGCAACGCGCCCCGGTGCTGTCCCCCTCCTCCTTCTCCCTCCTGTGGCTGCCCTCGCACGCGCGCCGGCCGCCCGCAAGCTCCAATCTTCGTCCTCGCACGCGCGCTGCTCTGGATGCTTCCCCCGCTCTCTCTCTCTCTTCCTCTCCCCGGCTCTGGGCCGCATCCAGCAACACCACAGACACCACCCCAGCTCCTCCCGAGCCCTGTGGCAACGGGTAGAAGCTCGTCGGCGCACAGGTCCATGGCACCTCGCCATTCGCCTAAAAAAGGACCCCCCCCGCGCTCCTCCTCTCCTCACCAACCGCTCTCTCACCCACCTAATCTTTCCCCTACGCCACTCACCCCACTCCAGACAGGCCCGAGATCGAGATCGAGCTCGAGCTCCGCCGCGGCGGCTCGCCATCGTCTGCTCGGTACAGGCCCTCCCCGCCGCTCCTCTCGCTCGATCTAGCACCACGAAGCCCCACTGATCATTTTCCCCCTCTTTTTCCTCTCTGCAGCTGCCGAAAATGGCCGGAACCACCACCACCTGAAGCTCCCCCGCCGCGTGACCTCGCCGCCGGCGAACCAGGCCACCCCGGCGGCCAACTCCACCTCCACCAGATCGACGACACCACGTTGACTCCGTCCCTGCCCTTAGCTCGCCCTGTCGTGCCCCGAATCGTCGCCGGTGAGCTCGCCGGCCCTTTGTCGGAGGGTTAGGGATTACAGGTGGGCCTCGCCTGTCAGCCTCCCCTCGCCCTCGCCTCTCTCTCCTCTCACTAACGCCGGGCCCCGCCCGTCAGGTTTGAAACCTGGCGCGCGCGTTGGCGCCCGTGCGGTGGGCTGATTCCCCCTGGGCCTGCTGCACTTTGGCCGTTCTGGCCCAGTTGCACAGGAACCTTTTCCTTTTTCTTTTCTGTGGGATTTTCAAATAATTCCACAGGATTAAATATTTATCCAAATAAATTAATTCTAGTTCCTAAAAACTTGTAAAAATCCAACCTATTTAATGATGTCACTTTCACCCATATCCATGGACCTTTTCTGTTCTGTTCAAATTTAAAATCTATATTTGAACATTAAAAACCTTGTTCAAAAATTCATGTACCCCATTCTGTCACTCCAAATCTCAAACTAAGAATTTTTGCCATCTTAGTTTTCCCTCTAGTATTTTATAATAAATAAGTTGACATTTTTCTGAGCACTTTGGTTTTTCTGTTTTTATTATGGTCTTATTTTCCCGTTGTTTATTGCGACGATTAGATACCGTGTTTGACGAGGTTGCTGAAGAAGAAGGAGGGGGAGGATTTGAAGACCTTGAAGACCAAGCCAATCCAGGCAAGCAGCCCTTTGACCATGATACCCTTGTGTTCCTCGGAACCCTTTTATTTCCGAATGCATGATGATAAGAGTGACGGTGGTGACCTAGCTGAAAGCCACCACATGATGCATACCCTACTCATGATCTTTACCATGTGCTTAGATGCAATGACAAATGATTAGTAGTAATGCTTAGTGATGCATGTGTGCCATGAATCCTTCGTGGTTGCATTCTTTTCGAAAAACCCATCGGGTGCCCCTAATGCCCGAGGGTGATGTTGAGTTAGGCCATCACTTGAGGAAGAAGTGGTGTGCCAAGAAAGATCTTGTGTGTGGGTGAAATGATGGATTAGATTTATGTGTGATTACCGTCCCAACCAAACATGTGCAACCACTCTACCCCTTATGGGACGGGGCATTATTAATTACTTAGGTTTATACTAGCATGGTGCCCACATCACTAGTGATGGGAGAGACTTGAGGTCACTCCTGGGACGGCGTCGTGCTTGGATAGGCGACCATGACTGTTTTTACAGGGCACCGGACACACCGTTGGTCCCTTCGTGTACGCGTGACATTGAAAAAGGGCAAGTCCCATGATCTATTGTTTGTACTCGAGGGCTGTGTACCAACGAGTGGACCCTATGTTAGTGTCGTCTAGGTAAAGGTAATGACCGGGTGCTTCCCCCGAGTACTTGAGGTACTGCAGGGTCGTGCGTGACACGAAAGCTTCTCGGATCTTGTGGGTAAAGTGCGCAACCTCTGCAGAGTGTAAAACTATTCGAATAGCCATGTCCACGGTCATGGACAGTTGGGAGGTGCTACTTAAACTATGTCCAGATTTTTACAATCTCGGTGAAAGTATGTGCGTGTGTGTTGAGTCAAGGTGGTGACTTGACTCGTGATAAAGAATTGAACTCTATTCAGGTTGATATCTGTAACCTGTCTTCGAGGTTACCCAAATTCATTGATGCATGTTACATGATGATAGAACAACTTAGCTAGCTTGCAGCTAGGTTGCTTATTGTTATTTTTGCATTGTTACCTTGAACCAAATCATGGGTTGCTTGCGAGTACATTCAAAGTACTCATTGGCTTGCCACTGGTTATTTAATTGGCCAGGCATGGAGGAGCAGGAATTTGAAGAAGAATTCTATGGAGACGAACATGCGAACTAGGACGCTTTCCCAGTCGGAATGCCTGTAGGGTTAAGGCAGATGGCATGGGTTCTACTTATCTACGAAGACTTCCGCTATTCGAGTTTATTTGCTATTCAGCCCTTGAGACTCTATCTATGTAAGACTTGGCCATAATGGTCATAATTTGTGTAAGACGGTATGTATGGATGTAAGACTCTTGTTATTCAGCTTCTGTGTGTTCAGTGAGCATTGATCTCTGGGATCACCATACACGTGCATTCGGTGATCTCGACTCTTAAGTCGGGGTCCCCACATAACCCCACCGTGTTCTCTTCTCAACATGAAAAGAGACGGTCATGGTTACTCACACAGTTGTGTGTTTTACTTTGGATCCTCTGTCAAGTTTTCTACAACCGGACATTAACAAGTTCCAATCTGCCACATAACTGCGGGCACAGCTTTCGAAAGATTATAACCCTGCAGGGGTGTCCCAACTTAGCCCATCACAAGCTCTCACGGTCAGCAGAAGTAATAATAATATTACCCCTTGTCTTAGGGAAGGCCCGATCGGACTCGGAAGTCCCGGTGCACAAGACATTTCGACAATGGTAAAACAAGTCCGGCAAGACCTCCCGGCATGCCGACACCCTGATAGTAGCCGCGCGTATCTCGTCTCAGGCCACAACCGGATGGGACATGCTACGAGTAAAACCAGCCCTCAGGTTTCCCCCAGGTGGCCCCGCAGGCTGCCCGTTTGGGACCAATACCATCAGCACTGGCCCCCTGCTATGTAGAAAAGAATCCTCGAGGGCGCGACCCCCTATGCAATTTAATTAGTTAATTAAGTTATTATTATGTTGCAAATTAAAACCAATGTTGGGCCTTGTTGGAGGAGTTTTATTCAAAGACGAACTGTCAAGGGGCCCCATATACCCAACCGTGTAAGGAACGCAAAATCAAGGAACATAACGCCGGTTTATCGGCTCCTAAGGCGGCATGAGTGCAACAAAACACTGAGCAAAAGGCCAAGCCTTCCACCCATTGCCAAGTATATAGGTGTGTTAATATATATAAGATATATTGTGATATTCCAACAACAAGTTCCAACATGGAACGATCTTCATCTTCACCTGCAACTAGCAACGCTATAAGAGGGGCTGAGCAAGCGGGTAACATAGCCAGACAACGGTTTTGCTGGGATGGTGTCAAAGGTTAGAGGTTTCATTGCATCAAGGAGAGGGGCTGACAACAAAAAAACATGGGTAGCGCGACATATAACGATAGCATCAAGACAGCTAGCATGGCAATGATAGGAAAGGTATCCAAGGTGATGGTCATCTTGCTTGAGATCCCGCAAGGAAGAAGAACGAATCCGTGAAGTAGACGAAGAAGAATCCATGAAGACGAACCCCGTGTAGTCGAACGAATCCTCACGATCGCAACGGAAAAGAACTAGCGAGAAGAAGCACACAACCAAGTAAACACACACCCAAGAACATGACAAGATGCTCAAGCAAGTAGGATGAAGACAAGTCTATATGATGCAATTCATGGCAAGGGATGAAGCACACAAGAACAACACAAACTAACAAGTTTAAATGAGGCCGGAACCAACATATAGCCATTCCGGTAAGTCCTCATATGCATGTTTCGAAATTGGTCCAGATCTGAACAAACCTTAAGTCAAAGTTGTTGAACAGCAAGTTAACATGCATCATGATGATCTACACGAAATTCTGGTCAAGTTTCATATAAAGTTTATTTAATTCGGAGCTACGGCCTAGAAGATATGAGCAAAACAAGACAAGCATGGCATTGATGCAAAATGCATCCAAACAACAAGCAAACACACTCCAAGCATTAAAACAACATGATATTATGCTTCTACATGCAAAATCACACAAGTTTCATATATAGCACGCTCAAAACGGAGCAACGGTTCAACACATACACATGAAACAAGATATAACAACAAGTTGTCCAAAAACAGCAACATAACGTCTTTGGAGCAAGGTAAATATATGCTACAGCACCCAACATGAAAACAAGAGGCATGGATGTGAAGTATACATGATAATTAACAAGCATGAACTTAGAACACACCCAAAAGCTTGCTGGAACACAATTAAACAAGCATGGCAAGTAGCAATAAATTTATCCAGACTTGGTCAAAATCTGGGAAGGCAAAAACATCATCACGATGCTGCCTTCGAAGGCACAAAACAATAAGCATATCAACTCTACTAAGTATATAAAGATCATGGACATGTAGTACACATAGCATACATCAAACAACTCCATTGGAGCATCTCCATAGGAGGCATGGATCAATAACAACAAGCTTCACCAAATTAATCATGCTGATAAAAGTCTGACAGGTAAATTTATAGCAACTTGAGAGCAAGACATAAATAAGCTACAGCAGGCCATATATGCAAACAAGGGTATGAATGGATAGAGCATAACAAGGACAACAAGACATGATCATTGACCACTCCAAAACATGCAAGGATTTGAGTCAGGCATCAAGCAAACATAGCATCAGGTTTAACAGTTCGCAGACTTAGCAGTTTTTTCACTAAGTATAAAACAACAACATTGGCATGGCATGTTTACAAGCTTGTTTAAGTCACCTCAAGGCATATCATGAAAAGTGGATTGCACCACAGCAAAGACCATATGATTGTGCTTCTAAAACATATAGACATGTGGCATGAAGACAATCACACCAATAGGAATGAGCAAGACAAAACAGCATCTCACAACAAGTTTTAGCACTTAACAGCCACATGCACTTTTGCAACAGAGATTAACATGGCAATATGGCACCTCAAATTAATTCTACAGCAACCAACATGTAGAGCACTTCACAATGAACATTTTGACATATCATATGCTTCATTTGGACCAACATGCAAGAAGTTGTAACATCTCAAACATGTTAACAAAGTTACAGTTAACAGCAGTTTTAAACATATAGCACTCTTGCAACAAGGATTAGGGCATCCAGATGAACTCAAATAAGCATGTCACAGTGGAACAAAATGAAGATCATATCACCACAATCATTTTGACATATTATTTACTCAATTTGGACATACACACAAAAAGTTACAGCCACTCAAAGTATGCAACATGTTTACAAAACTCAGGGACTTGGTCGTTTTTATACCTAGTGATCGGGCGGACAATGTCCGGACCTGGGTGGACATGTCCGTCGGTGGATGGACCCTTGGGCCCACCTTGCAGTTGCACACGGGAAGGGAAGGGCGGACATGTCCGGGCCAGATCGGACATGTCCGGCGTGAATGGTGGCGGCACGATCCCGATCCGATCTGGTTCGGGGCTGCAGTGGGCAGCTCCGCCGGGCGCCGGCGTCGAGGCGGCGGCGGCGGTTGGCGGTGAAGGCGGCGGGGTCCGACGAGGTGACCAGAGGAGGCAGGAGGCCGGCAGGGCGGGCCGCGGGCGAGGCGGAGACCACCGGCGGTGAGCAGCTGCGGCCAGGGTCAGCTCTGAGGCGGCGGCGCTTGGCGGAGCAGCCGAGGCAGATGCCGGTGGTGAGGTGGCGCAGACCACGGTGGCATGCGGAGGAGATGGGACGGGCGGCGGCGCGGGGCTCGAACACCGGCGGGCGGCGTGCGGCAGCGAGCAACCGGCACGGGGCGGAGCGAAGAGCTACGGGAGGCTCGGGCGGACGACGCTCGCGGCGGGCGCGCTCGGGCCCGTTCGGGCCACGGCGGGCCGCGGATGGGCCTGCAGGGCCCGCGCGATGACGAGAGCAGGGAGGACGCGTGGCGGCGCGCTAGTGGAGGGAGGTGTTGAGCTGCGGCGGCTGGCCAATGGCGGCACGCCATGTGGCGGCGGCAGGCTGGACAAGGCTGGATTTCGAGGGGGTGTGGTGGAGCTGGCTGGTGGCACATTTTTCGAGGAGGATTCAGTGGCTGGAGGTGGAAGAGGGGTCTAGGGGCTAGGGTTGCCCAAAATTGGAAGGGGTGAGTGCTTATATAAGGAGAGGGGGTTAGGACTAGGGTTTGGGGGCGTTTTTGGGACCTCCGATCGCGATCCTACGGCACCGGAGCAGAGGGGTAGGTAGGTGGGCTAGTGGACTGGTTAGTGGGTTGTGTAGAAGGCATGAGTGGGCTGTGAGGAGAGGAGAGAAGAGGCCCGCGGGGATTTACGGAGACCGAAAACGTCCGACGTTTTAACCGGCTATATTGCCGCTATAGTTTAACGGTTGGGCTATCAAACGAGCTCTGAATGCGATGAAATTTGGCAGGCGGTCTGTCTACACTATAATAAGACCACACTCCAAGTTTCATCCCATTCCGAGAACATTTTTCGGCCACTCATAAAATAAATATTTGGAGGCGTCGCGGGCGCGTGCAAGTGTGTTTGGGCTCAGAACGGACAGCGGAGAGGACGAGGGGACTCGGACAGATGCAAGTTTTGAAAACATGATGATGCAACACACATGATGACAAGGCAAAGATGCAACACGCAAGCAGATGACATGGCAACGACGACGAATAACTGGCTAACACCTAGCGCATCGGTCTCAGGGTGTCACAACACTCCCCTACTAACAAGAGATCTCGTCCCGAGATCTTAGGCACGAGACGGAAGGAAAAAAGGAAGAAGGTGAAACCAAAGAATCTTGAGAGGTTGAGCCACTTGAAAGAAGGATACAATGGAGATGAACGAAGCTGCAAAGACTTCGTTAGACAAGAGGAACAAGGAATATGACGAGAACCAAAAGGTTGAAGGATATGAAGCAAGAGTTGAAGGAACTAGAAGAATCTGAAACCACTCCGGTTAACGGAGATAAACAAGGAATAAGAACAAGAAAATTGGGCAGCACTCCGGCTGAAAATGAAAGGAATAGCACACCGGTTGAACATGAATGGAACAAGAACTTGAAAAGATGAAATGATACTCGACGAGAGCAACAACACAATGCCTCCGGAAAGAATTTGAAGAATGGAATGAAAAGAACGGATAAGAGAACAACAAGTTCCACGACGAATGAATTCAAAGCATCCTTGCGAAGAAAGGATGAACGGAGTTGTTAAAAAATCAACACGAAAAGAATTAACTTGTTTTGGACTTTTGGAAATCATCCCGAAACTTGGGGTGAGTTATGCCGCAACCAAAATATTTATGAGCTGAGAAGAACGAAGAAATGCAAAACTCCATTTCAAAAGAATAAGGAGAATTATTTGCATCTCGGGACACAAAAGAATAATGCTTGAGCTGCACAACAAGAATTTGATGAACGCTTGAAGAATGAATTATGTCCTTACCGAACCACCGTGAAGAACTCCGGTAACAAAAGGATGATGATATAGAAATGACGGACGAAAAGAATAAGATTAAAGCCTTGCGATGATTTAGACTAGGGTCCGACGAGATAGCCGAGTTAACTTTGAACTCCGGGGAACAAAGATTAAAGAACTTGGGACTAGAATTTATTCATTAAGAATAAGCTTCGAAGGAACGAATAAATCAACTTCACAAAGAAGAATAAGAATTATGTTTACGCTTACCTTCCACCAATAAATTGATGAAACCAATGGATTCGCATACTACTTATTCTCGTTGAAAAAGATTAAAGAGGGATATATCGCGAACTTGCGAAAATCTTCATGAACCACCGGTAGGATTGGAATAAAAACAAATGGATTGATATGATAACACCGGAAAAGAATTCTTGATCGAACCACCGTAAGAATTGAAGCCGGGTGAAGAAAATAACAAACCACCGGGAAGAATTGAAATTGAATGAAGAAAATAAAATGAATCGCCGGAAGAATAAAGCACTTGAGGAAAATTTGAATGACGAGAACGAAGAGATCGCGAACTAATTAAAGAATGCTTGAACGAAGAACCGGAAGAATGTGAGACAAACGAAGAGGCATCGATGAAGAATATTTGGAGGACGAAGTTGAAAACTGAGAATGAAGAAATCTTCTGAAATGATGGCCTTCGGAGGAACACGAAGAAAGGAATTCATGAAATACTCCGGAAAAATGCAAAGAAGAAAGGTCGAATCAACACGAAAGATTTTGAAAGCGATCTTGAAGAAGGGCTATGATTGATGGAATCCATACTTACGTCATACTTGAAAAGAATTTGAGAATAGCTCCGGAAATATTAGAAGAGTCAGGTAAGATCCTGGGAATAAACCTGTGGGTTATGAGCCCACCGAAGAGAAAACCCCGTTGGAAGGAAAAGGAGATGATGCACCGGAACAATTTAAAAGCTTGAATGAGGTAACAACCTCGAATTAATTGGAACACGGACAAATCTCCTGGAATGTCTTTAGAACTCCAGAACAATTAAGAGGGAAAGAACAAGGGGAAACATCCGAGACGAGGGAAAAGAATATGGTGAACACCGAATACAATTTGAATTGGAACCACCGGAAAGAAAAGGGATGAAGAATAACAAATGAGAGGAGAATTCGCCAGTTGGAATAACTAAGGAAAAGGAAGCAAGGATTCACACGAGTCGGATAGATACTCGATTAAGGACTTCGACTCCGAGAAGCAAAAAGGGTGGGTGGGTGGGAAAAAGAGAGACCACTTCGGACGGGGAAACAACATCGGTTGGAAAGAACCGGGGATTGAACTTGCAAAGAAGAAGAGGGTCGAATCGACTTCACGAGAGATGCACCAGATGAAAGAACTGACAACGCAACGAACAAAAACTAACCACGTGATCCTAAAAAAATTGAAGGGGAAGAGGAGTAATTCAAAACACCTACGTCAAGATTCCTCACCAGAGCGACGAAGGGGCTGGGGAGTAAAAAGAATTCCTACTCTCCGATATAACTAGACTCCAAAATAGTTTTTGCTAAACTCGACAACGACCAAACTACGATCAATCAAGGGTGTTCCTATGGTCGGTCGAGGCTCTGATACCAACTTGTCAGGCCCAAGATGCGATTCTATCCCGATCACGTGACACTTACGTGATTGGGGCATAACCGCATTTCGGGCGCTTAGCAAGATGGATATCATTACATCGTACCATTACATACATACATGGGGGATACAACAGTACATTCAAGTCACATGAATACAACAACATCAATACAAAGCATCCGACTACGGATGCAAACATGAAAAGCACAACGACATCCATCTGGTATCCGAGGCTGCCGACCAGGAACCTAACCCAAGACTGACGAAGTAGAAGAAGAAAGAACTCCAACACAAGGTAACATCGCTCTCACGTCAAGTCATCGGAAACCTATACCTGCAACTGTTGTTGTAGTATCTGTGAGCCACGAGGACTCAGCAATCCCATAACCATGGGTATCAAGACTAGCAAAGCGTAAATGGGTAGGAAGAGGTTAAGTGGTGAGGTTGCAGCAGCGGCTAAGCAATATGTGGTGGCTAACTTACGACTACAAGAATAAGATGAGCATCTACTCAAGCGGTCGCAAACTCGTAGTGATCGCTAAAGATCCTGAACTACCTAGGAGTCAAACATAACCCCACCGTGTTCTCTTCTCAACGTGAAAAGAGACGGTCACGGTTACTCACACAGTTGTATGTTTTACTTCGGATCCTCTGTCAAGTTTTCTACAACCGGACATTAACAAATTCCAATCTGCCACATAACCGCGGGCACGGCTTTTGAAAGATCATAACCCTGCATGGGTGTCCCAACTTAGCACATCACAAGCTCTCACGATCAGCAGAAGTAATAATAATACTACCCCTTATCTTAGGGAAGGCCCGATCAGACTCGTAATTCCCGGTGCACAAAACAATTCGACAATGGTAAAACAAGTCCAGCAAGACCTCCCGGCGTGCCGACACCCTGATAGTAGCCGCACGTATCTCGTCTCAGGCCACGACCGGATGGGACATGCTATGAGTAAAACTAGCCCTCAGGTTTCCCCCAGGTGGCCCCGCAGGCTGCCCGTTTGGGACCAACACCATCAGCACTGGCCCCCTGCTATGTAGAAAAGAATCCTCGAGGGCGCGACCCCCTATGCAATTTAATTAGTTAATTAAGTTGTTATTATGTTGCAAACTAAAACCATTGTTGGAGGAGTTTTATTCAAAGATGAACTGTCAAGGGGTCCCCATATACCCAACCGTGTAAGGAACGCAAAATCAAGGAACATAACGCCGGTTTATCGGCTCCTAAGGCAGCATGAGTGCAACAAAACACCGAGCAAAAGGCCAAGCCTTCCACCCATTGCCATGTATATAGGTGTGTTAATATATATAAGATATATTGTGATATTCCAACAACAAGTTCCAACATGGAACGATCTTTATCTTCACCTGCAACTAGCAACGCTATAAGAGGGGCTGAGCAAGCGGGTAACATAGCCAAACAACGGTTTTGCTGGGATGGTGTCAAAGGTTAGAGGTTTCATGGCATCAAGGAGAGGGGCTGACAATAAAAGATGGGTAGCGCGACATATAACGATAGCATCGAGACAGCTAGCATGGCAATGATAGTAAAGGTATCCAAGGTGATGGTCATCTTGCTTGAGATCCTGCAAGGAAGAAGAACGAATCCGTGAAGTAGACGAAGAAGAATCCACGAAGACGAACCCCGTGTAGTCGAACGAATCCTCACGATCGCAACGAAAAAGAACTAGCGAGAATAAGCACACAACCAAGTAAACACACACCCAAGAACATGACAAGATGCTCAAGCAAGTAGGATGAAGACAAGTCTATATGATGCAATTCATGGCAAGGGATGAAGCACACAAGAACAACACAAACTAACAAGTTTAAATGAGGCCGGAACCAACATATAGCCATTCCGGTAAGTCATCATATGCATGTTTCGAAATTGGTCCAGATCTGAACAAACCTTAAGTTAAAGTTGTTAAACAGCAAGTTAACATGCATCATGATGATCTACACGAAATTCTGGTCAAGTTTCATATAAAGTTTATTTAATTCGGAGCTACGGCCTAGAAGATATGAGCAAAACAAGACAAGCATGGCATTGATGCAAAATGCATCCAAACAACAAGCAAACACACTCCAAGCATTAAAACAACATGATATTATGCTTCTACATGCAAAATCACACAAGTTTCATATATAGCACGCTCAAAACGGAGCAACGGTTCAACACATACACATGAAACAAGATATAACAACAAGCTGTCCAAAAACAGCAACATAGCGACTTTGGAGCAAGGTAAATATATGCTACAACACCCAAACATGAAAACAAGAGGCATGGATGTGAAGTATACACTGGAAAAGAATTCTTGATCGAACCACCGTAAGAATTGAAGCCGGGTGAAGAAAAGAACAAACCACCGAGAAGAATTGAAATTGAACGAAGAAAATAAAATGAATAGCCGGAAGAATAAAGCACTTGAGGAAAATTTGAATGACGAGAACGAAGAGATCGCGAACTAATTAAAGAATGCTTGAACGAAGCACCGGAAGAATGTGAGACAAACGAAGAGGCATCGATGAAGAATATTTGGAGGACGAAGTTGAAAACTGAGAACGAAGAAATCTTCTGAAATGATGGCCTTCGGAGGAACACGAAGAAAGGAATTCATGAAATACTCCGGAAAAATGCAAAGAAGAAAGGTCGAATCAACACAAAAGATTTTGAACGCGATCTTGAAGAAGGGCTATGATTGATGGAATCCATACTTACGTCATACTTGAAAAGAATTTGAGAATAGCTCCGGAAATATTAGAAGAGTCAGGTAAGATCCTGGGAATATACCTGTGGGTTATGAGCCCGCCGAAAAGAAAACCCCGTTGGAAGGAAAAGGAGATGATGCACCGGAACAATTTAAAAGCTTGAATGAGGTAACAACCTCGAATTAATTGGAACACGGACAAATCTCCTGGAATGTCTTTAGAACTCCGGAACGATTAAGAGGGAAAGAACAAGGGGAAACATCTGAGACGAGGGAAAAGAATATGGTGAACACCGAATACAATTTGAATTGGAACCACCGGAAAGAAAAGAGATGAAGAATAACAAATGAGAAGAGAATTCACCAGTTGGAATAACTGAGGAAAAGGAAGCAAGGATTCACACGAGTCGGATAGATACTCGATTAAGGACTCCGACTCCGAGAAGCAAAAAGGGTGGGTGGGTGGGAAAAAGAGAGACCACTTCGGACGGGGAAACAACATCGGTTGGAAAGAACCGAGGATTGAACTTGCAAAGAAGAAGAGTGTCGAATCGACTTCATGAGAGATGCACCAGATGAAAGAACTGACAACACAACGAACAAAAACTAACCACGTGATCCTAAAAAAATTGAAGGGGAAGAGGAGTTATTCAAAACACCTACGTCAAGATTCCTCACCAGAGCGACGAAGGGGCTGGGGAGTAAAAAGAATTCCTACTCTCCGATATAACTAGACTCCAAAATAGTTTTTGCTAGACTCGACAACGGCCAAACTAAGATCAATCAAGGGTGCTCCTATGGTCGGTCGAGGCTCTGATATCAACTTGTCAGGCCCAAGATGCGATTCTATCCCGATCACGTGACACTTACGTGATTGTGGCACAACCGCATTTCGGGCGCTTAGCAAGATGGATATCATTACATCGTACCATTACATACATACATGGGGGATACAACAATACATTCAAGTCACATGAATACAACAACATCAATACAAGGCATCCGACTATGGATGCAAACATGAAAAGCACAACGACATCCATCTGCTGTCCCAAGCTGCCGACCAGGAACCTAACCCAAGACTGACGAAGAAGAAGAAGAAAGAACTCCAACACAAGGTAACATCGCTCTCACGCCAAGTCATCGGAAACCTATACATGCAACTGTTGTTGTAGTATCTGTGAGCCACGAGGACTCAGCAATCCCATAACCATGGGTATCAAGACTAGCAAAGCTTAAATGGGTAGGAAGATGTTAAGTGGTGAGGTTGCAGCAGCGGCTAAGCAATATGTGGTGGCTAACTTACGAGTACAAGAATAAGATGAGCATCTACGCAAGCGGTCGCAAACTAGTAGTGATCGCTAAAGATCCTGAACTACCTACGAGTCAAACATAACCCCACCGTGTTCTCTTCTCAATGTGAAAAGAGACCGTCATGGTTACTCACACAGTTGTGTGTTTTACTTCGGATCCTCTGCCAAGTTTTCTACAACCGGACATTAACAAATTCCAATCTGCCACATAACCGCGGGCACGGCTTTCGAAAGATCATAACCCTGCAGGGGTGTCCCAACTTAGCACATCACAAGCTCTCACGATCAGCAGAAGTAATAATAATATTACCCCTTATCTTAGGGATGGCCCGATCAGACTCGGAATTCCCGGTGCACAAGACATTTCGACAATGGTAAAACAAGTCCAGCAAGACCTCCCGGCGTGCCGACACCCTAATAGTAGCCGCGCATATCTCGTCTCAGGCCACAACCGGATGGGACATGCTACGAGTAAAACCAGCCCTCAGGTTTCCCCCAGGTGGCCTCGCAGGCTGCCCGTTTGGGACCAACACCATCAAGGGCGCGACCCCTTATGCAATTTAATTAGTTAATTAAGTTGTTATTATGTTGCAAATTAAAACCAATGTTGGGCCTTGTTGGAGGAGTTTTATTCAAAGACGAACTGTCAAGGGGTCCCCATATACCCAACCATGTAAGGAACGCAAAATCAAGGAACATAACGCCGGTTTATCGGCTCCTAAGGCGGCATGAGTGCAACAAAACACCGGGCAAAAGGCCAAGCCTTCCACCCATTGCCAAGTATATAGGTGTGTTAATATATATAAGATATATTGTGATATTGCAACAACAAGTTCCAACATGGAACGATCTTCATCTTCACCTGCAACTAGCAACACTATAAGAGGGGCTGAGCAAGCGGGTAACATAGACAAACAACGGTTTTGCTGGGATGGTGTCAAAGGTTAGAGGTTTCATGGCATCAAGGAGAGGGGCTGACAATAAAAGATGGGTAGCGCGACATATAACGATAGCATCGAGACAGCTAGCATGGCAATGATAGTAAAGGTATCCAAGGTGATGGTCATCTTGCTTGAGGTCCCGCAAGGAAGAAGAACGAATCCATGAAGTAGACGAAGAATAATCCACGAAGACGAACCCTGTGTAGTCGAACAAATCCTCGCGATTGCAACGGAAAAGAACTAGCGAGAAGAAGCACACAACCAAGTAAACACACACCCAAGAACATGACAAGATGCTCAAGCAAGTAGGATGCAAGACAAGTCTATATGATGCAATTCATGGCAAGGGATGAAGCACACAAGAACAACACAAACTAACAAGTTTAAATGAGGCCGGAACCAACATATAGCCATTCCGGTAAGTCATCATATGCATGTTTCGAAATTGGTCCAGATCTGAACAAACCTTAAGTTAAAGTTGTTAAACAGCAAGTTAACATGCATCATGATGATCTACACGAAATTCTGGTCAAGTTTCATATAAAGTTTATTTAATTCGGAGCTACGGCCTAGAAGATATGAGCAAAACAAGACAAGCATGGCATTGATGCAAAATGCATCCAAACAACAAGCAAACACACTCCAAGCATTAAAACAACATGATATTATGCTTCTACATGCAAAATCACACAAGTTTCATATATAGCACGCTCAAAACGGAGCAACGGTTCAACACATACACATGAAACAAGATATAACAACAAGTTGTCCAAAAACAGCAACATAGCGACTTTGGAGCAAGGTAAATATATGCTACAACACCCAAACATGAAAACAAGAGGTATGGATGTGAAGTATACACTGGAAAAGAATTCTTGATCGAACCACCGTAAGAATTGAAGCCGGGTGAAGAAAAGAACAAACCACCGAGAAGAATTGAAATTGAACGAAGAAAATAAAATGAATAGCCGGAAGAATAAAGCACTTGAGGAAAATTTGAATGACGAGAACGAAGAGATCGCGAACTAATTAAAGAATGCTTGAACGAAGCACCGGAAGAATGTGAGACAAACGAAGAGGCATCGATGAAGAATATTTGGAGGACGAAGTTGAAAACTGAGAACGAAGAAATCTTCTGAAATGATGGCCTTCGGAGGAACACGAAGAAAGGAATTCATGAAATACTCCGGAAAAATGCAAAGAAGAAAGGTCGAATCAACACAAAAGATTTTGAACGCGATCTTGAAGAAGGGCTATGATTGATGGAATCCATACTTACGTCATACTTGAAAAGAATTTGAGAATAGCTCCGGAAATATTAGAAGAGTCAGGTAAGATCCTGGGAATATACCTGTGGGTTATGAGCCCGCCGAAAAGAAAACCCCGTTGGAAGGAAAAGGAGATGATGCACCGGAACAATTTAAAAGCTTGAATGAGGTAACAACCTCGAATTAATTGGAACACGGACAAATCTCCTGGAATGTCTTTAGAACTCCGGAACGATTAAGAGGGAAAGAACAAGGGGAAACATCTGAGACGAGGGAAAAGAATATGGTGAACACCGAATACAATTTGAATTGGAACCACCGGAAAGAAAAGAGATGAAGAATAACAAATGAGAAGAGAATTCACCAGGTTGAATAACTGAGGAAAAGGAAGCAAGTATTCACACGAGTCGGATAGATACTCGATTAAGGACTCCGACTCCGAGAAGCAAAAAGGGTGGGTGGGTGGGAAAAAGAGAGACCACTTCGGACGGGGAAACAACATCGGTTGGAAAGAACCGAGGATTGAACTTGCAAAGAAGAAGAGGGTCGAATCGACTTCATGAGAGATGCACCAGATGAAAGAACTGACAACACAACGAACAAAAACTAACCACGTGATCCTAAAAAAATTGAAGGGGAAGAGGAGTTATTCAAAACACCTACGTCAAGATTCCTCACCAGAGCGACGAAGGGGCTGGGGAGTAAAAAGAATTCCTACTCTCCGATATAACTAGACTCCAAAATAGTTTTTGCTAGACTCGACAACGGCCAAACTAAGATCAATCAAGGGTGCTCCTATGGTCGGTCGAGGCTCTGATATCAACTTGTCAGGCCCAAGATGCGATTCTATCCCGATCACGTGACACTTACGTGATTGTGGCACAACCGCATTTCGGGCGCTTAGCAAGATGGATATCATTACATCGTACCATTACATACATACATGGGGGATACAACAATACATTCAAGTCACATGAATACAACAACATCAATACAAGGCATCCGACTATGGATGCAAACATGAAAAGCACAACGACATCCATCTGCTGTCCCAAGCTGCCGACCAGGAACCTAACCCAAGACTGACGAAGAAGAAGAAGAAAGAACTCCAACACAAGGTAACATCGCTCTCACGCCAAGTCATCGGAAACCTATACATGCAACTGTTGTTGTAGTATCTGTGAGCCACGAGGACTCAGCAATCCCATAACCATGGGTATCAAGACTAGCAAAGCTTAAATGGGTAGGAAGATGTTAAGTGGTGAGGTTGCAGCAGCGGCTAAGCAATATGTGGTGGCTAACTTACGAGTACAAGAATAAGATGAGCATCTACGCAAGCGGTCGCAAACTAGTAGTGATCGCTAAAGATCCTGAACTACCTACGAGTCAAACATAACCCCACCGTGTTCTCTTCTCAATGTGAAAAGAGACCGTCATGGTTACTCACACAGTTGTGTGTTTTACTTCGGATCCTCTGCCAAGTTTTCTACAACCGGACATTAACAAATTCCAATCTGCCACATAACCGCGGGCACGGCTTTCGAAAGATCATAACCCTGCAGGGGTGTCCCAACTTAGCACATCACAAGCTCTCACGATCAGCAGAAGTAATAATAATATTACCCCTTATCTTAGGGATGGCCCGATCAGACTCGGAATTCCCGGTGCACAAGACATTTCGACAATGGTAAAACAAGTCCAGCAAGACCTCCCGGCGTGCCGACACCCTAATAGTAGCCGCGCATATCTCGTCTCAGGCCACAACCGGATGGGACATGCTACGAGTAAAACCAGCCCTCAGGTTTCCCCCAGGTGGCCTCGCAGGCTGCCCGTTTGGGACCAACACCATCAAGGGCGCGACCCCTTATGCAATTTAATTAGTTAATTAAGTTGTTATTATGTTGCAAATTAAAACCAATGTTGGGCCTTGTTGGAGGAGTTTTATTCAAAGACGAACTGTCAAGGGGTCCCCATATACCCAACCATGTAAGGAACGCAAAATCAAGGAACATAACGCCGGTTTATCGGCTCCTAAGGCGGCATGAGTGCAACAAAACACCGGGCAAAAGGCCAAGCCTTCCACCCATTGCCAAGTATATAGGTGTGTTAATATATATAAGATATATTGTGATATTGCAACAACAAGTTCCAACATGGAACGATCTTCATCTTCACCTGCAACTAGCAACACTATAAGAGGGGCTGAGCAAGCGGGTAACATAGACAAACAACGGTTTTGCTGGGATGGTGTCAAAGGTTAGAGGTTTCATGGCATCAAGGAGAGGGGCTGACAATAAAAGATGGGTAGCGCGACATATAACGATAGCATCGAGACAGCTAGCATGGCAATGATAGTAAAGGTATCCAAGGTGATGGTCATCTTGCTTGAGGTCCCGCAAGGAAGAAGAACGAATCCATGAAGTAGACGAAGAATAATCCACGAAGACGAACCCTGTGTAGTCGAACAAATCCTCGCGATTGCAACGGAAAAGAACTAGCGAGAAGAAGCACACAACCAAGTAAACACACACCCAAGAACATGACAAGATGCTCAAGCAAGTAGGATGCAAGACAAGTCTATATGATGCAATTCATGGCAAGGGATGAAGCACACAAGAACAACACAAACTAACAAGTTTAAATGAGGCCGGAACCAACATATAGCCATTCCGGTAAGTCATCATATGCATGTTTCGAAATTGGTCCAGATCTGAACAAACCTTAAGTTAAAGTTGTTAAACAGCAAGTTAACATGCATCATGATGATCTACACGAAATTCTGGTCAAGTTTCATATAAAGTTTATTTAATTCGGAGCTACGGCCTAGAAGATATGAGCAAAACAAGACAAGCATGGCATTGATGCAAAATGCATCCAAACAACAAGCAAACACACTCCAAGCATTAAAACAACATGATATTATGCTTCTACATGCAAAATCACACAAGTTTCATATATAGCACGCTCAAAACGGAGCAACGGTTCAACACATACACATGAAACAAGATATAACAACAAGCTGTCCAAAAACAGCAACATAGCGACTTTGGAGCAAGGTAAATATATGCTACAACACCCAAACATGAAAACAAGAGGCATGGATGTGAAGTATACACTGGAAAAGAATTCTTGATCGAACCACCGTAAGAATTGAAGCCGGGTGAAGAAAAGAACAAACCACCGAGAAGAATTGAAATTGAACGAAGAAAATAAAATGAATAGCCGGAAGAATAAAGCACTTGAGGAAAATTTGAATGACGAGAACGAAGAGATCGCGAACTAATTAAAGAATGCTTGAACGAAGCACCGGAAGAATGTGAGACAAACGAAGAGGCATCGATGAAGAATATTTGGAGGACGAAGTTGAAAACTGAGAACGAAGAAATCTTCTGAAATGATGGCCTTCGGAGGAACACGAAGAAAGGAATTCATGAAATACTCCGGAAAAATGCAAAGAAGAAAGGTCGAATCAACACAAAAGATTTTGAACGCGATCTTGAAGAAGGGCTATGATTGATGGAATCCATACTTACGTCATACTTGAAAAGAATTTGAGAATAGCTCCGGAAATATTAGAAGAGTCAGGTAAGATCCTGGGAATATACCTGTGGGTTATGAGCCCGCCGAAAAGAAAACCCCGTTGGAAGGAAAAGGAGATGATGCACCGGAACAATTTAAAAGCTTGAATGAGGTAACAACCTCGAATTAATTGGAACACGGACAAATCTCCTGGAATGTCTTTAGAACTCCGGAACGATTAAGAGGGAAAGAACAAGGGGAAACATCTGAGACGAGGGAAAAGAATATGGTGAACACCGAATACAATTTGAATTGGAACCACCGGAAAGAAAAGAGATGAAGAATAACAAATGAGAAGAGAATTCACCAGTTGGAATAACTGAGGAAAAGGAAGCAAGGATTCACACGAGTCGGATAGATACTCGATTAAGGACTCCGACTCCGAGAAGCAAAAAGGGTGGGTGGGTGGGAAAAAGAGAGACCACTTTGGACGGGGAAACAACATCGGTTGGAAAGAACCGAGGATTGAACTTGCAAAGAAGAAGAGGGTCGAATCGACTTCATGAGAGATGCACCAGATGAAAGAACTGACAACACAACGAACAAAAACTAACCACGTGATCCTAAAAAAATTGAAGGGGAAGAGGAGTTATTCAAAACACCTACGTCAAGATTCCTCACCAGAGCGACGAAGGGGCTGGGGAGTAAAAAGAATTCTTACTCTCCGATATAACTAGACTCCAAAATAGTTTTTGCTAGACTCGACAACGGCCAAACTAAGATCAATCAAGGGTGCTCCTATGGTCGGTCGAGGCTCTGATATCAACTTGTCAGGCCCAAGATGCGATTCTATCCCGATCACGTGACACTTACGTGATTGTGGCACAACCGCATTTCGGGCGCTTAGCAAGATGGATATCATTACATCGTACCATTACATACATACATGGGGGATACAACAATACATTCAAGTCACATGAATACAACAACATCAATACAAGGCATCCGACTATGGATGCAAACATGAAAAGCACAACGACATCCATCTGCTGTCCCAAGCTGCCGACCAGGAACCTAACCCAAGACTGACGAAGAAGAAGAAGAAAGAACTCCAACACAAGGTAACATCGCTCTCACGCCAAGTCATCGGAAACCTATACATGCAACTGTTGTTGTAGTATCTGTGAGCCACGAGGACTCAGCAATCCCATAACCATGGGTATCAAGACTAGCAAAGCTTAAATGGGTAGGAAGAGGTTAAGTGGTGAGGTTGCAGCAGCGGCTAAGCAATATGTGGTGGCTAACTTACGAGTACAAGAATAAGATGAGCATCTACGCAAGCGGTCGCAAACTAGTAGTGATCGCTAAAGATCCTGAACTACCTACGAGTCAAACATAACCCCACCGTGTTCTCTTCTCAATGTGAAAAGAGACCGTCATGGTTACTCACACAGTTGTGTGTTTTACTTCGGATCCTCTGCCAAGTTTTCTACAACCGGACATTAACAAATTCCAATCTGCCACATAACCGCGGGCACGGCTTTCGAAAGATCATAACCCTGCAGGGGTGTCCCAACTTAGCACATCACAAGCTCTCACGATCAGCAGAAGTAATAATAATATTACCCCTTATCTTAGGGATGGCCCGATCAGACTCGGAATTCCCGGTGCACAAGACATTTCGACAATGGTAAAACAAGTCCAGCAAGACCTCCCGGCGTGCCGACACCCTAATAGTAGCCGCGCATATCTCGTCTCAGGCCACAACCGGATGGGACATGCTACGAGTAAAACCAGCCCTCAGGTTTCCCCCAGGTGGCCTCGCAGGCTGCCCGTTTGGGACCAACACCATCAAGGGCGCGACCCCTTATGCAATTTAATTAGTTAATTAAGTTGTTATTATGTTGCAAATTAAAACCAATGTTGGGCCTTGTTGGAGGAGTTTTATTCAAAGACGAACTGTCAAGGGGTCCCCATATACCCAACCATGTAAGGAACGCAAAATCAAGGAACATAACGCCGGTTTATCGGCTCCTAAGGCGGCATGAGTGCAACAAAACACCGGGCAAAAGGCCAAGCCTTCCACCCATTGCCAAGTATATAGGTGTGTTAATATATATAAGATATATTGTGATATTGCAACAACAAGTTCCAACATGGAACGATCTTCATCTTCACCTGCAACTAGCAACACTATAAGAGGGGCTGAGCAAGCGGGTAACATAGACAAACAACGGTTTTGCTGGGATGGTGTCAAAGGTTAGAGGTTTCATGGCATCAAGGAGAGGGGCTGACAATAAAAGATGGGTAGCGCGACATATAACGATAGCATCGAGACAGCTAGCATGGCAATGATAGTAAAGGTATCCAAGGTGATGGTCATCTTGCTTGAGGTCCCGCAAGGAAGAAGAACGAATCCATGAAGTAGACGAAGAATAATCCACGAAGACGAACCCTGTGTAGTCGAACAAATCCTCGCGATTGCAACGGAAAAGAACTAGCGAGAAGAAGCACACAACCAAGTAAACACACACCCAAGAACATGACAAGATGCTCAAGCAAGTAGGATGCAAGACAAGTCTATATGATGCAATTCATGGCAAGGGATGAAGCACACAAGAACAACACAAACTAACAAGTTTAAATGAGGCCGGAACCAACATATAGCCATTCCGGTAAGTCATCATATGCATGTTTCGAAATTGGTCCAGATCTGAACAAACCTTAAGTTAAAGTTGTTAAACAGCAAGTTAACATGCATCATGATGATCTACACGAAATTCTGGTCAAGTTTCATATAAAGTTTATTTAATTCGGAGCTACGGCCTAGAAGATATGAGCAAAACAAGACAAGCATGGCATTGATGCAAAATGCATCCAAACAACAAGAAAACACACTCCAAGCATTAAAACAACATGATATTATGCTTCTACATGCAAAATCACACAAGTTTCATATATAGCACGCTCAAAACGGAGCAACGGTTCAACACATACACATGAAACAAGATATAACAACAAGCTGTCCAAAAACAGCAACATAGCGACTTTGGAGCAAGGTAAATATATGCTACAACACCCAAACATGAAAACAAGAGGCATGGATGTGAAGTATACACTGGAAAAGAATTCTTGATCGAACCACCGTAAGAATTGAAGCCGGGTGAAGAAAAGAACAAACCACCGAGAAGAATTGAAATTGAACGAAGAAAATAAAATGAATAGCCAGAAGAATAAAGCACTTGAGGAAAATTTGAATGACGAGAACGAAGAGATCGCGAACTAATTAAAGAATGCTTGAACGAAGCACCGGAAGAATGTGAGACAAACGAAGAGGCATCGATGAAGAATATTTGGAGGACGAAGTTGAAAACTGAGAACGAAGAAATCTTCTGAAATGATGGCCTTCGGAGGAACACGAAGAAAGGAATTCATGAAATACTCCGGAAAAATGCAAAGAAGAAAGGTCGAATCAACACAAAAGATTTTGAACGCGATCTTGAAGAAGGGCTATGATTGATGGAATCCATACTTACGTCATACTTGAAAAGAATTTGAGAATAGCTCCGGAAATATTAGAAGAGTCAGGTAAGATCCTGGGAATATACCTGTGGGTTATGAGCCCGCCGAAAAGAAAACCCCGTTGGAAGGAAAAGGAGATGATGCACCGGAACAATTTAAAAGCTTGAATGAGGTAACAACCTCGAATTAATTGGAACACGGACAAATCTCCTGGAATGTCTTTAGAACTCCGGAACGATTAAGAGGGAAAGAACAAGGGGAAACATCTGAGACGAGGGAAAAGAATATGGTGAACACCGAATACAATTTGAATTGGAACCACCGGAAAGAAAAGAGATGAAGAATAACAAATGAGAAGAGAATTCACCAGTTGGAATAACTGAGGAAAAGGAAGCAAGGATTCACACGAGTCGGATAGATACTCGATTAAGGACTCCGACTCCGAGAAGCAAAAAGGGTGGGTGGGTGGGAAAAAGAGAGACCACTT